>OZ007502.1:106516612-107079112 GCA_963931805.1 Microdon myrmicae
CTGCTCCCCTGTTCAGCAAGCTTCGTTAATTAACCTGCATCCGCTTATTACTTGCGCCACCAGAGATAAGTTAGATAAACTTGCTAAGCTGAATGAAACGGTCAGCTGATGAATTTATGAAGTGTTTCTGATTTTTCTTGTCTTGTATTTTGACGTTGAAATTACATCAAATCCATAAATTTAATAATAATTCTTTCTCATTCGGAGATTGACGGCGAATTGTCATTTTTCCGAATTTATTTTCGATGTATTATTTTTATTTTATTATTTTTTTTCTCCGCCAAGTAGAATTTGCATAAAGTAGTTTATGCAAATTAACTACTTGGCGCGTTATTTCCTTTTACAGGTAAAGAGGGGAATCAAAGGGGGATTAGTGGATTCTGGGGGGACCTGGACTCAATGTTGGTCCGTAACACGATCACGGAAACGAAAATGGCTAAACGATTTGAGAATTTTCTCAGGGAGCGTCCGCTCATTACACAGAGCTCGAGCTGCACAGCAGCTAGCCGATGCCCTGACCGAATATAAGGTTGACATAATAGCATTACAAGAAATAAAATGGACGGGGAGTGGTGTTATCCAAGAAAACGAGTATGACATTTATGTGGGCCCCTACCCGAAATCATAACGTAAGTTTCGGTTTTACCATCAAAGAAAATCTATTTAAATTTGTCATGGATTAGCAAGAAAGAGATGAATATTGTCGTGCCCCCTTTTTTTATAAACTTTGAGAGTTTGTCACGGTATATTGTATGTGGATAGTTTGCTATCTTAATTTTATGGCACGTGTCAGAACAGATCAGGAATTCGGATGTTCAAAGTCTTTCTCGTGTTTGGATTATAGGAATTAATATATCAGGCTCGCAACTAAGTAATTGCTGATTTCACACATATCATAGATGTCTTTGGCCATCGTTTTTAATGGACTCAGTCGATGACATATTTTTTTCTTTTTGACATTTGTTAGGTGTCAGTCGTACTTTGCTTTAGAAGCAAATCGTCCGTATTTTGTGAAAAGTTTCGCGTCAGTTTTAGTATGGAGTGCAAAAACGAGCACTTTCGTCATATTTAACTTTTTTTTTTATTTCCATAAAGGAAAGAACACAGCGCAAGCTGCTAAAAAGTTACGTGATATATATGGTGAAGAAGCCTTAAAAGAAAAACAGTACCGGAATTGGTTTGACAAATTTCGTTTCCGAGATTTTTCACTCAAAGATGAACAACGATCAACTCGACCAGGTGATCGACTAGATGATCAAATTAAAGCCATAATCGAGTCGGATCGCCATGTAACAGTACGTGAGAGCAAAAAAGTTAAATGTGTCACATACAGTGATTGAAAAATATTTAAAACGTATTGTAGCGAGCTTAGGGTTCGCTGGATTAATTATTTGAATAGATAAGAGCCGTTAAATCGATTTTAAATTAGTGTGACACTTTATTAGTCCGTTAATTACAACCGTACACTTAACGATTTCTTACTCATCGCTTCCTTACTTATCGCTTGCTTTCCCACTTATCACTTCTACTACTACTGCACTTATCGCTTGCTTCACTTTCTACTTCTTACTCACCTCCGTGATCTGTGTGCGACGTATTTATACCGTTTCCTTATTCTGATTCGGCGTTTCGTTTCCGTCCGTTCCATAGTCTTGAATGTTCTACTGTTCACGGCCTCCAGTTTTCCATTACTTTATAGAATATTCTAGTACTCTGTTTCGGACTCTCTAGAATATTCTAGTATTGATTGTCATATGCGTCACAGTATGAAACTCGTTAAGACGCTTGATGTTTGGATTCCAAATGGTTTGAAAGAAATTCATTTAATAAAGCGTACCAACGCGTGTGGTTTGCATCTTAGACGCAATGAATAATCATCATCATCGGCACTACAACCGGGATCCGGTCTTGGCCTTATATAGCAAGTCTCTCCACCGGTATTCGGTCCTTATCCGAGACTTGTTAAATTGTTCATAATAATTCGTTTTCCGGGCAAGGTTATTAGCCTTGCGCCAACCGTTCTCAGGATGTGGCTGCATGCATTGATTCACTACTTGGAGGGTGCCAAAGTAGCTATCCAGGGGTGTCACGTGGAGACTGCGTGTCAACTTGGATTGAACAGGGACAAGGATCGTCCTGGCCTTCGTCGGGTTGAAAGCAGAGACTTTGCCCTGTATGTTCGCTCCCACCCCCCCCCCCCCCCCCCCCCCAACACCCGCCTCCCTAGACGCAATGAATCCGACCCTTTTTTTTGAAACGAATTATCACTAGCTATGGAAAAAAAAGGGTCGTTTACAGTAATATCAATCGAAAACGATCTTGTTCCAGGATTGATGAGCCCTCACAATCCACCAAAACAAGATGTTGCTCTGAATTTGGTGGGATTGGAAAGATGTGGAGCATTTTGAGCTGGTTCCGCGGAATCAAACGATCAATTCGGATGTGTACTGTCAAGAACTGAACAGATTAAATACAGGAATCAACGAAAAACGGCCAGGGTTGGTCCACCGAGAAGGGGTAATTTTTCACCAGGACAACGATAGGCCACATACATCTTTGGTCACTCTCCAAAAATTATTGGAGCTTGGTTGGGAATTGATGTTACATCCACCTATAGCCCTGACCTTGCTCCATCAGATTACCATTTATTTCGATCCTCGCAAAATTATTCGGATGGTAAAACTTTCAATGATGATGACGCTGTGAAATCGCACTTGATTCAGTTTTTTGCAGATAAAGATCAGAAGTTCTACGGACGTGGGATTATGGAGTTGCCAGAAAGATGGCAAAAGGTCATCAAACAAAATGGTAAATATATCATTAATTAAAGTTTATTCGTTGTATTTAAAAATAAAAAGTTTTATTTTTCTGAAAAAAAATCGGCAATTACTTAGTTGCCAACGTTATAGTATGGATATTCAGTTTCCGATAAGCGAGCGCATTAAGGCGAACAATTGTTAGTACGATCATTCAAGTATCTTGATTAAGATAGAGAAGACAGTCTGTGTAAATGGAATTAATTTCAAAGTACTATAGAGTCGCTGTGGGCCCCTCGATAGTATAGTGGTTAGTATACCCGCCTGTCACGCGGGAGACAGGGGTTCGATTCCCCGTCGGGGAGCCTCTGGCGCAAGACTAATGACCTTGCCCGGAAAAAACAAATCATTATGGAAAATTTAACAGTCGTCAGGACTTGCTAAATAAGGCCAAGACCGGTTCCTGGTTGTAGTACCGACGATGATGATGATGATGATATAGTCGTCATAAATCACACGCATCACAACCCTCCTACTGACGACCGTTAACTGCCCAGATCCATTCTGATCTTCAAATATCGCTACAAAAAATCAACTTACCGATACATATCGACATGATTGAAATCCAAGTCATTTAAAAGATCTTTAATGGTTTTCGACATTTGTGGAATTTCTTTAGGCTTTTTTGGAACTGGTGTTGCGGGCTTGCTACCAGGTTTCGGTTTGTCGTCTTCATCTTCAGATGTTAGATCTAAACCATCACCATCTGCATGAAAGAACGACTAATTTAATAAACCTTATAAACAACGATCGTATGAACCTACCAGTGTCTTTAATTTCATACAAATATTGTGCCCAAGCATTCCCAGGAAATGTCGGATCCGTTTGTTGTTCTAATGTTCTCAATTTCGGTGCTGATTGTATTCCAATGTGAACAAGTTGCCGATGGACATTTACGTATCTCACTTCACCGGGCAATAACTCAACATAACCATCACGAACATCATTTACATCGCGTATCGTCAATTGTGCTTTTGTTTGAAAAGTTGGGAATACAGTTTGGATCTCAATATCCACAACTTGTTCTTTTGGCAGAGAGACCCCTTCATCAACTTCCTTCTCACTACCTTTACTTACCCATGGACGTGGTTTTTTCAATATCTTTTTATTCATCATATATCGTTCATAGATTTCGATATTCTTAATTATTGCTGCAGCTTCCATTTCAGCAGATTTGGAAACATATATTACAAATGGATCATCTTCCATAATATCCTCATCGTCTCCAATTAGCGATGGTGCGTAACCCATCAGGACAGTATCATCTGGTTTGTATCTAATAAAAAAATCCTGAAGCATTTCTCCATTTTCAACGTAATCAAAAAAGTGATTAGCCAACAAATCAAAGAGGACTCGTTTCCAAGGGAATTCTTGACTAACATTGATGCCTACTTCGAGACCTAAGAACTTTTGTGTGTCCTTCCTGGAGAAGGGAGAAAATATGTGGTTGAAAAGTAGTTATTATTGGACTTGGTGAAAATGTCTTAAAGTAAAACTGACTTGATCATAACCATGTAACAATTTTCTAAGTTGTAGAGGTGATTGCGAGCTTCTTTAATATTAAACGTTGCCAGACCCTCAAGTTCATCCTCACTGGATCCGATATCCGAAAATGACCGTTCTTCTGCAATTTCTTCACCTCTGCAAACAATATTTTTTAAGGGAAAGTGTTAGTAACATCAAACGATCACAAATGTATGTTTTTATACTCGACGGCCTCCACTTCTTCATCTTCCACTCTCGTTGTGACCTCCATTGTACAATTGTAGTTGGGTGGAATTTGGAAAATTTAATCGCAGATTTAATGGAGTTTGAATTGAAATCGATTCGATGAGGTAGTAATGACTGAATCCTGTATTTTCCGCTCGAGAACTACAAAACTAATGATGAATTCAAAATTGATTGGTGATGTTTCATATATTTGACTTGTCATTAAAACAACTAAAACTAATTACACTATTTGTTGTTATGTGATATTGCTTCTACGTGAATCGATGTTAATCAATTATATTTCTAGTGAGGGTTTGAGAGCCCATTTTCACGAAAAAAATATTATCAACAACTACTCTAATATAAATTTGTCGCGAAGCTACTCAATGAAAGCTGAATGACACTAATTTCAGTGAGCTTGAGCTGTATGTGAAACAAACTTGTGGAAAATAGTTTTATACTAATAATATAAATTCTATCAGCAGTTACCAATAGCACCTGTTCAATATATAAAACAAAATAATTTCCATGTCAACGGAAACTCAATGCACTCTCTTACCGACACTTCAGCTGAATAGAAGTTTCTTTGACAGCCGTCTAATCACCTGCAGATGGCATTTCGCTCGTTTTGAGTAATCAACTTGGTCGCTAAGAATTTTGCTTTGTGGTCGCCAGTGGTTTTTTTGATTAATATTTTCGCTTGTAAAGCACAATAAAATGTTCGATTAAATTAAACAGATCGGATGTATTAGAAAACAGTGAACCATCGAGATAACAAAATAAAAGGTATATATACAATAAAAATAACTCGAATCGACTAAATTAAAAACAGTAGTTCACATCTGTGAATAAGTTAACTTGTGTTCTCGTTGTTCCACGGCGTGAAGCTTCGCTTCGGTTTATTGATTTTTCTTCAACCTTGAATATAAAGATTACTTTTGGATAAAGATTCCGAATCTCCGTTATTTCGTGTGTGTAACAAAGTAAATGTAGAATGTGAATTGCTCTCAAGAAAACGCAAAGTAGTCATCGTCGGTGACATCATCACTTTCCAAAGGTGTCTCATTGAAATTTGCATTCACTGTCGCATTTGAATTGTCGGATGCTCCAACAAGGAGGCCCTGTGGTCATGCTTACTGGGTAAAGATTTCTGCCGCTTGGAATTTTAATGATGTATTAATTCATAGTGGACGAAAGGGAAGTGTGTGTTCTAGTCGGTGTTGTGGTGGATTTAGCGGTATTATGCAGGACAACTGCGTCAACCTAGGATGCACTTGCGCGAGTCCTTGTCAGTTTGTACGTAGTCGTATGTGGTGGAGTTAAATACCTCCCATAAGAGGTATGTTGAAAGTATACTTTAGATACACTCATGTCAGGCGCGTTGAGGATCTGCTGACAGAGGAGCTAATTAGTGATTCCTTAAAAAGAAATTGGTAGAAATAGTTCTGTCTGTGGCGAGAAAATAAAAATTATCCGGAAAATAACGAAAGAACAAAGAAGTCGAAGATTAGTCAGCCGCTCCACACAGGTTTGATCTGTTGGTTCTCTATAGAAAAAAAATCCATTTACATTAAATCACTTATTTCCAACTAGGTAAAGTGCATATAACCATCTAAGAAGTAGATATTGTTTTAAGAGTCAGAGCTGTGAAATTTTTTCTGTTATTTTGATATTTTTATGCTTCGTTTATTCTGTATGTTTAACAGACATTCATCAATTTTTGTTGCTATTTGAAGTGAAACAGTTTTTTTATAGTGACACCAAATGATGGGTAATTTTCCAAAGATAGTGCTGGCCCAACCGTCTGCCATGCATGATTCACAGGCTAGAATAGAACAACACAATGTCTACGTACTCGTGTATTTCCAACCTTCTCCCGCTACTGGGTATTCCCTCACGGGACTATTTAGCCGATCTTTTAATGCTTTCTGCGACTTCTCGTCTTGAATGTTTTTGCCATCGGGTTGCTATAAAGTAGATTTAAGTTCATCACTACTCAGATTGCATCATATATTCTACGAAACGCCTTAGCTTGAAGTGTTATTCCTCCATTAACTGAATTGAATACACGCAGGAACGGCACGCCCTTCCTGTTCTCGCTCTTCACTTTGTGGACAGAGATGTGACTGTTTCGATCGTATCCGAAACTGTTCAGGTATATGCCATACCCACGGTGTCGCCACAGAAACTGTTTAAGGTCGTAGTTGCAGCTTTAGGGTTTGAGATTTGTCCAAACTACCAAGATGGGATGAGTTAAAAGCACCATATATCTACATTTTAAGTTTGTTTTACATGCGGCTTGTCTTACAGCCACACAACATTTACTTTGTTCCTACTTTATTGTTGCCATTCCGTCGCGAATTTCATCTCTCAAGACTCTTGTTTGTGTACTGTAAGCTTCTCCTCTATTAGGACGTTCTTTTTTTCGGTAGATAAAAGTCTTCGACAGACAATTGCGACGCATGTATTATGTAGTGTAGTGTGCTATATTATGTATCGTCCACATAATCCAAGGGCTTTGGAACCTATTCGTTCAGACACCGTCGTCTCTGAGATATCAGAACTGTTTTTTCAGCTAATTTGCCCATGACAATTGTAATTTCCTTGTTTCCACACACTTGAAATAATTTGATCTAGCACGAAAGAAAAGGTCCATCTCTAGTGTAGTATGTACTTAATACTTTAATTTATTACTTTGGTGAAGTGTTGATGCAATATTGTTTATATATTTTTTTGTGTCTCTTTGATACCATTGATGAGTATCTACTCTTTTGCATTTTACATAGTTCTTATCGTTTAAATCGATCAGTAATTTAGTTCTATTATATGTTTAGTGTTACAACCAACCTAGAAGTACTAAGTTATTGCTAATTATTGGGTTATAACATCCTGTTATTCGCCGTTTTTACCCCTTCGTCGCTGTCGTTAGTCTTTTTTGCCATATTTATTCCTTTGTTGCCGTTTTTATACCTTTGTTGCCATCTTTATTCCTTTGTGGCGATCTTTATTCCGTTGTTGCCGTCTCTATTCCTTCGTTGTCGTCTTTATTCTCTCGATAAAATCTTGGTTGGGCCCCCAAATGTGGTATAAAAATATTTACTTTATTGATTCAAAAATATTCACTTTATTAACTCATCTTAGACCGGCGCAAGGCTAATAACCTTGCCCGTAAAAATAAATTATTATGGAAAATTTAACAAGCCTGGAGACTTGCTAAATAAGGCCAAGACCGGATCCCGGTTGTAGTGGCGATGATGATGTTGAACTCATCTTAGAACTAACTATTACTTTGAACTGACAATTAATCATAAACTGTCTTTTTATTTTCACATGTACCTGCCTTTTAAGAGTACCTTGCTCTGATTGACTATGAATTATAAGTCTAAACAAAATTCGGCCTGTCTCCATTGTCGCGATGTGACTAACTATAAAACTATAAGTTTATCTCAAATTCACCTCAGTACTTTCCACTCTACACTTGGCCGTCCTGACTGCACATTCGACCCGAATGTTTATCGCCTTTGTCCTCTTCGTCACTTAAATATATCCTCACTGTCGTTGCTTGCCCAGGGTTTTATATAGTCGGCGGATGATGTCTGTTTGGGCCCCTGACTCTCTCCTATTCGACTCACAACGTAGCGATCGTTGCGCAGGATCTTGATAACCACATACGGTCCGTGGAGCTTGTATGCGGGCTTTAACTCAGGTCCTTGCTGTACTTTGCGAATAGTGATGTTACCACCTTTTTGATACTGGAACACCGCCTTACTGTTTTTATTGAAGTTCCGTTTGTTTTTTGACTGAATGCGTTGGATATTCATCATCATCGGTACTACAATCTGGATCCGGCCTTGGCCTTATTTAGCAAGTCTCGAGGCTTGTTAAATTTTCCATAATAATTTATTTTTACGGGCAAGGTTATTAACCTTGCGCCAAGCGTTGGATATTATCCTTTCTCTATTTGCGGAGTTCTGCTAGTTGCTCGTCGAATGAGGCAATTAATTCTTCCTCCAGAACTCGGCAAAACGAAGACGTAGGGAAAAAAACGGAAAAAGCGGGATATACGCGTCGGGACGTGGGATGTTGGAACGTTATATAAACCAGTCACGACACAGACAGTCGTAGAAAACGCGAAACAATATAAAATAGACATCGTCGCGCTACAGGAAGTCCGACTCCCACATCAAGTAATCGAAACCAACGGGTTTGCACTGGTGTGTGGAGGTACCGATACACATAACCTCGGGACTGGCTTCATCATAAGCAAGAAGATTACGCCCCATGTAAAAGATGTGAAATTTATTAATGACCGAATGTCGGCGCTAAAAATACAGGGACCATGGTACAATTATGTATTTATAAACGTACACGCCCCAACAAAATCTACGGACGAAAAAACAAGGGACACGTTCTACGAGACCCTAGAGGAAGTATTTGATGGGATCTCATCATTCGATGTTAAAATCCTCCTCGGGGACCTCAATGCGAAAATTGAAAAGGAAGACATCTTCTAACCAACTATAGGTAAAGAAAGCCTACACGACGTTTCAAATGATAATGGAATTCGAATTATTACGTCCGCAGTGTCAAAAGATCTAGTAATGAAAAGCACAAGCGAATCCATAAAGCTACATGGATATCACCCGACGCGTAACCAAATACACCACTTCCTCATAGACAAAAGACACCACTCGAATATCCTTGACGTAAGATCATAAAGAGGAGCAAAATGCGACTCCGATCACCTTCTAGTGATGGGAAAATTAGAAGTCGGCTTGCATCAAACCCACATGGGCAGTCACGGGAGACGAGCAAAAAGTTCGATATTGATAAACTAAAAGACCCACGCAAAAGAGCCGAATATCAAGAGGAAGTAACGAATAGATTTAGCATCCTAGTGAATGAGAGTAGTGATGAAGAGGAAACCAATAATCTGGGCACTAATCAGAGCCACAATAAACAAACAGCCCAAAAGGTATTAGGACTTAAGAAAACAATTAAGTCCAAGCCTTGGTTTGACGATGAGTGCAGGGCGAAGATCGAACAACGTAAATGCCACAGAGTGATCCACTTAGAAGGATATGATAAAGTCAACGCAGAAAGATACACGACAATTCGGAAAGAGACAACGGGATTATTCAAATGCAAAAAACCCGAATGGGATCAAAAAAATCCTAGAAAATGCCAGAGCAAAGAACATCAGAGGTATGTATGCCAGCATAAATTCAATTAGAAATGGCTACCGGGGGAGAGCCAAAATAATCCGAGACACAAACGGCTGTCTGGTGACAGAAACAAAATATGTGTCAAGATGGAAGCAGTACTTTGAAAACCTCATTGTGCGCACCCATCAACCACAAATAAACGCACCAGACGTACATACAGCCGAGCCTCAGATCCCAGAGCCCCCTTTCACCGAAGTTGTAGACGCAATAAACCGATTGAAAAACAACAACGCTCCCGGAGTCGACTGCATACCGGCAGAGCTTGTGAAGCATGGAGGGGAGGCAACCGCTCGAAAGATCCACCAACTGATTAAAACAATATGGGATAAGGAAGTCATTTCGGAAGAATGGAAAATTTCAATAGTCCTCCCCATTTTCAAAAAAGGCGACAGATCTGACTGCGAAAATTACAGAGGAATATCATTGCTCCCAACCACATACAAAGTACTAACAAATGTGATACTGGCGTGAATAACACCGTATGCTGAAGAAATATTGGGAGACTACCAATGCGGATTCCGTAGGAACCGGTCAACAAGCGACCAAATGTTCACAATGCGGCAACTACTGGAAAAGAAGTGGGAATACGGAGAGACGGTTCACCAACTGTTCGTTGACTTCAAAAAAGCCTACGAGTCAGTCGCAAGAGAAAGACTACCATATTGTAGTGGAGCTGGGAATCCCACAAAAATATGCCGCGCTCATTCAAATCTGCATGAACGAAAACAAAGGGCGAGTTGGAATAGAAAACCATCTCTCAGAACCATTTGAAATCCGGGACGGACTAAAACAGGGCGTTGGCCCCTCATGTCTCTTTAACCTTGCCCTCGAGTACGTCATCAGAAAGGTAGAAGACGACAACATGGCCAAATCATCCCTGAACGGGGTCACACAAGTGCTGGCATATGCGGACGACATCGCCGTTTTGGGCGATAATCTAGAAACTGTAAGTAAAAACAGTGAAATCATCATGCCAGCGGTAGAAGAGGTAGGCCTAGAAATAAATGAAGACAAAACAAAATACATGATTATGGCGAGAGCAGGTGGACCTCAGAGAACACACATAAATATCAGGTGCAAGATATTTGAAAATGTCAACGAATTTAAATATCTGGGAACGATACTGACGGCCAGTAACGGAATGTCGAAGGAAATTAACAAAAGATTTACTTGTGAAATAATTCACGAGCGTCAGTTCGAGTTAAGGATTTTTCTTTAATTCCCAAGCGTGGGTTCGCTTGTATGATTTTGCTCCAATTGATCTTATTTTTTTATTTTTACATTCGGCGCCAACGCCTTTAATTTTAATTTTTCCTGCCAAGTAGAATTTGCATATAGTAGTTTATGCATATTAGATACATGACGATATTGATATTTTACAGGTAGAGAGAGGAAATTCGTGGAGATTATTAGGCGTTGGGCGAGGGCATGGACTCGAGGTCCGTAACAATACCTCCCTCCCGCCAAAAGTGGTAGCTTCATTCTTAGAAGAGGAATGAAGCTAGACTATAAACGCATGTAATGTAGCGGTGGACCCCGTACCGGTTTTGGTGCCATACTCTCCATTGTTTGTCGTGGTCCATCCTTTCTTGACCCCCTTTATTCATAGTAGGGTATCAGCCTGTTGTTCACCACCACGTTTCTTCTTCCTACCTTCACTACACTATTTCATCATCATTATCGGCACTACAACCGGGAATCGGTCTTGGCCTTATTTAGCAAGTCCTGAGGCTTGTTAAATTTTCCATAATGATTTGTTTTTTCCGGGCAAGGTCATTAGTCTTGCGCCAGAGGCTCCCCGACGAGGAATCGAACCCCGGTCTCCCGGGTGACAGGCGGGTATACTAACCATTATATTACAGAGGAGCCTCACTACACTATTTACCGGACTTTTTATCTGTACTACTTTATAGGGACCCCTCCATATGGCAGCTAATTTTCGTTGCCTTTGCGCATTTCGTATTAAAACTTTGTCGCCCACATGGAACGTGTCTTCCGGTCGTAGTATTCTTTCGACTTCCTCTTGGAAGTTAACAATTTACGCCTTGCTATTTCGTACGTATGTTGTAGTTTGTACTTCAATAGCTTACGATAACTGTCATGGTTATATACCGGTTCCGGAGGTTGCTTTATGCTAGTCGATACCTCCGGGTTGAACCCAAATAGACAGTCCATTGGCGTAAGTTTTGTACCTTCGTGTACGTTGGTGTTGTATACGAATGTTGCCGTCCTCACGTACTGGTTCCATGATTGGGAATTTCCATCCACAATACTTCGCAGGTAACCTACTAGTGAGCGATGGACTCGTTCTAGGGCTCCATTCGATTGTGGGTGGTACGCTGAGGTTTGGAGTTTCTTAATGCGGAGCAGTTTGCACGCGCTTTTAAACAAACTGCTCAGGAAATTGCTTCCCTGATCGGTGACCAATTGCTTCGGATCACCATACCGAGCAATTATTTGGTCAAAGATGAATGTGGTCAACGTTTCTGCCTCCGCATCTGGGAGGGCATAGCAATCTATATACTTAGACAAATTGTCTTGAAACGTGAGTATATATTGATTGCCGGTTGGAGTTCCGTCAAGAGGGCCTACTATATACAAAAAGTCCCTTGCAATGTCGGTTATTACCATGGGCATACGTAGGTTCGGTGAAGATTTCATGGTTTGACATGCTTTACATACTTTGATGTATTGTTTAATGTCGCGCATCATGTTCTTCTGTAGTGCTCCAAGAAGCCCTACCATTTTCCTCCCACATATACACAAATCCTACCTATAACATAATCCATTTGATATCCCCAACACATCATTGAATTCAATGTCAAACGCAATCGAACTAAACGTTCAAATTCTCTAACATTGAATTCAATTAATTTATTCAATTCAATTCATTTACTCAATTTCATCCAATTCAATTCAATTCCCTAAAATCAAACAGCATAATGCATATCTTCTCATGTATGCTATAAGCAATTAACACCTCTAAATTTCCTACAAGATCCAAACCCAAAAAGTGCACGTGTCCAAATGCTTGTTGGCATTTGACTGACCAGGTGAATTTAACGTCCTTCCTTAACAAATTTGTTAAGGGGTTTGTGGCGTTTCTAACAGATACACACAGTACACAAGCCGAAGGTGAAGAACACTGAAAGAAATTCGAATAAGCAAAGCATCAGAGCCGTATACCATAGCGACAACATAACAATTCCACATCAGTTGAGTGTACTTGAGTTTAGAAATCGAATTCATACACGCGGCAGTGGCCTGATGCTTCAATGCTTCGCTTTTCACCCGTTTCGTCGTGTGTTCAATTCACCTTTTTCACTCTAGTGAAGAACACCGAAAGAAAATGCATAAGCCGTATACCAAGCAATGTCATAGCAGTTTCACGTCAGTTGAGTGTACTTGAGTTTAGAAATCGAATTCGTACACGCGGCGGTGGCCTGATGTGTTGAGCATTGGTTCCATTTTTAGTGACTCTAACCGTCATAGCGTCGGTTCGAATCACACGTTCTTCACTTTCGTTGCAATACGCGATAGGTGTACTATCTTCGAAAAATGTGGGAGAAATTTTCGATAATAATTCGCCAAGCCTAGAAACGATTGGACGTTCTTTGCTGTCTTGGGAATGGGGAAATCCCTGATACTAGCCGTCGTATCGGGACTTGGGACTGCCCCCTTTTCGGAACAAACATGTTCCGAATATACTACTTCCTTTTGTAGGAACTTGCATTTCTCCGGTTGCAGTTTGAAGTTGTGGTATCTCAGTTGGTCGAATACTTTCCGGAGTTTGTCATTATGGTGTTCTAGGTTTTTCCCATATATGACAACGTCGTCCAGATAAACAAAGCATTCGATACCTTGCAACCCGGTTATGACATGGTTCATGAGTCTGGAACGTAGCCGGTGCTCCCTTTAGACCGAATGCCATATGTTTGAACTCATAATTCCCGTAATTTGTGCTGAAGGCACATCTCGATCCTTCTGATCCACTAAAACTTGGGGGTAGCCGCTGGCTAAATCGAGCGTGGAAAAAATAGCGTGAGTGACCGAGCTGGTCCAAAATGTCCTCTATTCGAGGGAGAGGATACGTGTCACCAATGGTTTTGTCGTTCAGTTTCCTGAAGTCGGGCACAACTCTACATCGGGCTTTTCCATCGAGGCCCATTTTCTCAGGAACTACCAAGGGCGGTGAGTTCCATGGACTTTTGCTGTGGTTGAATGATATCATCCTCCAGCATATCCCATACTTGCTCATTTATCATCTGCTTCTTGCACTCAGGCAGACGCTCCATTCACTGATTTACTGGTGCTTGATTCTGTACCACCGGTATCTCATGCGTTATGGCACTGGTATATGTCAGGAGTTCACCTCTGAAGTGGAACTCCACATATTTCCACCATGGATTAACACTCTTGAGGACTTAGGTTTTTTCCTAAGTGGGGTTCCTCGTGCAATTGTATCAACCTTGGATCTTTTGGTGGTTCAATCGCTGGTGCCTCCTCCGGGAATAGATGGCGGATGTATTGGAGGTGTTTCCCCTCCAAAAGTTTTTTATCCGAGCTAATTCCCTCTGACTTATTGCCTGTTTCCTCGATATGAATGTTTCCTTGATTTTCCAACGGGAAGATGGAAAATTGTTTAGTTGGGTGCAACTCCACCTTAATCCGGTCGATGGTTTGGGGATAATTTATGGTATTGAGTACCTCTACTTAGGCATTCTTCGTCTGCCCCGAAATACAATTGGATAGGAAGATCCCTGATTGTATTACTTTAGGTATCAGGATTACCTCTTCCCGGATTACCATGGGAAGTCTAAGCATTTTTCGTGAACGTGGCCTCTATTATCGCCGGTCTGTTCAGAAAAATGTCGATCCATGAAAGGTTTGGTGGTGGGTGTACCACCAATTCATCTTCTTCTTTAACTTTCTTCGGCTTGTGGGGTGTTGTCTCGGTGTTGGGGTAACTGGGGTCTGACAAGTTTTCGTGGTTCTTCCCTTGTGTGGGTAGGGTTTCCGGTTGAGTACCGACCGCGGTCTGGACCTCCTTGGATTCCCTTGGTGCGGGTTCCCGATCGGCTGCCTTATGTCCTGACATCCTCTTCCTGTCTTTTGTAAACTTAATGGAAAAGCTTACCGGATTTATTCTTATTTGGGGCAATTCCAAACAGTCTCCCGGTCCATTAACCTTACAATTCCTAGACAGGAAGTCATTCCCCAACAACCCATCTGCTGACAAGCCCGACAGGGAGTCTATTACCTGAAAACTACATGGGATTTCCTGGGGTAATTTAAATATCCCCCTGCAATAGCCTTCAGACTTGCCCTTGCCAAAAAGGGTTTGGGGGGCAGTTGCCTTTTTTGTATCAAATATATTTTTATGGTGGAGTGCCTTCAGCTTAATAAGGCTGATCTCAGCACCTGTGACATGTAGTGTTTCCACGACCGATGTCTAACGAGACCTGGACAACTGGAACTTTTGTCGGCGGAAGCTGAGAGTAGGTTTTTTCATTTTGTGAATTTATATCGGTCGGGTTGGGGAATTCCGACCTGACCTCTGGGAGGTTTCCGACTTCTCCCACTTTGATCTTTGTCGACACACTGCCGGCGTGTAGTTGTGTCGTCTGTAAAATGTGCATCATTGACCATTCCTCTGTCGCCGATACCTCTGGTTTGGAGTCTCTGAAGAGTCCGTAGCGGTAGAATTCGATTGGCTACGGTTCGATTTGGATCCACGGCGTTGTAATCGGTGCTGACGTTGTTGCCGTTTTCGAGCCTCAGAATGTTCAGTACTGTTGAAACTAGTACTGCCCTTGGCCCGTGCCTGTTGACTGCTTTCGTCGCATGACTGCATATGGTCCTTTGAACTTTTCCTTGTTGGGACTGTCTTCCATTCTGTGTTGGCCGTGCAGGTCGGTGGGGTGTGGTCGTGGAGTACAGGCTTAACCACTTTATTGGATGTATCTGTTGGTGGCTTTTGTGATTGTACCCACATTGTCTTACAATGACACTCGTCCTTTTGTATGAAAGGGCGATGAGTTTCTGATTCGAGGATCAGTCTCGATTGGCGTCCGAAGTGGTAGGATGCCAATAAATTAAGTTAAATAAAATAATATAATATAATAAAATAAAAAGTATTTTTATTGGACCTACCCGAATTCCAGGTCTCCTTTTGCAGCAATCGGTCGTTACTCTTCCCTCAGGTCTGAGGAAGCACGGTGGCGACCGCAACGGGTCCCCTCAGGAGCGGTCTAAAGAGATCCCTTATCCTTTTCAGGACAAGGAGACACGCTCCCTAAAAGAAGGACCACAACAGTCCCACGTGTAATCCTTTCCGCCACAAAACTCAACAACATCGAATGCTGTACACTATAATTCGATGCCGTTGCTTGCTTCGAAGTAGATGGTCGTTCTTGCTCTTTGCTTGGCGTATTCACGAGTGCTCTCTGTTGGTTCTGCGACCTTGGACGTGGAGGCTCGGGATTATTTGTATACGATTGTGTATTTTGTGCACGGCAGCCCTGGGTATCGTGCCCATATTGATCGCACTTTGTACAGAATGGTGTGTTCCGGCGTTGGGAATTCGTGGAGATTATTGGGTGTTGGGCGAGGGCATGGACTCGAGGTCCGTAACATAGTGTATCTGGCTGAGCCGCAATTAAGATATGATTTGGACCCCTTCGAATGGTATAAAACACGGGCAACCAATCACCCGGTGATAGCAGAACTGGCAAAAGCATTTAACAATACCAGCAATTCCAGCTGGCTCGGAGAGATCTTTCGCAACGAGAAACACTGTTACTTCAAAAAGAAATTGTCCGTTGCCCGAAATGGTTAATATTTTAGTTTCTTGTATCAAAATAGAGAACAAATTCCGCGTATTCGAGAATAAAGTTTTAAGGGGTATATTTGGCGGTAAATATGACGAGCAGTCAGGACAATGGAGGAAACTCCACAACCACGAATTGGAAGAGCTATACCGCAAACTTACAATAGTGAGAGTAATCAAGTCGCGAAGATTAAGATGGGCCGGACACGTAGCGCGAATGGGCGTTGATAGGACCGTGCATAGAATTCTTGACGGTAAACTAACGGGGAAGAGACCGACAGGACGGCCGCGACGGAGATGGGAGGTCAATGTTAGATTGGACCTCGAGCAGATCGGATCGGATGGTCGAACGTGGAAGGAGAGCGCACAGGACAGGGAACAATGGCGGAGTCGAGTCGGCGAGGTCATGAACTTCCGGGTTCCTACAGGCCAATAAATAAAAAAAAAAGTATCAAAATAGACTACTTAATGAATAAAAAGTTTTTGTCAAGCAATTTGTTAAAAATTAATTTTGTTTTAAAGGTATTTTTATATTTTGTAAATGAACTAAAACACGGACACCTTAATTACACGGATTCCCGTGTATCTAACTCTACGTGTAATTGTAATTACAGGGACTCAAATCCGGATCCATTAATTACACGGATATCCGTATATTTGGTTATCCGGTCACAATTGAATCTTTCAAGTGCAGTACAATTCACAATAAGAAAATGGATTTGCTTTATATATATATATATATTAGGGGCAATCAATAAATTCTAAACACTGCAATTTATGTAATTCTTGCTAACCGCAACATAATTTACATTTTTCTTTAGTAAAACCATAAAAGACTCAAAAATTCCGTCAACTACCGATAAATCAAAAATGGACCGCAAAGCCGAATTAGAACGCAAAAAGGCCAAACTGGCTGCTATTCGCGAGGAAAAGGACCGGAGACGAAGGGAGAAAGAATTAAAAGACATCGAAGAAGCTGCTGGGCGTCTTGGTGGCGGTGTTGGAATGGACAAAGATCAACGAAAGTAAGGTGGCGTTCTGACTGTTTACCAATATCTAATATTTTATTACTTTTCCAGAGATCTAGACGAAATGCTTTCATCGTTGGGTGTCGCGCCCGTTTCAGAAGTTCTATCGTCCCTTTCATCAGTTAATTCGGTGACGTCGGATAATTCAAATAACATCACACCAGATGCTAGCTTACAACCAAGCCTCAACGGTCAAGCGTAAGGATTGTTGTTTTGATTTGATTCCCAAGAATGGCTACAGTGACCAATCATTCCTTTCTAGAACGGGCCGTAAAAAACCGCTAAACTTGAGTATTTTTACAGTTCAGACCACAAGCATTCCACCAAAGGAGACATTGGTCTATACCAAGCAAACGCAAACAAATAGCACTGGAGGCCATGAACGTGATGGTGGGTAGTTTTGTGTTTATTACTTTATTTATTGTTGTGTTCATCGTTTGTGTTTGTAATTTTCTTTCCCCTGTATATATTAATTAATTGCTTGTTTTCCTTAATGTTTTAAAATCCTTATCACAGGAATTGATGCTTTATGATTCCTTCCCTATATAATTTTGTGTCAGCTTGCGTTCTTAGTTGAAGACAAATACATCGTTTTCATTTAGAGACTCCCTCCTTAAAAAACAAAATATCCAAATAGGTTCTATGTTGATTATTATTGTTATTATTATTTTTTAATATCTCTCTCTAAATTAATGTTTTTCTTTTTTTCATAGTGAACAAGAACCAAATCCATGTTAATTGGTTGGACCACTGTAATAAGCATTTATACTAATTTTTGACCTTAATTTCTGACAAAAACCGAAGAATTGTGAACAACAATTTTTATGAAGTCTTGTCTGATTTCTTTTCCGTTTTTCTTTCCACTCCTTCGCTAGCAAATACAAAATAGGTTTGTGCCTAGTAATTTGTGTTAGCGTATAAGCCGAGCGTGGGATTGGCGAGCAAGAGTAAAACCCTTAGTCATCATCATTATCGGCACTACAACCGGGATCCGGTCTTGGCCTTATTTAGCAAGTCTCTCCACCGGTATCCGGTCCTTATCCGAGACTTGTTAAATTGCCCATAATAATTTGTTTTTCTAAGGTTATTAGCCTCGCGCCAAATTAAACCCTTAGTACATTATAAAAATTTTCTCGAAAGAACTTTTAGCACAAAAAATGTTACAAGTTGTCGAAATATTCCTCTTTCCCCACTACCTTTATATATTTCCAGCGACGTCGAGAAGCGTACATGAAATCACGTAGAAGGATAATCTAAAAAAGCGGTCATTAAATACGAGGCAATATGATAAGTCAGTACTTTTTGAATAAAAGATATTTTTTTTCGGCAAATAAGCATTTTATATCTCAACATAGTCTTCTGTTAGCTCGATACATTTAGTCCAGCGATTTTCCAATTTTTGTATTCCTTCCAAGTAATAGGTTGTCTCAAGGCTCTCATAAAATGCGTTAGTTTCCCTGATGACCTTGTGGGGCTTTTCAGGGCCCGAAGAGTCATGCATCGCTCGATCCCCACCATTTCCAGCAATGCGACTTACCTTGAACCGAATCTTCAGCAAGATTATACAACCTTGCTACGGCCTTAACCGCCAACCAATTTGCTGGAATTAATTCGGTTATCCCAAAGGATAACCGACATAAATACCTTATAGGCAGCTTACCTTTCTTTGGGGGGTTTTTCCAAACCCCTTCTCCACGGTCATTTCTGAAAACATAATTCATGGCAAGATTATTATCTTGCCATGACATCGATTCAGCATCACCACGAGCTTCCGCGACCGAACAATGGATGGCACATATCTACCAACACACGCTGATCTTTCCGTGTGTTATCTTCGTACCCATTCATTGACCTAGCATTATTTCGGGTTGCTTGCACATCTGCAAGCCAGATTTCCAACGGCATGTCTACGATCTATCTTTCCTACCAGTAAATAAGATCAAATTAAACATTGGTTTTAAGGCGCGCATATTTACTTATCTCAGCATGGCCGATTTTATGATCCGTTGCCGTTTCTTGGAACGATCACCAGCATCGGTCATGACCACCAATTTTAGTTTACACAAAGTAAACACCCAAGCGGATACTTTCGCCTGACAGTACCTTCAACGGGATTAACATATCCCTAAGATAACATGCATCGAATCATACATGACCGAAATTTGTTTATTTTAAATGATCTAACAACGGCCATACCCAATGTTTGATTCATTTTTCCAAAATAGATTCCTGCCTTCGGCAAGGGTTTTATTGACTCACGTCAATCAAAGAATATATCCCTTGCGGATGGCGGCAGTTTATCTTGCCCAAACATGTAGCAGCGGATTTGATCTGCTACATGAGTTTTTCACTGTTTCCTTTTGTTTTGGACCTTCGCCATTGGCGGCGAATCCTTTAGGTTCGTTTTCGTTGGATGCCTGTAAAGAGACATCCAATAACCAGTCAGATTTTATCACCAGTCGTGTGCGGTTCTAGAGTGGAGCTTTTGTTGTCGCGCCAGATGGTTGTCTCTCGCGAGTGCTCGTAATATTTATAAACTTGTTACTATTCTTGTAGTGTACTTCGTTTTTCCTGCGCACGTGCCGTTATAATATATATCCTTTAAAGTTAAAGTGCACATTGTTTTTCCTGCGCACGTACTAACATTATGTGTATTCCCGTATAGTGCAAAAATTCAAATAAAGTTGAAAATAAGACAATTAAATGACAAATGTGTTTCCCTTACTTTCTGATGACGTCGAAGTGATTACTGAGGACCAGCATTTGAAGTAGTGGAAGTTAGCGAATCCCGCGTCCGTGTCGACGCACTGACTAACCACACCACAACCTCTTCACTCAAAATGGCGACTGCTTGAAAAAAAAAATTTATTTTTGTACCACTTTTTTTTTTTTAGTTTTTCGAATTTTTAAAAAATAGTTAGCAATGAAATTTGGGGATGAGGATAGTTCATGCAATAGAAAAGCCTATAAGGAAGACATATACTAAATTTGAAGTAAATCGGTTCAGTAGAACGAAAAATCCTGGGTATTGTTTTAAAAAAGACAATTTCGAGAAAAACGCGTTTAAAAATTTCGGGGTATAGTAGCTTCAAGTGAAATGATATTGCTAAAGCAGATGTAACTTCGCCAATTATTGGAATTTTAAAATTCCCTTTGGACAGCATATTCTTAAAAATATAAACTATAAGAAAATATAAAAAGAAAAAAATCGATTTTTTCAAAATTCTAGACCAGAATACCCCCTTAAAGTTGACAAGGTTGTCTGCTTCCAATGGCTGTAAAACAAAAACTAAATGACGCGGCTTGCTCAAACTGTGACAGTAATCTATTTATAGATGTGGGTTTCTGGGAGGAGTGTTGCATTTAAAGTTACTGCGTGGGAAATTCAAAAAGTCTCTGACTTATCAAACTGCCCTCGAACATTATATTATCTTTCGTGTCATCACGTGTTTTTTTCTACTCCTCTTTACTATTTTTATTACTACTATTTATTGACCTGTAGGAACACGGAAGTTCATGACCTCACCGACTCGACTCCGCCATCGTTCCCTGTCCTGTGCGCTCTCTCTCCACGTTTGACCAACCGATCCGATCTCCTCAAGATCACACCTAACATTATCCTCCCATCTCCGTCGCGGCCGTCCTGCCTGTCTTTTCCCGTTGGTCTACTGTCAAGAATTCTACGCACGATCCTATCGTTGCCCATTCACGCCACATGTCCAGCCCATCTTAATATTCGCGACCTGATTACTCTCACTATTGTAGGTTTGCGGTATAGCTCTTCCAATTCGTGGTTGGGCAGTTTCCCCCATTGTCCCGCCTCCTCGTCGTATCTACCTCCAAAGATACCCCATAAAACTTTATTCTCGAATGCGCGGAATTTGTTTTCTTCCCGTTTTGTGAAAATCCATGTTTCGCATCCGTATAGAGCAATCGGCATGATTATGGTTCTATAGACACGGAGTTTTATGTTACGTGATAGCAGTTTGGATTCCAGCAGTTTACTGACTGTGTGCCAACTAGCGTTGCTGGAATGCAGTCTTTTGTTAATTTCCTACAACATTTCGTTACTGACCGTCAGTACTGTTCCCAGATATTTAAATTCTTTAACTTTTTTAAATATCTTCCCTCTGGCGTTTATATGTGTTTCCTGAGGTCCACATGCTCTCGACGTAATCATATATTTTGTTTTGTCTTCATTTATTTCTAGGCCCACCTCTTCTGCCGCTTGCGTGATGATTTGACAGTTTCTAGATTATCGCCCAGAATGGCGATGTCATCCGTATATGCGTGCACTTGTGTGACATCGTTCAGGGATGATCCGGCCATGTTGTCGTCTTGTACCTTTCTGATGACATACTCCAGGACAAGGTTAAAGAGACATGAGAGGCCATCTCCCTGTTTTAGTCCGTCCCGGATTTCAAATGGTTCTGAGAGGTGGTTTTCTATTCTAACTCGCCCTTTGTTTTCGTTCACGCAAATTTGAATGAGGGCGGCATATTTTTTCGGGATTCCCAGCTCAACCACAATATGGTCCATTCTT
The DNA here is from genome assembly GCA_963931805.1 of Microdon myrmicae. NCBI lineage: Eukaryota > Metazoa > Arthropoda > Insecta > Diptera > Syrphidae > Microdon > Microdon myrmicae. The sequence continues at coordinate 106,538,764 of OZ007502.1, forward strand.
CAGGAGTGACTTCCTTTTCCCATATTGTTTTGATCAGTTGGTGGGTCTTTCGAGCGGTTGCCTCTCCATGCTTTACAAGCTCTGCCGGTATGCAGTCGACTCCGGGAGCTTTGTTGTTTTTCAATCGATTTATTGCGTCTACAACTTCGTTGAAAGATGGCTCTGGAATCTGAGGCTCGGCAGTATGTATGTCTGGTGCGTTTATTTGCGGTTGATGGGTGCGCACATTGAGCAAGTTTTCAAAGTACTGCCTCCATCTTGTCACGATATTGGTTGTTTCCGTGACCAGACAGCCGTTTGCGTCTCGAATTATTTTGGCTCTCCCTCGGTCGCCATTTGTAATTGAATTTATACCGGCATACATACCTCAAATGTTCTTTGCTCCGGCATTTTCTAGGATTTTTTCGATCCGAGTCTTCTCCCATTCGCGTTTTTTTTCCGTTTGAAGAGTCTCATTGTCTCTCTCCGAATTGTCGCGTATCTTTCTGCGTTGACTTCATCATATCTTTCTAAGTGGATCACTGTGAGTTCGATCTTCGCCCTGCACTAATTTTTTTTTTTTTTGCGTAGGAACGTGGAAATCTTCAAAAATACCTCTGGACCGATCTGGAGACATGCCCGATTTTTATCGACTAAAATCACCTCTCGCCAGACGCATATTTCCATTGATCCCCGCGGAACTTTCTTTTGCATATTCCATCGCGGGGCGGGCGGATCGGAGTGTACCTATTATTCCGCTTGTCACATCGCAACTGCTGCATCATATTACATACAATATCATTCGTTACGGACGATGCTTGTTTTAAACTTACCATATATTCTGTTACTCCTGTCTCATATGCCTCTCCCAAATCGTTCGTGCGGTCAGGTGGTAATTCAGTTCGCCATGTTTTCTTTTCATCCATGTTTTTATATCAGATACCATGGTGTGGGTTTTTCTTCCTTTGGTAGAAGAATCCCACCTTCGTTGCTATTCTCTTATGTTTGGGAGCTTTAATTGTGACCGCATTCTCCGGGAATTCTCTTGTGAGACCTCATGCAACGCAGCGTTTTCCTTAGCTGCAATGTCAAGTGGTTTCATCCCGGCCAAGACATTTATGGCATCTTTGGATACCGTTCGGAATGCGAAACATACTCTTAATGATGTCAGCCTATGTGCTGAGTTCACTCCCCTCATGTACGATTTATACTGTGCGACTTCTGTCCATATGTGAGCTGCATTACATTATAATGGAAGTGTTGACGCTGGTTATCAGTTTCCTTATGTGGGGCGGGGGTCCTCCAACATTGGGTATCAGTCTCGCCAAAACATTACATACTGCCGCCTCGATGGCTTAGTTGGTAAGGGGTTGGGTCTTGCGTTTGATTGTGCAAACATACGTTCAACTGACGACTCTTGCTATTGTGCAGTTTGGCACAATGACTTGGTGGTAGCTAGGGCCCCAAGGCCAACCGCCCGGTGAAATACCACTCCATTAAGCTATAGGCTTCGTGAAATGGTTGGGAGAAATCCTTGAGTATCGTTCGGGCTTGATGGACCCGGTCGAGAAAAAAATAGCATCCCAGGGCGCTGACTCGGCGCTATAGGTTCGCCTTTCCTGGGAGAAGTAAAATAAAGAAAAAGCGCTCTTGCCGTTTTTTCACCCGTTTTCCGCGCGTGCTCCTTGAAGGTCAATCTGTTGTCGAGGGTAACATCAAGACATTTAATATAGGGACTGAATCTAATTGCTTCTCCTTCTATTTTCAAATCAAGGTGTTCAACTTTCTTGCGGCTGTTTATTAAAACTTACTCTGTCTTATGAATGTGTTCCGCCCCTTCCGACATTTTCCCGCTATACCTGTCAGTCTGTGAATGCGCATCAATTCACGTTAAAAGTGGACTTCATGCGCACAAATAAACATAGAGAGTCATTCTTTTGCTGAACCACACGAATGTGGAATGTTCTGTCTGATCATGTGATTCCTGGCCGTTGTGATGTCCAGACATATACATCGAGACCTCCTTACCTTATCCACTTCCTCTTCATCCGCTTGCACTGTGCTCTAATATTTAAGGGTACTTCAAAATCCCCTTTTGTGCGCGCGTTAATTAACAAAAAAAAATTTGCGGCTAGTTTCAGTCCGGCCATACCTAGCCAACAATTAATGCTCTGGATTGTATAGGAACAAATATTCTCCAGGTCATCTAGATGTTTAGCTACGGCCACTATTGCCAAATCATCTGCGTACCCAATGATTTTAACTCCTTCTACTACATTGACCCTGAGCACAGCATCATACATGGTATTCCATGACAGCCGACCTAATACAGACCCCTGGGGTACACCCGCTGTTATTTTAAATTCCTGTGGTCCCGCATCAGTGCCAAGTCTTCTATCCGAGAGATAGTTTGCTAGTATACCCACGTAGTAGGGCGAAACTTGTAGATCGCCCACCGCTTCTAGAATCCGATTCCAGTTCACCGAGTTAAATGCATTTTTAGTCTCGTGTCACCACCGCGCAATATTTGTTGGTACCTCCTAGCCATCGTGCTTCAGCTATCGCATTGCGAACGATGTCGCACATCATAGATAGTGCCTTACCGGTTGATCTACCTCTCGGGAACCCATACTGCCCCATGTCCCCATAGTGAACTGTTTCAGGCAAGTGGCAATTTCTCGCTCAAGCCCGTTGCGTCCAGTATTCATAACGGGCGGTAGGACGACGGCGATTCTGGATTCTTGACTTCTTTTGGTATAAACACAAGCCACTGTTTTTTCCATCGTTGAGGAAAGTGTCCTGTTTGGAGGCAGGCCGTGAAGAGACTGCTGAAACTTCCAGCTTTTTTGTTAAAGCAGTCTTCACCACAGCGCTAGGAATTCTATCCAGCCCCGGGGTTTTATTTTTTCTAACAACCCTTGCAGCCAAGAGCACCTCTTCGGTGGTCACGGGAGGTACTTCTCTTTTAGTTATGTTCCATTCCTCCTGCGCTCTCAACACCTCATCACACTGCCTGAAGAGGACAGCATCGATTCTGGCCATGTCACTTCTACTCTTTTGCATTTGACTACTGTTGTTGTGTAGTCTTTTCATGACTATCCTGTAGGTGCTGCCCCATGGGTTATTATTTAATTCATCTCTTAGGGAGTAGAACGCGTCCTATTTACTCCTGTCGATCACATCATATAAAAGAAACGGTACTCCAAAATCCCCTTTTGTGTGTGGGTTAGGGTAAAAAAAAAACAATTTCCTCAACTCCATCCGTTTGTTGATAAATTCCGCATGTAACTGTGTGTAGGTGTTACGGTTTCTTGCTCTTTGTTGTACGCGTCGTAACCTGTTGCCCTCCGATCTCACATGGGCGATTTTTGAGTTCCACCAATACACTGGGTTTTGTTGTTTTTAACAACCCTTGCAGCCAAGAGCACTTCTTCCGTGGTCACTAAGCATTTCTCTTGCACTGATATTCCATTTTTCTTGCTCACTCATCACCTCATCACACTGTGGGAAGAGGACAGCAACGATTCTAGACTACTGTTGTTGTGTAGTCTTTTTATGACTATCCTGTAAGTGCTGTCCCATGGGTTGTTAATTAATTCATCCCTTAGGGAGCAAAACGCGTCATATTTACTCTTGCGGATCACATTCCTCAACTCCTTCTGTTTGTTGGCGAATTCCTCATGTAACTGAGGGTAGGTGTTACGGTTTCTTGTTCTTTGTTGCAAGCGTCGTGCAACCTGTTGCACTCCGATCGCACCTGGGCGATTTCTGAGTTCCACCAATATACTAGTTTGATAGCCCCTGCTGGTTGTCTTTTTCGTGGCATAGAAGCACCACATGCGGAAGTTAGCCACTTCATGACTTTTCCAGGCTGCCTGTACGCATCGGCATCGCCGTTGAATTGATCGATTTGGTATTCCAGTACATTATCGAGAAGAGTTCCACATCGAGTTCCTTCTCTTTCCACCCATTTTTCTGGGCTTTCTTCCCCAATCTGCCAGTGATTAATCCCCTGTTTGCTAATATTTCGTACATCGCGGTTTGGTGGTCACTATGGGTGTAGGTGTCCTTCTTGTCAACATGGAACTGACAAATGTGATGTCGATTTTGGACCGGCCTCTCTTGTTTATGAAGGTGTCATCAGCACTCTCATTAAGTAGCACCACATCTACGACTGCGAAGACTTCGACTAGTGCCTGGCCTTTACTGTTGGTCCTGGTACTGCCGCATTCTACCGCCTAAGCGTTGAAATCTTCAGCAATTATGAGGGGGCTCTTAGCAAAAAACGAGCAGTGAAACTTATTGGGGACCCAGCCGTAATACGATCAATTCCGTCATCAGAACATAGGCGCAACGTATCATGCCTGTCTCTTTTCTGTAGGTATTACCATGATCGTTGCTCAACTGAACTTGCTGGATGTGTTCCGCCTCCTCAGACATTTTCCCGCGATACCCGTCAATCTGTGAATGCGCATCAGTTCACGTTGAAAGTTAACTTCAGGCGCACAAATAAACATAGAGTTATTCTTTAGCCCCATCACACGAATATGGAATGCTTTACCTGATCATGTATTTCCTGGTCGTTGTAATGTTCAGGTATTTATGCACGGAGGACATTTCCCACCTGCTGGAAGGTGGCTCGAATTCAGCCAATCCCAAAGAAGGGAAAAAAGTGTCTCCCAATTACCGTCCAATAGCATTACTGTTTATGCTATCTAAGGTGATGGAAAAGGTCAACAATTAAATATTTGAAATGTAGCGGACTTCTGAATGATCTCCAATACGAATTCCGTGGCAAGCGGTCCACGGGAGACCTTTTGATCCTTATAACCGATATATGGACATTGCGATTGAAGGGTGCGACAAATAGCTTTCTCGAAAATTGATCGATCCGTGTTGTTTTGGACGGCGATTCTTCGAATATGTATCCTATTAATTCCGGGATGCCTCAAGGTTGCATTTGACTCCCAACTTGTTTTTTCTTCACATAAATGATTTGTCGGAGTCAATGGGTAACAACGTGTTCTGTTTTGCGGATGATAGTACGCTTGTTTCTTCTTTTTCGAGTGATCGGCATTTAGGCGTTTCTAACAGATACACACACAATACACAAGCAAATAGTGAAGAACACCAAACGAAAATCGAATAAGAAAATACATCAGAGCCGTATACCATAGCGATAACACAACAAATCCACATCAGTTGAGTGTACTTGAGTTTAGAAATCGAATTCATACACACGGCGGTGGCCTGATGGGTTGCGCTTTGGTTCAATTTTTGGTGATTCTAACTGTCATAGCGTCAGTTCGAATCACACATTCTTCACTATCATCCCAAACGCTATAGCGTCATTAGTGATTAGTGCATCAATGTTCCGCCAGCTGAGATGCGTACAAATAAAAATAGAGTCATTCTTTAGTCGAACCACACAAATGTGGAATGCTCTACCCGGTCATGTGTTTCCTCGTCGTTGTAATGTCCAGGCATTTAAGACGAATGTACATCGATACCAGCTTTCCTTATCCACTTCCTCTCTGTCCGCTCGCACTATGCTCTGACATTTAAGGGTACTTTAAAATCCCCTTTTGTGCGTGCGTTAGTGTAAAAAAAAAAAGAAAAAAAAAAAGTAAATAGGTATGATGGTGACATGCCAACCACAACAATGTTCGTCCGAAGGCTTTCAATTTTCTTATTTTACTGGATGTTCTGCGTTAGATGCTGTAGTATCAAAAAACAAACTTTCACTTGTCGATATTCCATCACGATTTTCAAGACTTGCTTGATGCTTTTTTGGGTCGCTGTTTTATTTGGGTGCCCAGAGCGTTCAACATCATCGGTGGTTGTATGACCACGTTTAAAATCAGCGTCGCAATAAAAGTTTATTTCCCTGGTGCAGTCTCTAACGACTATTAAGCAACTGTTTGGCTTTAACAGTATTTTATTCCATCATAAAACGATGTTTGGTCAAGACACGAAATTCTTTTTCATCCATTGTTTTGAAAATATCAAAAGTTTTTCATTAAAACAACTGGCATTTGCGAAATAAAGGTGAGATTGTAATGAAATTCTGGCACGTATCGTTTGAAGGTTAGGACAATCCAGAAATATGGGTCTGTCAACAGTAGTGCCATCTTTGTGTCAGACTAGAAACTCATTGAGTGATGTGTTATTTTCCGGAATATGTGGGGTGATCTTAACAGGTTTTTTTATGCCATTACAAATAGCGAATATATACAATGCATATAACATTGTTGGCACAACAGTAATGTATATAAACTAAACTTTTAAACAAATTTACCCTAAAATAGTTTTTACACATCGACACTTATTTGGTAACAATCAGAATGATCTTTGTAGAACTCACACGTTAGTATTGACTATATCGCTTATATTTACATAATGCGCTTCTTTATGCTTAAACATTATTGCACGCATTTTTCTTGAGCAATTAGTTATATTTCTATATGTTCACAATAGAATTTTGTTTCCGTAGATCTCTTTTTTTTAGTGTATGCAATAGTCTTCCGTATTACTACTATTTATTGGCCTGTAGGAATCCGGAAGTTCATGACCTCACCGACTCGACTTCGCCATCACAACAGTCTTCCGTACAGCATCGTAAATTCATAACCCTTTTAAGAACTCGGTTTGTAAGAATTCGGCCTATAAGGATTCGCGTTGCAATGAGGCGCTTTATAAAAACTCCAATTTTATAAAGTCGCCTTGTAGAAATTTGTAAGTTGCAAAAGTCTAAAACTTGGGTAGACTATGAAGTACAAACTCGTATTGTAAATCTTAAGAGGTCAGAACTTGTATTGAAAAAAACTCGTGATATAAGAACTTGTGGCGTTTCTAACAGAAGCACATGCAGTACACAAGCAAATCGTGAAGACCAACACTGAAAGAAAATCGAATAAGTAAAAGCATCAGCCGTACACCTAGCAATAACACATAGCAATTCCACTTCAGTTGAGTGTACTTGAGTTTATAAATCGAATTCGTACACGCGGCAGTGGCCTGATGTGTTGAGCATTGGTTCAATTTTTAGTGATTCTAACCGTCGGAGTGTCAGTTCGAATCACACGTGCTTCACTATCGTCGCAAATGCTATAAACTTGTCCTATAATAGTTCGTATTATATGAACACGATTTGAAAAGATTCGCATTGCAAAGACTCTTATTACATGAAGTCGTGTTGTAAAAGTGCGACGTTCAAAAACGGATATAAAAGTTCTCATTGTAAAAATCACTTGAAAGCGAGGACCTTTGAAAGGAGTCGAGTAGCAAAAATACCCATTACAGTAAGTCACAGTACACAATTTGGTACTGCAAAAACTCACAACTTGCGATGACTCGTGTTGTAAGAGTTCGGTTTATAAGAATTTTTGTCGTCCTGTTATAATGATTCACATTCTAGCGACTCGCATAGGAAGGAGTGTTGCCACAAAAATGCCAGTTTTAAAGTTGTTCTGTAAAAACTTACCAGTTGTGAGTTCTCGTGATGTACAAACTCGTATTGTAAGAACCCTTTGGTAAAACCCACTACGGTAAAAAGTCGTATTGCAAAAACTTGTGATTCGGTTTGTAATAACTCGTGTTTAAAGAAGCCGTATTAAAAGGAATCCCAGTGAAAGGAGAGGCATTGCAAAAACGCCAATTACAAGAAGTCGTGCTGTAAATTTGGGTACTGCGAAAACTCAAGATATACGAACTGGGATGGGAAAAGTTGTGGCACAATAACCTATATTATATGATTGGCAATGTAAATACTCATTCTGAATGGAATCGCTTTTTTGAAATGTTTGTTCCCAGAGGTCGCATTGTAAAAATGAGTCTTGTAAAATAATAAATCGAGAGCACAACATAGAACAGTTGTAAGAACTCAATTTATAAGGAGTCGGTTTGTAGAGTCTGTATTATAATGATTCACTTTAAAAGAAGGCGCGTGGGAAAAACTCCTATTACAAGAAATTATCTTGGAAGGGTATATCGCAATTCCCAATTTGTGGACATGTAAGATGTGCGAACTTGTCTTATAAAGATTAGCACTGAAAGAAGCCGCGTTGCAAGAATGTCGCGTTGTAATAGTGAATATTGCAAAAACTGTGTTATAATGATTCGCTTTAAATGGAGGTGCGTGGAAAAAATTCCTTTTACAGGAAATTATCTTGGAAAAATATATTGCAACTCACAATTCGTGGAGAATTATCATAAGATGTACGAACTTCCCTTATAAAGATTCGCACTGAAGGAAGTCGCGTTGCAAGAATGTCGCATTTTAAAAACCGGTATTGTAAAAACGGTGTTATAAAGATTCACTTTAAAAGGAGGCGCGTGGGAAAAGTTACTTTTACAGGAAATTATCTTGGAAAAATATATTGCAACTCACAATTCGTGGAGAATTAAGATGCACGAACTTGTCTTGTAAAGAATCGCACTGAAAGAAGTCGCGTTGTAATAATGGGTATTGGGTATTTATATATCATGAAATATGAACACGGAATATAAGAAGGAATATTGAAAATCTGGTGTTACAACGATTTGCAATATAAATACTCGCTTTGAAACAGTTGCGTTGAATGGAGTCGCGTTTTAAAAACATCCATTACAAGAAATCGTGATGTAAAAACGCGCATTGCAAAATCATAATTTGTGTAGACCTATGATGTACAAATTTGTGTTACAATGATTCTCATTAAAGGAGTCGTGCTGAAAGAAGTCGCATTGTAAAAATACGTATTACCAAGACGCACAACTTGCTAGAATTCCAAATTTATGAACACGTGTTATAACAACGAGGTGTTGTAAGAACTAGTGTGGTAAATTGTCTGATAATAAATAGTGGAACTCATCTTGTAAAGGTGCGCTCCGTAAAGACTTTCACTATAAAATTATTTGTTACAAAAACAAGTTCTGTGAAAACTCAAGTTGAGGGTTTTCGAAATATAAACATTCCCGAACTCGCGTAGTATAAAGTGGTGTCGCTAAACGTACGTGGCTAGAACTCAAGTTGTAAGAATCCTCCTGGAGTTGCCATATTCATTAAGTACATAATTAAATAACTTTGTAGGGCGTCCCGTATATTAAAAATAATGCTTTAATGTACTTCTGAAATTCCGGCTAGTTTAGATTAAAAAAGTTAACAGTTTCGTAAATTGCTGCATTGTATTTGTAAATATTTATTGCACGTAGCTTAATATTCGTTAACATTTACAGAGAATAAATTCGATTTAATAGTGAAATTAAATAACAAATACAGTTCTTTCTTGCCATTCCTCGCCCTTGTCAGGATATATGGAGGATTGGTGGCGACCCCGCAAAGGTACTTCTTTAAATCAAATATTTAATCTCATAACTTAATGCTAATAATTGTGTAAGGTTAAAAATCCAAATTAATAGTAATAACATATATAAAAACATGTGTAATGCTTAGATGAACGAAATTATATAAAACAATAATAATAATATAATATACAAAGGGAAATAATAATAAAAATGTGCGAAAGTTTGATAATAATAAAAATATCGGAAAATATAGATATTATATATATATATATATATATATATATATATATATATATATATATATATAATATATATAATATATGTATATATATAATACATATATATTATATATATATATATGTATATTATATATATAAATATTATATATATATATTATATATATTATATATATATATATATATATATATATATGTATATATATATATATATATATATATATATATATATATATATATATATCTATACAGTGGTGGAAAAAATTATTCTTCGACATTAATCGTTAAGAAAAAATGTATTTGGGGAAAAATGAGAATTAAAAGTATACTAATAGATTTGGTGCGATAACAATATGGAAGCAGAAATACGCGAACGGCTGATTAAATCCAACAAAGCCTAATATGGTCTATCAAGGCTCTTTAAATCCCGAAATTTATCCAGAACATCCAAGCTACTACTGTACAAGACCATGGTCTTACCAGTACTCATGTATGGATCCGAGTCCTGGGTGCTTAATAAAAGGCACTCTGAACTCTTGGCCGCGTTCGAGAGAAAGGTCTTAAGGAGAATTGTTGGCCCCGTATGTGAGGGAGGACGATTCCGGAGACGCTACAACCATGAGTTGTACGCAATCTACATTGAAGCTAATATTGTAAGAAAAATCAAGCTCGGTAGACTCCGGTGGGCGGGACACCTAGCTCGAATGAGCGAAGAGGAGCCTGCCCGGAAAGTCCTTTGTGGCAGGATGTATGGAAGGAGACAGCGCGGCAGACCTTGTCTGCGATGAAGGGATGGCGTAGACCAGGACGCCCAGACCCTGGGAGTGCCAAACTGGATGACATCGGCTCGAAATCGGGACCGGTGGAGAGATTTGTTAAATAAGGCCAAGACCGGATCCCGGTTGTAGTGCCGATGATGATGATGATGAATAGATTTGGTGCACTGTAATACATAAAAGAAGTACTAAATTTTTAATAAAAAAAGGCGAGAAATAGTGATAAAAATTGATTCCGGTTTTCCTTGGATTTGCCTGGAAAAAATAATAGAAACAAATTAGTTTTTGTTTGTGTTTTGTGAAGAATTAATTTACAGTAAAACGGTTTCATATCATTTTAAAACTTAGTTGTTGCACCTTTGTTTTTAATGACTGCTTCGCATCTTCGTCCCATGGAATTGACTGGTTTGGTACAAGTCGCGGATGGTATAGAGTACCATTAACCTTTTATTTTGGACTAAAGTTCTTCCTTATTTTTGGCTTTGCAGTCTCCGATCTTGCGCTTAAGAACGCCCCACAGGTGTTCTATCGGGTTAAGGTCAGGGGACTGCGATGGCCACTCCATAACATCGACTTTGTTTTGAAGAAACCATTCTTTAGACTATTTTGAGGTGTGCTTGGGGTCATTATCCTGCATAAACCCCCATTTAATAGGCATGTCCTCTTCAGAAAGTGGTAGCATAACGGTGTTTAAGATTTCTACATAATCTTTAGCACACATTTTGTCCTTTATAAGAAAAATTGGATCAACACCAGACGCTGGCAGCACCCCCAAGTCATTAAATTGCCTCCACCATGTTTCACCGTCTTTTTCGTATACTTTGGATCGAATTTTGAGTTCATTGGTCGTCTGACGTACATATTTCCATCGGAACCAAACAAATTAATCTTGGATTCATCCGACCATAAGATTTTATTCCAATTCGCATGGTGGAGGTGTTTTTTGGCAAAAACGAGTCTCTGCTTTATATTTTTCTTGCTCAAGTATGGAACTTTTCTGGGACTTCTTCCAGGAAGACCCGCTTCTACTAGTGTGTTTCTAATTGTACGACTCGTACAAGGTGCGTTTAAGTCATTTTTTAATTCCGTTGAATAAAAAAACGCCTTGTTCTTGGATAGTCGGATTAGCAGTTTGTCGAATCGTGAGGTTGTTTTTCTTTTTCTGCCTCTGGTTTCCATTTTGGGACCCGAATGAAGAGCTGTGAATATTTTTTTCTTATTTCATCCATTGTTTTCCCGTCATTTCTTAATTTTTTTATCAATTCACGATCGGAACTAGTGCAATGTATTCCACGACCTATTTTCACAAAATTTTATTTTTATTGTTTTTTTTTTCTAACAAACACTACAACACAAGCCTAACAAATTTACGAAGGTGTCAATAAAGACGAACCTGTAGTTTACTTCACAACCACAATTGAAAATTGTGGTGATGGTTTGTTTCTATTTTATTTTTTCGGGCAAAATATACCTTTTGCTTGCATTTTTTACTACTAGGCAAAAACAAACAACTGATAAGAGCAAATTGATGTACCATATCAAAGTACTGTTAGGTACGGTTCGGGTATAGAATTGGTGTCGAAGAAAAACCAAATTGTACACTGATTGTTGATCGTTATCTAAACCTTTGTTTCTATTATTTTTGCCACCACTGTATATATATATATATATATACACGGTTGTTATTTATTTAATGTGTAAGTACTTTCGTATATATTATTATATAATATATGTATATATATATGCATATGATGATAATATAAATACAATACTATACAATATAAGGAAATAATAATAGTTATAATGTACGAGAATAAAATCACAAATAATGTATGTATGAGAATAAAAATAATAATAATCATATTTAAAATATTAAAATAACAATAACATATAATAAAAATAACAGTGTATATAGAGGAACAATAATATATAATAATAATAATAACAAAAATATATTATAATGATAATAAAGACAATATTAATAATAATACTACAATACTATACAATGTAAGGATAATAATAACAATAATGTACAATGTATGTTATGAGAATAAAATTAATAATAACAATCATATATAAATATATTATAATAATAACAATAACATATAATAAAAATAACAATATATATAGGAACAATAATATATAATAATAATAACAAAAAATACATTATAATGATAATAAAAATAATATTAATAATAATACAACACTGTACAATATAAGGAAATAAGAAAAATAATAATAATTTAGAATGTATGAGAATAATAATAATAATAACAATCATATATAAGTATATTATAATAGTAACAAATAAAAATACCAATATTATATAATAATATTATCAGTAATGAATAAAAGAAAAATAATAATATAATATATAAAGGAATGGTAAAAGTAATAATCCCGACAGTCGTTATAGCTAAGTATTTTAATTTGTTTAACCAATTTAATCAACTGTCAGTTGTTGATAAAATAATAATAACAAAGACGAAAATAATAATGGTGATTGTAATAAACGAATATAGAACACAGAACATATGTCTAGTTTATAATATAATACTAATAAAAATGGTGCACCTAAACCTCCCTCTTATAGTGTGAAATTTATTATATAGGTAGTTTATAATATAATAATAATAAGAATAGTGGACCTAAACTGCCCTCTTACAGTGTGAAGTTCATTACATAGCTGGTCAAATGTTTATTACATAATTCGTGTTGGATACATTTATTTTTGCGGTGCTTCCCTAAATCCAAGTTACCAGGTCCATAAGTCCTTAGAAAATGACGACGATTTTATTTTTTTTTTTTTATTTAGCTGACCTAATAATGACGCATAATACTGTCCATTTATCATCTGTCCCTTTTCCAAATAGACAAATAATATGTGAAGATAATACCACGTGCATCCCAAAACACAGTAGTCATAACCTTTCCAGCTGATTTCATCGTCTTTGCCTTCTTTGGAGACAGTTCGCCTTTAACAATCCACTGTTTTGACTGTCCTTTCGTCTCGGGAGTGTAGTGGAGTATCCATGTGTCATCTACAGTTATTAATCTGCGCATAAACTCATTTGGGTTGCAACGCATCTGCTTCAAAAGTTTTCAGTTGAGACCAAATGCGGCAGCCATCTCGTAGATATTTTTTGCATTTCATTTTTTTCATACCCAATTTATATTCGTAGATATTTTTTTCATACCCAATTTATCATGTAAAATTGAAACAAGAAACAAATAGAAAATTGACCTAGGTACCAATCTATTAGATGCCTACAAGGTATTTATATATTGTATTTGACAGATACCTAGTGAGGAATGATGTTTACTAAAAATAGATCATTAGGAATGCTACGAACGCCATCGTAGGCGTTTCTAAAGACTAATTGACCTACCCTCGTGGAAAAAGATTGCTCTTTTAAATTTTATATTGGGCTGTTCAAAGGTTCACTGCGTATTTTGTTATTTGACTGTTAAATTATTATTATTTAATGCCCTGTAGGAACCCAGAAGTCCATGACCTCGCCCTCGGGTTCGTCTTCCTCATGGTCGCGCCTTACTTTGTCCTCCCATCTTCGTTGCGGTCGTCCCATCGGTCTCTATCCCGCTGGCCTTCCGTTACGAATTCTATGTACGGTTCTGTCGTTGCCCATTCTCGTTACATATCCCGCACATCTTAATCTTGAGTTATTGATTCCCCCTGTTCAGCTGGCTAGTCTGTTGATGATGACAATAATTGATCCTAATTTTGTCCATTTGCTGAAGATATGGAGGACCATATGGGAAAGGCGTATGATATACCAGATCGGATTAGCTGTTTATAGCAGAGAAGCTTAACTTTGGTGTCAACTTTGTTGCTCAGTTGCTTAGACCGACCGAGGCCCCTTTGAAAAATGTGGGTAACATGTTTGATGAAATTCATTTTTGGGGTATACATGGCCCCAAGATATTTCATCCTGTCCTGTGGTCTAATCGTAGTACCTCCCATTTGTATTCGGATATTCTGTGAATATCGAGAAGTAGGTTGTAGTAGTGTTTACTACTCAGAAATATAGCTACTGCTTTAGATGCGTTAAGTCGAATTTTCCATCGACTGTAATACTGATACAGTTCGTCTAGATGGCGGTTGAGTCGGTTTGTTGCGAGTTTTGGACTTTTAGATGACGTGTACACTAGGACGTCATCCGCATAGCACTCATCATGAAATCAAAATGTGCCGCTCTTTTATAATCGGTGGCAACAGAGATTTGTTGAAATTTTATTTAAAAATTCCAAGAAGCACAAACAAGATTTTGTGTGCTTCAATTTGAATAGGATTCCGGGAAGTTGATAAGAATTTATTTAAATAAATTCCCGGAAAGAGAAATCATGAAATGCATTTAGAATTAGGCATTTCATAATTTCAATGGTTATAAGGAATTGCATCAATACACGGCAGATGGACTTTCGTTTAAATTTATTGTGCATATGATTTCATTGGATTGGGTAGATGGGTACGGGTAAGGTACTTGGAAATTGAATCAATGTGCGACAAATTAACTTTTGGTTTAACTTGTCGCTCATATGATTTACTATGGGAATGAGGTTGGGATCATAGGTAAAGTAGTGATTTAGGATCACTACATTAGCTACTTGACGATATTTATTTTATTTACAGGTAGAGAGTGAAAATTTGAGGAAATTAGTGGGTGTTGGGCGAGGACATGAACGCGAGGTCCGTAACATTTCCTTGTGACGTCGTTGATCGGGTCCAGCGGTGAACTGATGTGCTCAGATGTGACGTTGCTCCGAAATGTAACGATCGGCTCATCCATGTGTGTGTTCGGCTGTTCCAAATAAACGAATATTCGGTTTGAAGGACCAATGTAAAATTCTGGTATTTGGTTGTAAATGTTGGAATTAATGGCATTGACATGGCTGTTTTTGACTGCTAACAAAGCATGTGCACTAAGCCACTGATGATATTTGAAATTCCGTGTTACATTCAGGAAAACTTTGTGAATCAATCCATCTGCTAGGGTAGATATCTAAGTGGAAGTTTTAGCGTGTAATAATTTGAGGCCAATAACGAAGGGTCACATGCTCTTGCTGGCTATAAAGTCCCACCCAGCAGCTGTAATATTTGGCATATCGCTGTAAGACGCAATTTCTTGCCCGTCGAATTTCTTGTATAGCTGGTGTTCTACTAATATGTGTAGATATGATATGGAAAGTTGCTTGGCAGCTCTAGGTCCATATTTATTGTACCCAATCCATCACAGGGTTTTTAATTCATGCTGTTATATTTTCTGTAGTCATTCTCTTGCCTTCCTGCATCTGCATTAATAATAATACAATCATGAATTCGCACGACACTATCTAATATTACATATTTTGTTAGTTTCATTAGGACCGCGCTTCTACATATCCAAAATAGTTATGGCACGCGACTATTTTAATATCCTCTTGTACACAATACAAATGCTTAAGAATTGCTAAAGATTTGTTTTGCTTCTTCAGCTGGCCTTAGTGATTCATGTCACTGCTTTGTTTTTAAAACATCAATTTGTTCTGAATGGATTGGGTTACTTCAGACGCGAATTCAAAAGAAATTCTAAATTTATTGGTTGGGGTGCTACTATTTTTGTTTCTGTAAAATTACATGCATACAAATGATTATAACTATAAATATTTATTAATAACAAAATTGGTAATCGGAATAAAAACAATACGCGTATATAACCAGAAAAAAAATAATTCGTGGTGATATAATATTCGAATGGCAACTTTCATTAGGTTTTTTGACAATAATTATCAAGAAAAATTATTTCGGTGCATTAATCATAATAAATTAAATATAATAACGTAATATGTAATAAAAAGTTATTCATAAAAAGCTATGGTAAGGAAACAACGAGTTTAATTCATACATTATTTAATGGCAATCTTTGGACACAAGTATTCTGTAACACCTCTTATGTGAACACAAATCAAAATTTTATACCTTCGTGAAATGAAAAACACAATTATATATAAAACTTAATTGCTATAATCATCCGGTTGCTGTTTTTTTGGGTGTGAAGTATTTTTAGTAGAAAGTCGTGTGAATGTATATTTGTTTAGCTTTAGTGATTCATAATGATAGGTCCCAAAACGAGTGAATGTTTGCTTTGTTAATTCATACATATATATTACATATATGAAAAAAGACAAAAAAAGGAAAAAACAGCAACCGGCATTTATTACTTAAGTTCTATTTCTTCCGTAATTTAGAAAGTAAACATTAACATCGTTTAATTTGATTTCTTTAATTATAGCGCACGCATCGGATTATTACGGTGAGTGTTAGATTTATTATCCTTAATCGTGTTGATAAAATTTTTAAGTTTACTGTATCTCTGCTTTTTTATGTTGTTGCACATTCATTAATATCTATGAAATACCTAGATTTTCCATTGATTTGTATTTGTTTTCCTATTCTAAAGAGTTTCTTGTTTAGACTCTTAAATTGTAGATATAAACATAATTTTTTGTTAGTACTTTAATTCATTTGTTTTTATGTTAGCGCAAGAGGTATTCAATAATTTTATTTCTCCACCCATGATTTTTTTTTTGTTTTTCATATTTGAAATTATTTATTTCGTTTTAGTATTAATTAAACAATGATATGAAAATATATATTATTTTTTTTTTGTTTTCAGTTAAAAACAAAACATTTTTTCTTTATACTTAATCGCTTACTCCGTAAAGTTTCATTCACTTAAACTATAAACAAAACAAAAATTTATTTGTTGGTTCATACAAATGCTGCATCGTTATTTATTTCGTCTTATTTTGTTATGTTCTGGATGACTTATCATTGGTTATGTGTTTTGAGGGGGTTTGCAGGTAGGGAGATCCCATTAATCACACATTTTTCTAACATTAAAATTAACATTAATTGAGGAAGTCAAAAGGGTCGTCAACGATTTTTATATAATTTTCAAATGAAACATAATTTTAGATTTGACTAAAATGCATGAGGTACAACTGGTTTTACCAATGTTTTGCCGAAAGGTTACGTTATTAAAAGCATACAATATACTGATTTGAATTAAGTAATATGACTAACGTATATGATAGTGTGATATTAATAGTTGGCATATATCTTTGAACCTGAAGAAAGTTGTTAGAATGTTTAGGAGATGGTTGTTAAACTGTCAAAAGGTTAAATTCCTAGTTTTGTGTACCAAGTTCCGAAGGTACTGACTGAATGCTGGTTTCTTCCTATAATACATGGAGTGCCTTTTTATTCAGCAACTCGTTTTTCTTTATAACTTGACTCTATCAAATCGTGGCTAAATATTGAACATGGAGTTTACTTAATGCTCCTCTTTACCAACCTCTTCACAAAACACTGTTTTTATGTTGGTTTATATCATTTCCCAATCCTAACTAACGACTGTCCTTGGCATGTCAAGCGTTAAGAAATCAATTCTCATTTGCAACAAGATCGAGAAGTCCAACGACCTTGATGATGAGTCGATTAAGCATACGTTTAATTTTTTATTATTTTCATTGCCCTAGAAGAACCCGGATAGTATTGTGGTTAGTATACCCGCCTGTCACGCGAGAGACCGGGGTTCGATTCCCCGTCGAGGAGCCTCTGGCGCAAGACTAATGATCTTGCCCGGCAAAAACAAATCATTATGGACAATTTAACAAGCCTCAGGACTTGCTAAATAAGGCCAAGACCGAACCCGGGTGGTAGTGCCGATGATGATGATGATGATGATGATAAGAACCCGGAAGTTCTGCTGTGCCATAGTTCCCCCTCTTCCAAAATCGACAGTATAACTCTCCTTACCCTCTATTATCAGAACGTAAGAGGTCTTCGGTCAAAGACCCAATCCATTCTGAATAACACACAAAGTGCAACGAATTTAATCCCCAGCATTCATAACCAGGAACTGTTTCCTCCCACGTTCACCATCTTCCGCGACGACCTCTTCAATCATACTACTGACTTTTCCCCCAGCCGAGGAGTGGTCATCGTTGTCCACATCAGCCTCGAGTTGTCACTTATTACTTTCCCCACCTCCTCCAATCTGGACTTTGTGACTGTCAAAATCACTCTTCCTCGAAAATCAATCTTTGTCATGTGCTTCTATATCTCGTCATCCCAGCCTATTGAAGCTTACGAGCTTACTCTTAATACTATCGACTACACAACCGAACTGAGTAATTCCGAGGATGACATCATCGCCTTCGGAGATTTTAATCTTCCATAACTCAATCACACTCCACCCCCCACCCCACCCCTGCCAAGGAATGTCTTCATTGATCAACTAGATGATTCTTGCCTCTGTCAGGTAAGCAACGTTCGAAACTCCTTGGGTAGGTAGATAGAAATCTTCTTTACAATAGACCCTATCAATACATCTGTTTCACCAAGCCTCTTCGTCCTTACATCTATAGACCACCACCACCTCCCTCTTCGTGTGACCTTCTTCCGAGTCCACTTGCCACCGTCCGTCCTCCCTTCCAACCACTACGCCTACGATTCGCATAAAGCTAACTTTTGCCTCATCAACGATTACCTTGGCCGCCTTACGTCCAACTACGACAACTAAGACAGGCGTCAATTAGTTAATGAATGGGAAGAAGCGTTAATTACTTAAGGATTGCTTTATATGGAATATTAGTTATGGGGTTGGTTGATTAATGAGTGGAGGGTGTTATGCAACAATCACCTAACCATTGAAGATGTTATCACCCGCTTATATTCCGACATCTCTTACTTTATTTCTCTGTTCGTTCCCTACTCTAGACAAGGAACATCAACCTCTTCCCTTCCATGGTACAATCACAAGCTTCACTCGCTGCTTAACAAAAGGAATAAGTTATGGGTTATCTCTCGGAATCGAATTATACCAGAGTACTCCAACTTTCTTGGCTATTACCTCCAATTCACGGATCTTTTCAACGCCCTTTATCACAACAATCTCACTAAAACTCAGACCAATCTTAAAAATGATCCCAAAACCTTCCTCCAGCTCGTCAGTCATAAACGTAAATCCGATGGTTACCCTATATCGCTTACTTTGAATTCTTATATCTCATCTGATCCTGTTACTATTGCTAACCTCTTCGCCTCTCACTTCAGTGAGTCATTCACTAATAACTCCTTTGTTCCTGTATTTTCCCTCAGGTCCCTGCTCTACAACTCATTTGATCCGCCCTTAATTGAATGTAAGCTATTGCAACTGAAAGACGAGTTTATACCGGGCCCTGGTGGTATTCCTGCATTCCTCCTCAAGGAATGCTCCTCTGCTGCCCCCCTCTTATCGATCTTCAGTCTCTCACTCTCTCAAGGTGTATTCTCCCACACATTTGGAAAATCACCCCCATACACAAGAAGTGTCTCAAAAATGATGTCGCTAATTACCGCCCCATCACCAAACTGTCCCACTTGCCCAAGATTTTCGGAAGCATTCTATACGAATCTCTTAGTTTTCCTTGCAAATCTTTTACTTCACCAAGGCAACATGGTTTTGTCAATACTTGATCAACTACAACCAAACTCGTTGGTTCACTTTTTTTACACTCTCAGCACTAGAGCAGGGTAACGAGGTCGATATGGTCTCCACCGACCTCAGTAAAGCTCTCGACAAAATCTCCCACAATCTAATGCTCTTCAAATTATCTGCCCTCGGCTTCGAACCTGGATTGCTGAAATAGATTTCTTCCTATCTAAAGGATAGATTTTATTCGGTATCCACTTTATTCAGTTCGGTTCAGATCCATAATGTGCAACCCCCTACTTGCCGCCCCTGGGATCCCCCAAAGCAGCCACCGGGGCCCTTTCTCATTTATACTTGCCACTAATGACATTGTTAACGTCATTAAGAATGCCAGCTTGTCCCTATACGCTGATGACACAAAATATACAAGATCATCGAGTCACGGCTTGATTCTGCACTGCTGCAATCAGACCATGACAACTTCTCGACTTGGTGTGGCAAAATTGCTTTGTATTTAACATCACCAAACACCATTATATATCCCTTTCCCGTAATCGCATTCACTCATCCTGGCGCCCCTATTCCCTTCATAACAAACCCTTGACCTTTGACCAATCTACTCGGGGCCATGGGATATTTTGCGAAAGGAAGCTCACATGGAAAACCACCTCTGCCCTCGGATTCGTTAAATGATGATCTAAGGAATACTCCGACCCCTACGTAACTCGACCCCTTTACCTTACCTTCGTCCGCCCACTGCTTGAATATGCTAGACAGGTATGGTATCCTTATCACAGGATCCATATCCGTAGAATCGAAAGTATTCAACGTCGCTCCCTTCGGTTTGCTCTCGAGGAACAGTATTGGAAAACCCCTTAAGCCTTCCCCGTACATTAACCGTCTCAAATTAATCAACTTCAGAACCCTTGTGGAGAGCAGGGTCCTGACTGACATCGTGTTCATTCATCGGGTCCTCTACAGCTTGGTCGACTGGGTCTACCTCCTTAACTTAATTCCTCTGAACACAATCCCTCGAAATACGGGTAATCCCCGCCTTCTCCATATTCCTCCTCACCGCAGTTCTTATGGTCTCAACGAACCCCTTTCGCGGATGCTGAGAAATGTCAACTCCAATTCCACCTTGTTCGACTTCGACCTCTCTATCCCTACTCTCAGGCACCGCCTCCTAAACCATTCTCACCACCAATCTTAAGCGGCGCGTCTACACTTTACTATAACCTGCCCCCACCTCTCGCTCCTAGTCCTGCCTTCTTAATTTGTCCTGGTTACCCTGAGGTTAAGCTTAGTTAATTAGTTTTACGTTCTTTAGTTTGTAAGTTATACATATTTTAGTTTTAGGTACTTATGTTGCTTGAATTAAGGCAATAAATGGGGTGGTAGCGCCACTAAACGGTCCTGTGCGCTCTCCCTCCACGCTTGACCATCTGATTCGATCTCCTCAAGGTCAAACCTTACGTTGTCCTCTCATCTCTGCCGCGGCCCTGTTACCGGTAACTTTCTCGTTCGTCTTCCGTCAAGTATTCTACGCACGGTCCTATCGTTGCCAATTCGCGGCACATGTCCGGCCCATCTTAATCTTCGCGACCTGATTACTCTCACAATTGTAGGTTTGCGGCAAAGCTCTTTCAATTCGTGGTTATGGAGTTTCCTCTATTGTCCTGCATCTTCGTCATATTTATCGCCAAAGATACCCCTTAAAACTTTATTCTCGAATACGCGGAATTTGTATTCTTCCCACTATGTGAGAGCCCATGTTTCGCATCCGTATAGAACAATCGGCATGATTATGGTTCTATAAACATGGCGCTTTATATTACGTGATAGCAGTGTGGATTTCAGCAATCTACTCATTGTCTGCCAACTAGCGTTACCGGAAAGCAGTCTTTTGTTAATTTCCTTCGACATTTTGTTACTGACCGTCAGTATTGTTCCTAGATATTTAAACTCATTTTAACTATTTCAAATATCTTGCCCCTGACGTTTATGTGTGTTCCCTGAGGTCCACATGCTCTCGCCGTAACCACATATTTTGTTTTGTCTTCATTTATTTCTAGGCCCACCTCTTTTGCCACTCTTCTTTCATTGTTTTTACTTACAGTTTCGAGATTATCGCCCAAAACGGCGATATCATCCACATATGCGAGCACTTGTGTGACCTCATTTAGGGATGATCCGCCCATGTTGTCGTCTTGTACCTTTCTGATGATATACACGAGACATGGTAAGAGGCCATCCCCTTGTTTTAGTCCGTCGCGGATTTCAAATGGTTCTGAGAGGTGTTTTTCTATTCTAACTCGCCCTTTATTTTCGTTCATGCAGATTTGAATGAGGGCGGCAGATTTTTTCGGTGCAGATGGCCGGTCTACAACTTCGTTGAGACAGGGATCTGAGGCTAAGCTGTATGTACGTCTGGTGCGTTTATTTATGGTTAATGGGTGCGTAGATTGAGCAGGTTTTTGAAGTACTGCTTCCATCTTGTCACGATATTGCTTGTTTCTGTGACTAGACAGCCGTTTGCGTCTCGAATTATTTTGGCACTCCCTCGGTAGCCAATTCTAATTGAGTTTATGCCGGCATACATACCTCTGATATTCTTTGCTCTGGTATTTGCTAGGATTTTTTCGACCCGAATCTTCCACATTCACGTTTTTTTTTTTTTTTGGTTTGAAAAGTCTCGTTGTCTCTTTCCGAATCGTCGCGTATTTTTCTGCGTTGACTTTATCATATCTTTGTAAGTGGATCACTCTGAGACGTTCACGTTCTTCGATCTTTGCCCTGTTTTCTTAAATCCTAATACCTTTCGGCCTGTTTGTGTGATTACGTCTCTGATCGATGTTCATTTACTGTCCACACCTTTGACATCCTCTTTCTCACTACTCCCATTCTCTAGGATGGTAAATTTATTCGTTAGTTCGTCTTGATATTCAGCTCATTTCCCGAGGTCTTTTAGTATATCAGCGTCGAACTTTTTCCTCGTCTCCCGTGACTGCCCATGTGGGTTTGTCGCGAAACGACTCCTAATTTTGCCCATTACTAGAAGATGATCCGAGTCGCAATCTGCTCCTCTATATGATCTTACGTCAAGGATGTTCGAGTGGTGTCTATTCTCCTTGAGGAAGTGGTCTATTTGCTTACGCGTTACGCCGTTGGGTGATTACTGTGGCGTTTTTAACAGATACACACACTATATACAAGCAAATAGTGAAGAACACCGAAAGGAAATTCGAATAAGCAAAGCATCAGAGCCGTATACCATAGCGATAAATAACAATTCCACGTCAGTTGAGTGTACTTGAGTTTAGAGATCGAATTCGTACAGGCGGCAATGGCCTGATGTGTTGAGCATTGGTTCAATTTTTAGTGATTCTAACCGTCGTTGCGTCAGTTCGAATCACATGTTCTTCTCAATCGTCGCAAACGCGACCATGTGGCTTTAAGAATTTGCTTGTGCTTGAACATCGTGCTTTTCACTACCAGATCTTTTGACAATGCGAACGGGATAATTCGAATTCCATCATTGTTAGAAACGTCGTGTAGGCTTTCTTTTACCTATGGATGGTTGGAAGATATCTTCCTTTCCAACTTTCACGTTGAGGTACCCGAGGAGGATTTTAACATAGAATGCAGAGATCCCACCAAATACTTCCTCTAGGATTACGTAGAACATGTTCTTCGTTTCTGTGTCCGTAGATTCTATTGGGGCGTGTACGTTTATAAGTACATAATTGTATGATGGGCCCTGTATTTTTAGCACCGACATTCGGTCATTAATAAATTTCACATCTTTTACATGGGGCGTAATCTTCTTGCTTATGATGAAGCTGGTTCCGAGATTATGTGTATCGGTACCTCCACACGCCAGTGTAAACCCGTTGGTTTCGATTACTTGATGTGGGAGTCGGACTTCCCGAAGTGCGACGATGTCCATTTTATATTGTCTCGCGTTTTCTATGACCGCCTACATTGTTCCTGGTTTATATAACGTTCGAACATTCCACGTGCCGACTCGTGTATCGCGCTTTTTCCGTTTTGCCGAGTCAGTGTTTTCCTGATTATTTGTTTCCTTATGGTAGTGTCGGCTCATTACACCTTCGCCTACCGGGTTTTTGGTGGGATTGCTTTGTGTATATTGGTCATTCACTTTTGTTCCCACGAGTCTTTGTGGCACGGTGACGCATAACAGCCGGGATTAGGGGTGGCAGATCTTTGTGTGTTACTGCTCGCTAGCCTGTCTGACATTGGTGGCCCTGCTGGAAGCATATGCTTTCTTCAGCATAACCTGAGTGATTCATTGTAATTTAAGCCCCCACATCACGTCTGGTTTCTACCAAGCCGGGGAAGCATACGTTTTAAGGAGCTAATGTTTTGTTGTACTTCTTTCAGGAAAAGGAAACTTTTAGCGATGAGTCAACGGCTTAAAATATTATTAGATAACTCGTGGGGTTGGTTTTCACCAATTTCAGATTGTGGGGTTTCGGAAATACTCCTGTTAAGAGAGAGTTCTACGGTTTTGCCAGTCTGTAACAAAATGAAATTTGATATAGAAATACACGGGTCGTGGACAGATGAATTGCGAATTGACGGAATCTAGCGAATTACATTATGGGGTGCATTTTTGGAGATTAAATTATGGTCAGAAGGTACAAGGGCCGTTCAAAAGGCAGTTCCACGGGTATCCCACTCTGTAACGAAATGAATTTTGATATAGAAATGCACGCGTCGTTGGAATATGAATTGCGAATTGACGGAATCTAACGAACTACATTATGAATTTTTGGAGATTAAATTATGGTCAGAAGGTACATGGGCTGTGTGACAAATACTTCACCCAGGCCAGCAGTGGCCCTACTAGTATTTAAAAAGTGACATTTTTCGCAAACAGAACCGTTCATCATGTAAAGTTATATTATTTATTTATTTAATCGTGGGCAGTTTTACCTTACCGCTCGGTGTGGGGCGGCTTGTCCTTGGTTCTTTTTGGGGTGATTAGGGGCTCTTCCAAATTCGCTCTTAGCTGAGATCCTAATTTTTTGATATTCTCCCCTTTTTTCGTGAGCCCTATAACTGTTTCCACCGGTTGCTAGTGCATATACACCACAACAAGACTAGCTTAGTTTCACATAAACAAAACTCAGCGAATTTTGTTGTTGTATGTATTTTAAAATAAGCTTACGTGGATATTCTGCCCTGTGTATTCACTATGCAATGTTTTTTTTGTATTTATTTAAAAGAGGTGTACGAGGTTATTCTTCTCTATGGATTCACTATGAAATGCACTTTTATAAAAATTGATCGTATATCGAACGGTTACTGTACTGTACCTTAAGGGGTTGTTCCCGGCTTATGCCAAAAAACAGGCTTTTTTTATAATTTGCTTGCAAAGGCATTTAAGATAAATGATATGTAAATAATATTTTATTGCATCAAGCAACTCTTGAAGTTGGAAAAAAATATTTTTTTATTGGAATTCTTTTAAAATTGCCAAAAAAACAAGAATATGATCCTGTGAGCAGATGATACATACAGATGCAAAACAAATGAAATTGCAGGTGACACAACTAGACTGGATCACTTGCACTTCATCATCATCATCATCGACGCTACAACCGGGATCCGGTCTTGGCCTCTTTTAGCAAGTCTCTCTACCGGTCCCGATTTCGAGCCGATGTCTAGTTTGGCACTCCAGGGCTCCGGGCGTCCTGGTCTACGCCATCGCTCCATCCCAGACAAGGTCTGCCGCGCTGTCTCCTTCCATCCATCCTCCCAAATGACTCCGGGAAGGCTCCTCTTCGCTCATTTGAGCTAGGTGTCCCACCCACCAGAGTCTACCGAGCTTGATTTTTCCTACAACATTAGCTTCAAGGTAGATCGCGTACAATTCGTGGTTGTAGTGTCTCCGGAATCGTCCTTCCTCACATACGGGGCCAACAATTCTCCTTAAAACCTTCCTCTCGACCGCGGCTAAGAGTTCAGCGTGCTTTTTATTGAGCACCCAGGTCCCGGATCCATACATGAGTACTGGTAAGACCATGGTTTTGTATAGTAGCAGCTTGGATGTTCTGGATAAATTTCGGGATTTAAAGAGCCTTGGTAGACCGTAGTAGGCTTTGCTGGATTTGATCAGCCGTTCGCGTATTTCTTCTTCCATATTGTTATCGGCTGATACTATTGACCCAAGGTAGTTAAAGGATTGCACTACTTCAAATTCGTGCTCCACTACCGTGATAGTTTGACCAACGTGAGGTCTTCTCTTCGCATAGACCGCTACTTCAAAAAAGCCTTCCGCGACCGGCAGTAGAAATCTCGTCCAGCTCAACCTAGAACAGAAAAAATTTCTTTTTTGGGTAACGACATGAGTTTCGCTACTGAAGTACCTGTAATTATATTTTTTATACCTTTTTTCCTGTTGAACAGTCGCTAAAATCATAGACAATTAGATAATCAAACGATGAAGCTACAGTTCAAATTTCAAGTCAATCGGATGAAAACGTTCGTTCTACTGCCGGCCGATTTTGAAAACACGATTTCGAGAAGAACGCGTTTAAAGTTTAAAAATGCTATAAATCTTAAGTATCGTAAAAATATGGTACATAATTATTATTTTTTAGCTTCAGTTAGCTGTCCTTGCACCATATTATTGTCCTTATTTTGCTCTTCTTCATCTTTTTTTTGCCGATGTAGTGCTGCGTCTGGCCTCTCGCAATATCGGACCTATTGTGTTCAGTGGTTTGGATCCAATTTACGTCTGTTTCCAAGCAGAATTTATGCATGTTTGGCCCAACAGTTAATCCAAGGCCAAACAAACTTGGGAAGCCGCCATTAAATGTAATTACAGCTATGTCAAGCACAATCTTACAGCTTGACACTGTGTTTGGAGTAATTGACCACATGACTGTGTTAAAGAGAAAAACGCGTTTCTGACAGGACTCATTGTTATTTGGGGTATATGCACCCAACCAGCGTAAAAGAAGATCGTCGGAGCTGAGTTCTTCGCAAACTGCTTTGACTGCTTCGAAAACATCTTTATGGAATGGTTCTTTAGCGTTTGGAATGATAGTGAAGAACGTGTGATTCGAACTGACGCTATGACATGGCCGTGTTTAGAATTCGATTTTTAAACTCAAGTATATTCCACTGATGTGAATTGTTATATTATCGTTATGGTATACGGCTCTGATGCAGTTTCTTATTCGATTTTCGTTCGGTGTTTTTCACTATTCGCTTGTGTATAGTGTGTGTATCTGTTAGAGACGCTACACTACTCCCTCCTCAGTAACTTTGTTACGATCAGCTTCGTTTGCGAACGACGGAGCGAACGAGAGACCGCCGGAGCAGGCGAGTGTGCCTGGGTCTCTAGGCGGAAGTTATGATCGTGTGCGAAGTTCTGTTTACTACGGAAAAGTGTGTGCTGTGTATAAAGATCACGTCGGGGTCACCAATTTTAGCGTTTGTAATGATAGTGAAGAACGTGTGATTCGAACTGACGCTATGACAGTTACAATCACAAAAAATTGAACCTAAGCGTAACACATCACGCTACTGGCCGTGCTTAGAATTCGCTTTTTAAACTCAAGTATATTCCACTGATGTGAATTGTTATATTATCGCTATGGTATACGGCTCTAATGCAGTTTCTTATTCGATTTTCGTTCGGTGGTCTTCACTATTTGCTTGTGTGTTGTGTGTGTATCTGTTAGAGACGCTACAGTTCATTATGCCCATATGCGGAAAGAGTACCAAGCACTTTACTGCGCTGCCAAGTATACGAAGAGTCAGCCTGTGACGCGCATAGGAAAAATAATGCGACAGTTTATCTCATAACCAACCTCATACAATAAAGGGCAGCTGTTAGTAGACACAGTTTGCACAATATACAATCATTTTGAAGCCTAGCCCACGTTTGCCCGACTCCGAAAATGACACGGCACCTTGACATTGTTTGCATACTACTAATTGAGAAAGAGCAGCGAATACAGTGAACAAACTGGTAAAAGAGTAGCCAAAATTATTGTCAACATCACGGTCACGGTCTCCGCCAGCCATTTTCAAATTCTTGGCCGGAGTACTAATGTGCTCCGAATCGCCTTTGGACGCGTGGCGGTTGGGCGGGCGTCGATTACCAATTTTACTCCGTTTATGACTTCTGCTTGTTTTATTGCCTTTGTGGTCACTGTACACATTTCCGTTTATAGTTAAGTACTTGTAAATGTAATCCAAAGTCAAAATGCAAAGCAAAACTCGAAACAACAACGCGAACAAATGACGAAAACAACTGATCGTTTAAACACAGGGCGAGTGTGAGTAAGCACGCACTATATAGACGACATTACCGTCGTAATTTGATGCAGGGACCTCTATACTTCACATTTGAACCACGATATCGATCGTAGGTAACTTCTACTGATTTTCAAAGCCGCGCAATTAAAAAAAAACGAGGGTCGCAAAAATGGGAAAAAATTGTGCTTTTGAAGCATCGAAGTTGCTTCGAAAAAATTGATTTTTTAGAAATTTTGAATTTAGATTGGTACTTGGGCGTTGTAGATGTTTTGGTATGATTCAAGCCAATTAAAAAATGGAAAAAAATTAAACCAAAATAACCCCTTAACTTATTTAATTACTGAGTCACAACGCCTTTTTTATTTACTTTTAGTTCCTTTGTGGCGGTTCCGCCAAACCCCACGGTTCACTTACATAAAAAAAAAACCCCATAACTTCCATTCAATCACATAATTTCGCTAATGCAATCGCATTAGCACCTTAAATGCTTTACGCATCTAGGATTATCTAAGGTATAATCTAAAAAGCTTCAGTAAAAGAATCTTTACCTTTTCTTGTTCTTTCTTACCGTATCATAAATTCGCTGTAATAAAATTCATCGGTTCGCATTTCATACGACCGCATACAGGGAACCTTACCCTTGAGTTGGCTAATCCCAGCCTCAATATGTGTACATAAAAACTATCTATGCACACATCGGCTGTCGACCCTTTTAGCCAGCGATAAATAGTCCAACACCAGCTGCATGTAATTAGCACCATCCACGTTGAGACTATTTCGCTAACTCGCACCATGAGTAAACAGAAGACCGCTGTCCTTTATCAGGCATTCTGCCGATAGGCAAACAATTCAATCATTCTAGTATCCCAAATGCACCTACCATCTAATGAGCTGCAACTTGATTACTCAGTTGAACTATCAGGCCATAAATTCCTTTTATCCTACATAGTTCTGGATTCGTTTCCCAGTAACCTTCTCACATAAACAAAGAACTCCACGATCCCTTTTTCCTTTCTTTATTTCAGGTTCATTCCCATGGCTTTGTGTATGAAAAAAACGAATGTGATCTTCACTCACACATACACATACATTGCCAAGTCGTTCTTCCTTGTTTTCACCACGGAGAAACACGTTCTCTCTCGGGAAAACTCACCCCAAACGATTGAATATCTTTGAGTCAAATTCCATCCGTCACTGCGGAGACGCGTAAATAAATACCGTCGAGTCGAGTAAGCGCGCGAGTCGTATAAATGATTCAAATCCGTGTTCTGCCATATAATGTAGTGTTGCGTCATATAAATTATTCAAATCCGTGTTTTTACAGCTAATTTAGTGTGGCGGCATATCCATAAGACTTATGGATTAATTAAAACAATAAAATTAAAGGACTTGCTAAACCAGTGTTTCATTGTAACTTTTGTCGACGTTTCGTTTCGGAGTTTCGATTGTGCTTTTCTCCCAGTGCGTCCGTTTTATCCTAGATGTGTTTACCTTAGCCTTACCTTAGTTTTATCCTAGATGTGTTTACCTTAGCTCCTCAATAGTATACTGGTTAGTATACCCGCCTGTCACGCGGGAGACCGGGGTTCGATTCCTCGTCGGGGAGCCTCTGGCGCAAGACTAATGACCTTGCCGGGAAAAAACAAATCATTATGGAAAATTTAACAAGCCTCAGGACTTGCTAAATAAGGCCAAGACCGGTTCCAGGTTGTAGTGCCGATGGTGATGTGTTTGCCTTATTGTTCTTCTGGTTCAGTGTTTTACGCGGCGAACAATTCA
Organism: Microdon myrmicae; assembly: GCA_963931805.1. Lineage (NCBI taxonomy): Eukaryota > Metazoa > Arthropoda > Insecta > Diptera > Syrphidae > Microdon > Microdon myrmicae. Next base: position 106,568,593 of record OZ007502.1, read on the forward strand.
TGATGGAGGAAGAAGTGAACGGAGTGTCCGTGTTAGGCACAATACTTCCTCTCCACACCTTCCTTTTACATTACACCTCTTCGACCGATTCCGCCTAGCACTCACACTCAACTCTCATGCCTTTCGATCGTTCCATCAAAAGAAACCTATCTCCTTCGATCGTTCAGATCCAAGGATACATTCTTTGGTTACACATATCCTTGGTTTAGAAACAGGCAATAGATGTATTTCTATCACACAACAGATGGATGTCTCTGTCGCATTTTTTGTTTGTTTAACATTGGATATGTTTACGATCGGCGACACCTGATTGTGTGGATATGTGTAACATATCTTTAGAACCTTGTATTTACACATGTGTTCATTTATAGCCAACGATCGCAATTATCGTTTCTATGGAATGGTCACTATTGTTTTACTATCACAATCTTTGTTATTTTTACGTTTGTGTCCGTCATCGAGATTTTGTTCTCAGACGTACGTCTGGACTCTATGGTTTTATTCTTTAATGATGTCGCTAAAGATTTTTTGAGTAGTGAATTGATTAATCAATACGACGGGGATTCACATTATGTGATGCGAACCATATTGGGCTTTGGTCCGGTATGTATGTTCGGGTGGGTGTTTCTGGTACCTAACAATCACCAGACTGTCTGAGTTGGTGTGTGATTTGATCCGTGAACGACAGTCGTTTAAAAGGGATAACATTTTGTAACTTTGTGAATTGGAGGCCAAGTTCTTCTCATTCAGCGTCGTAAAAAACCAGGATTGTACGAGGGCAGGTCGATAAGTCCTTAGAAAAAAACGGAAACACATTTTTTTGTTTTTCAACATAATATCCTTCTGGTTCAATACACTTTGACAGACGTCCCTCCAACATTTTCAAGCCTCCATAAAAGTATGATCGCGTTAGTTCCTCAAAATAAGCATTCGTGTTTGCGATGACCTCCTCATTTGATGTAAACCTTTGTCCGCGGAGCCATTTTTTTAAATTTGAAAATAAATAAGGGCCGGATCTGGTGAATACGCCGGAGGGTCTATTAGTTCAAACTCCATTTCCTCAATTTTACCCATGGCGCACGTATGCACTCGTACATTATCCTGGAGAATTAGGACCATTATTTTCTTCAAATGAGGACGATTTTCTTTTATTGTCATTTAGCTGAATAATGACGCATAATACTGTCTAGTTAGCGTCTGTCTCTTTTCCAAATAGTCAATGGAGACAATACCATGTGCATCCCGAAACACAGTAGTCATAACCTGTCCAGCCGATTTCACTTTGTTTGCCTTCTTTGGAGCCCGTTCGCCTTTAACAATCCACTTTTTTGACTGTTCTTTTGTCCCGGGAGTGTAGTGGTGTATCCATATTTCATCTACAGTAACTAAACTGCGCAGAAACTTATCTGGGTTGCTACGCATCCGCTCCAAAAGAGAGCAAATAGGGCACCCATCTCGTAGATATTTTTTTCATACTCAATTTATCATGCAAAATTGTGACGTGAAACAAATTGAAAATTCACTGATACCTAGTGAGGAATGATGCTTACTAAACTAACAGACCATTAGCGAAGCTACGAACGCCATCGTAGGCGTTTCTAAGGACTTATTGACCTACTCTCGTAGTAGTAGTATTCCCGGTTCACCTTCAGTTCTCTCAACGAATATTCTTTTACGTCTTCAATCGACCCCTAACCGGGGCCACGAAGTGCTAATTTAATCTTCGAAAACAGGAAAAAGTCACAGGGTGCCTCATCTAGAAGTTATGAGGTTTCTCGGTCGTATTGGCAGTGTTTTGGGGTAAGAAGTCACTAACAAGATGAGCTGTATTTGAAGAAAATTCAGCTCTTTTGGAATAAGGCATCCTGCAACGCATTTCACGTACAGAACACCAATTAAAAAGTGTCGCACTGATTCATACGGTGGATAGTTGTTTTGAAAAAGCTCTCTCAAACTATAAGGGCGATTATTGAACATCATGTTCTTTACTAAGTCGATGTTTCTGTAACTGCCGTTGCAGGCCATCTCGGAGACAAGTTTTCAATTACTTCACGGCCATTTTTGATGACTTTTTATGACTCAATTGCCCTTGTTTTCGATATTCCATAGCTTCTATCGGCTTTCTCCAACATTTGCACTGTGTCTAAGACAAAAATTTCATTCGCAACAGAACATTTCAAATAAACTCGGTCTCCAATATTTTTTTCTTAGTAAAAGTCGTCGATTACACTTGAGATAAACTAATGTCTTTGACTGCTGACAGTGAACTGGTTGACAGACGCCGCCCAAACTCAGCATCAAAATAGATTCATCTGATAAACCTTCGTTTGATAAAAAATGCGAGCAGATTACAGCGGCAAAAAATAGAAAAAATAGATATAAACAATGGCACTACAATCCCACCGAGGTTAACAGAACGAATTTTGTTAGAATCAGAAACGCGTGCAACCGGGCGATTGATACCGCAAAGAGGGCTTACAACAACAGAGTGACCAATAAACTCCTTGAGTGCTCAACTGGTTCGCGTCCCCTCTGGTCAATGGCAAGGGCTGTCAGCAGTAACTTCGCCTCCTTCTCCTTTTCTCCGTTAGTGACTGGTAGCAGGACGTTAGTCACAATTCAAAAGATAAAGCGAATGTATTCGCGAGTTTATTTTCCGCGAATCCAAACTCGATGTCGGTCTTTTGGAACCATCTCTGATCGCGTCGGTACGATGGTCGATGCGAGATTTGAGGTTCCGCCCATGTACTATTCAACGCATTCTACGTGGACTGAGCTGTAGGGATGCAACCGGCCCGGATGGAATACCAGCAGTAGTTCTTAAGAACTGTGCTCCAGGACTGTCGCTGGTTCTTGTCAGACTCTTCCGCTTATCTAATGCACGGAGGACATTCCCTACCTGCTGTCTATGTTATCCAAAGTGATTGAAAAGGGCATCAATACCGAGTTAATTAAGCATTTGGAGTGCAGCGGACTTCTGAACGATCTTCTAGTGACGGACAGCAGGGCACTAGCCACAAATTCAAAAAATAAAGCTAATGTGTGCGCAAATTTATTTTCCGCGAATTAAAAGTTCGATGCCGGTCTTTTAGAACGACCTGTGATCGCGTCGATGCGGGAATCGCATTGTACGTGGACTGGCCTGTAAGAAGTCAACCGGAACGTCCTTAAGAACTGTGCTCCGGAACTGTCGTTGGTTCTCGGCATGCTCTTTCACTTATCTTATGCACGGAGGGCATTTCCTACCTTCTGTAAGGTGGCTCGAGTTTAGCCAATCCTAAAGAAGGGGAAAAAGTGTCTCCTACAAAATTACCGGCCGATAGCATTATTTAAAGTGATGGAAAAGGTCAACAATGCCGAGTTAATTAAAGATTTGTAATGCAACGGACTTCTGAATGATCTTCAATACGGATCCCCTGTCAAGCGGTCCGCGGGAGACCTTTTGACCCTTACAACCGATATATGGACATCTGCGATTGATGGGAATGACGAGTCAAGAGCGGTCGCATTGGCTTCTGATCGCGTCTAGCACGGGGCATTGCTGAGCAAACTTCGTTCATACCGATTTTCCCAGCAGCGTTGCGACTGGACGAAGAGCTTCCTCGAAAATCGATCGATCCGTGTTGTTGTGGACGTCGAGTCTTCGGATATATATCTTATTAATTCCGGGAAGCCTCAAGGTTCTATTTTGCCTCCAATCTTGTTTTCGCTTTACATGAATGATTTTCCGGAATCAACGGGTAACAAAGTGTTCAGTTTTGCGGATGACCGTACGCTTCTTTCTTCTTTTTCGAATGATTGGCTTCATTAGTGATTAGTGCATCAACGTTCCCCCAGCTAGGATGGGCACAAATAAACATTGTTGCTGAAACAAAAGTAAAATAAAAAGGAAAAAAAAAATTGAAATCGCGACGGCGCTTTCTCCAGCGACGTCCCAACACTTTTCGCCTTTAGCGGACTGTATTTCCGGCACTGACCGGCCAACGAAGATTTTCCAATCTGTAGGGTTGTACCTCCAGAGCCGGACTCCTCTCTGGATGTAGTGGCGTTGGAGTGTTGGCCAGTACGAATCCCTAATCGACTAACGTCAAAAGTAAAACACGACCAAGAAAGGAGAATATCAATGAACGCGTTACAAAGATTTGCTTTGATCCAGTTTATTAATTCTTATGATTATTATTTATATCCTATTAATTTCTTGTTAAAATCTGTCCCTTCGCGGCTGGTCTTAACAAGACCTCCTGTGACGACTCCTTCTGTTTCAAAAAAAAAAAAAAAACCGGCGGGCGAGAGGCCGACTTCGGTGAGACAAGGACAGATGTGTCCTTCATCTTGTCTCTGACTTCTGGTCATCTTGCGATAAGCAGAATTACGAATCACCCACATCCGTAAGGATGTTGGGCTGGGTCTCGAGATATCTGAAAAAGAAAAAAGTGGGGGAGGTATCTAAGGATAGTGTGGACAGTGTTAGTTCAGGTGTTCCCTAACTACTTGGATGGAGGGATGGTGGGAAAGAAATCGTACAAGACCGGTAGGTCTTGAGTGCGGTAATAAACGCAGATCACGTCTTTGGCGTCTGATGATCTGCGCTTTGGTCGGTGTGTGTGTATGTTTGTGCTGTCTTGTACTGTGTGTGCGTGTGTGCACTCCTATTTCGTCGTTGCACTCGACTTTTATAGTCAGCAGCTGTCTTCTCGTTAGTTTGTTTTTCTCAATCACTCGTTTTTTCCTGGGTGATTTTTCGCAATCGGCATACAACTGATCGTTGGGCTTCCCTCTGAAGTGGTTTTACAGCCCATCGATGGGCTTCCGAGGAACTTGTTTGCTGGTGCTTGCCCTGGGAAATCGCATCGCCAACAAACATAGAGTGTCATTCTTAGCCGAACCACACGAACGTGGAATGCTCTACCTGATCATGTCTTTCCCCGTCGTTGTAATGTCCAGGCATTTAAGACATCGATACCTCCTTTCGTTATCCACTTTCTCTCCTTTCGCTCACACTGTGGTCTGACATTTAATCATCACCATCATCATCATCATCGGCACTACAACCGGGATCCGGTCTTGGCCTTATTTAACAAATCTCTCCATCGGTCCCGGTTTCGAACCGATGTCATCCAGTTTGGCACTCCCAGGCTCCGCGCGTCCTGGTCTACGCCATCCCTCCATCGTAAACAAGGTCTACCGCGCTGTCTCCTTCCATATATCCTGCTACAAAGGACTTTCCGGGCAGGCTCCTCTTCGCTCATTCGAGCTAGGTGTCCCGCCCACCGGAGTCTACCGAGCTGGATTTTTCTTACAACATTAGCTTCATGGTAGATTGCTTACAACTCATGGTTGTAGCGTCTCCGGAATCGTCCTCCCTCACATACGGGGCCAACAATTCTCCCTAAGACCTTTCTAGGCGAACGCGGCTAAGAGTTCAGAGTGCCTTTTATTAAGCACCCAGGTCCCGGATCCATACATGAGTACTGGTAAGACCATGGTCTTGTACAGTAGTAGCTTGGATGTTCTGGATAAATTTCGGGATTTAAAGAGCCTTGATAGACCATATTAGGCTTTGCTGGATTTAATCAGCCGTTCGCGTATTTCTTCTTCCATATTGTTATTGGCTGATACTATTGACCCAAGGTAGTTAAAGGATTGCACTACTTCAAATTCGTGCTCCACTACCCTGATAGTTTGACCAACGTTAGGTCTTCTCTTCGCAGAAGTTGCCACCATGTACTTAGTTTTTCCCTCATGAATGTGCAGTCCCAGTTTTTGTGCCGCCTGCTCGATCTGGGTGAAGGATTCCTGTACCGCCGATTCGGTTCTACCGATAAAGTCGATGTCATCTGCGTAGGCAAGTATCTGGCTGGACTTGGTGACAATAGTCCCTCTTGTTGTAACCCCAGGTTGAAGAGGAGGCAGGCCAGACCGTCCCCTTGTCGGAGTCCATTATAGACGTTTATTGGTTTGGACAGCAATCCCGCTATTTTTACTTGACTAGTTACGTTCGTCATGGTCAACCTACAAAGTCGTATCAATTTGTTTGGAATGCCGAATTCTCTCATGGCATTGTATACTTCTACCCTGGCTATGCTGTCGTAGGCGGCCTTAAAGTCTATAAATAGATGATATAACGGAATCTTAAATTCCTGACATTTTTCCATCACCTGCCTAAGGGTGAATGACTGACATTTAAGGGTACTCCAAAATCAACTTTCGTGTGCGCGTTAGTGTAAAAAAAGGTTACCCGGATCGACTTTTTAAATCGGGATCTGGATAAAGTCCTGCAGTGAGAAAAGGCCGGTCTCGTCGACTTCAATGCAACGAAGACACAATATACAACATTTACAGAGAAAAGTGGATCATCGGTTCCGCAGCTGATGATGAATGGCTAGGCCCCCGAATCTGCGGAAAGCTTGAAATTATTCGGTGTCGCGGTCTGTAGGAATCTATCTTGGCATAAACATGTTTTGAAAATCGCCAAGTTCAACTCTGGAAAACTGAGTTATCTTTTTAGAGCCAAGAAATATTTTACTCCGGACCAACTTTTCCTCCTGCCATCATCATCGGCACTACAACCGGGATCTGGTCTTGGCCTTATTTAGCAAGTCTCTCCACCGGTATCCGGTTCATATCCGAGAGTTGTTAAATTGTTCATAATAATTTGTTTTTCCGGGCAAGGTTATTAGCCTTGCGCCATTTTCCTCCTGTATAAATCCCAAATTAGATCCGCACTCGAATATTGCTCTCATGTTTGGAGCTCTGCTTCTAACCATACCCTCGACCTACTTGAGAGTATACTGGAACGAACGATCCGTCTAATCGGGAACACAGCGCTGACGTCGGGACTACAGTCGCTACAGCTGACCTCTATCTGTTTCACAGATATTATCACTGGTAATGTTTTTCGGAGATTCGTGGTATTGTTTCGCGCAATTCGGGTTATATGCGCACCACATGACAATCCGACGGCTCATACCGATTTGAAGTTCATCTCCCAACGGTGCGAAGATCCCTGCAACAGAACTCGTTCCATTACAGAGCCGGAAAGCCGTGGGATTTCCTCCCCACGCGAATGATTCCGGAGTGTTACAACCTGCAACTGTTCAAAAAGAACTGCGACGGTTATTTGGTGCCATCTTGGGGCACCGACTCGGGGCTATAGGCTCGCGTTTTCTGAGCTAAGTATAATTTAAAAAAAATTTTTTTCTTTCATGCAAACGTTTTTCTAGAGCACAAATTCTTAGTAGCCCTATAGATTACTTAGGTAATGGGATATATCCTGTCGTATGCTTAGTAACAGTATTTTGAAGACAAGTATCTGCTTTATCAGTAGCGTATAACTCTACCTTGCTTTCTTTTGTCATATAGCCACTTTTCATAAAGTTTAAACTAAAAATTAGAAAGTTAGAAAACGAAAAAAACCTCTTCGACGTTCCTCCAGTCGATGCATGCCAATCGCACGTCCTTTTGACTGACTTGAAAAAAAAATTAGAATAACTTGCAAACCTCTTCTACTTTGTTATACTCTCCTCTAATTTATTTCTCAGCTCCTTATAAGAATAAACAAGAACATATTGGCCATCATCTAAAAAAAAGTTTTAAAAGCAATTAGTTCGTCGTTTCATATATTTAAAAAAATGGCTAAAACGTGAACAAAACAAATTCTTCTCTTTTTCAAGATGAATACAATCTAAATCCGGGTTTAGAATGGGAGGATGAATTCACAGGTAGGTATTTCTATATTTTAACAGTTAACAGGATCGACATGAAACAAAATAGGAACTCAAGTCATTAAACAATAAAATACTTAAAAAGAAATTAAACAAAAAAAAAAACCTTAATGAAGCAAAAATATAAAACTTTCTCTGGAGATAAATATAAAGTTTTCTCTTTGTAGATTTTGTACTTTAATTTGTTCTTGCCTGAGTTTTGTTAAATATAGCTTTTACTCATTATAAATAAATATTGTTTGAATATTGTATATCCTCTATTTCGATTCCTCGAACATAATAAATATCAAAAGTATTTTTTGCATGCTAGATTGTATTATGTCTAACACAAATACAATATTGACCAATATATAATATTTTTCATTAACGTCGCTTAAATGCACTTTGACTATACATAAATCGCCTAACCATTATTTGTGGTCATTGTGAAGACCTGTTAATATTGAAAATAGAACGAACCCAATTGTATAAAGAAGAAAAGAAACATGTTTGTGGAATGTCTAATTAAACTAAAACTAAAGTTGCTCATATAACAAGATTGTGGTGATTGGTTGTTTCATTGATTGACATCATTTAAATGTAATTCAAACCTAATCGCATTTCAATATCATAATTGACTAGCTTAAATATTATAATAACAAAGCTTATTAACGAAATTACTAATTTCTTATTTTCTTTTTGGATAGCAAGATACTTACATAAATACGAATGTGGAATTTTTGACACATGGAATTACGAATTTCGTTGAAAAGTCCTTTGGCTTTAGTAATAGCACCGATGTTATTGAACTGATCCTAGGGATGCGGCCTTTCTCTAGTTTTAGTACTACTTTTGAAGCTATGGCTTTAACACTTTCGACCCTGTGGGGCTACACGTGTCCCAGCGATAAGGTTAATAACGGCATCCCAGGTTGAAAGGGTTAAATATTTCTTGGGTTGGGAAATGATTCAAATGATTCAAAGAATTCATCGTTATTTTCGATAATTTTTTTATAATGTTCGCTGTCTAAAAGTTCTTGGCATTAATTCAAAATCCTATTAAATTAATGCTGGTGTCACTCGGGGCTCTATATTGCTACTTAGCCTAGTCTTTTTTTGAGTTTCTCGCAAACTCTTTTAATATTTGCTTTTTAACACTTTGACTGTCACGCCGGAATCACTTGTTTTGCTCAGGATGCCACGAGAATATCTTTCCTTTTCCGCTCCGCTCACCAATGACCTTCATGGCGCCATAGGAGAAACTGTGGCCGGTCGTATATGACCAACTTGGCAGTCAAGGTGTTAATATTCGTATCTTAAACGGACTATTTTTTCTGCACAAACGCGTCTGATACCTTTAAACACGAACGCAAGTACGTGTGAAAGAAGAAGAAGAGGATAAAGGAAAAAGGTACCGATGTACATTGTTGTTGACTGCCTGAATATAACGATAACAGGGAAATACAAGAACGACGGAATGTTTGTCGATACGTCTAAAGTTATTTTTTGACATAAACTGCCCACTTCTGGAGGGATTTGTTAGTTTCCCTCTGATCATCACTGAACACAAAAATGAAAGGTCGTTGTTTTATTGTCACTTCCTATATTTACCGCTTTCTTGAATATTCAATTAACTTTTTTCTTCAGTTCATACAATGTTAATTCTCACAAGACGTACTACTCGGTCTTTTCCGTTTCGGGTCGTTATATTTGATTCTGACTGACGACTAATTATGAAATTTCGTGATACAATCACACATCAGACAGACGTCGTGCTGACTGTAGCCAAAGATACCCTGAAGATCTCTCACTTATGTGAATCAATCGGTGCGGCATTTAAACAAGAATCGCAATATTTGCGTTCGTTTTTTTTCCGAATTCTTCACTTGAAGTTTAACATTTAATTCAATTTGGTTGTCGATGTCTTTTCGTAATTTTTCCTAGCCTATACGGTGGCGCAAAATTAATCATCGAATTTTGTTTTTGAATTACTTTTTTACTAAATAAAAAAAAATGATTTTGAGTGATAGAAATCTTAATTTTTTCTGTTAGGTGGAAAAGATGATATCCGTCAAGTGGCTGCTTCCAATGTTGATACACATTTGTACCCGTTTTATCGCATTTTCCATGACTTTCCGAAAGATTTCCGGTGATAACTGTTCGTATTCCTGTCGAATATTCTCCTTAAGGGCTGCGATTGTCTGAGGCTTGTTGGCATAAATTCGCGACTTCAAGTAGCCCCAAAGAGAGAAGTTGGGGATCGTTAGATCTGGCGATCTTGCTGGCAATGCCAAATCGCCAAAACGGGAGATTACGCGACCAGGAAACGTTTCCTTCACAATATCCATTGTGGTTCGTGCTGTGTATGCGGTTGCACGGCCTTGTTGAAACCACATGTTCACTAAGCCCCGCTTATCCTATTCCGGCAGTAAGAAGTCGTTTATCATGTAGTGTTCGCCAGTAACAGTGGCGGTGTTGCGGATGGCGTCCTCCAAAAAAATACGGTTCAATCGCTTCTCTCGCGTGAACGCTGCACCACACAGTGGCTTTGAGGGGATGTAATGGCTTTTTGTGCATCACACGCGGATTTTCAGTGCCCCAGAAACGAAGATTTTGCTTATTGACGTAATCGCTTAAGTGGAAATGCGCTCGTCGTTCACGATGATTTTCGACACAAAATCGTCCTTTTCGTTCTTGACACAATTATTCCACGCTCTTTCGGAGTATAGCGCTCCACTGCTTATCTGTTTGTATACTGCAGCTGTCTAGTTCACAAATGTCAAATATTATTGACGTACGACGCCATTTGCAAAAATTACATCTTCCGATAGGGTGATTAATTTTGCGCCACCCTGTATGTATTTGTTAGGCTCCTCGATAGTATAGTGGTTAGTATACCCGCCTGTCACGCGGGAGACCGGGGTTCGATTTCCTGTCAGGGAGCCTCTGGCGCAAGACTAATGACCTTGCCCGGAAAAAGCAAATCATTATGTTAAATTCAAGGTTCCCGATTGCAGTACCGATGATGATGATGTATGTATTTGTTACTGAGATTTAGTTTTTTGTTCTTCCGGGAAACCGCTGCATTCAATGTACTGGAGTGTGGTCAAACGTTAAATCAACTATACAATCCGTTTCAATGTAATTCGATGCCACTCCTTTCGAAATAAAGAAATCGATCAGGTCAGGAACTTTGTTACTATCAGTAAGCCAGTATGTTGGTGAGCAAGACGAACAAAATTCGCACGTTGGTTTTTTGTTCCATCTGGTGTATTTATCCACTCTCTGATGCTCGGTATCATTTCGTGTGCCCATCTTCTTTTTATTATACTTCTCTCAAGAGAGGCAAACCTATAGCACCGAGTCGGCGCCCGAGATACCACCTCATAACCGTTGCGGTTATTTTTGAACAGTTGCAGATTGTAACGCTCTGAAAAAACTCGCGGGGGGGGGGGGGGGGGGGGGGATTCCACAGCTTTCCCGCTCTGTAACGGAACGAGTTCTGATGCAAAGGTGTTCGAGCCGCCGAGAGATGATGCTTTTTGAAATGCGCTCTTACCGAGGAAATTTTCCTAGACAGTGGATATTTGATTATAATGCATTTATCTGTAGCTTTAGACTGATGACATTCACCCATCATTCGAGTTGTTGCACAATTATGATTTGTAGAACTACACTGTTTGCCACGATAGCGAAAAGGAAGCGATTCGAACCGACCCCGTGGCGGTTAGAATCACTAAAAGTTACAATCAAAGCCATAACATATCGGATCACTGCCACGTGTACGAATTCGATTGTCATTTTTTCAAGTACATTCCACTGTTGTAGTATACATGAGTGGGCTGAAAAGTTTCCCAGCTCAACGTGAAGATAGTAGACCTCGCCAGTTGTTTCGGTTTTTGGACGCCCCGAACGTTCATCATCTCCCAAGTTCTCACGGCCACTTTTAAATTGAGCTGCCCAAAATTTCACTGTGGTAAATGATGATGCAGAGCCCCCATACACAGTATCCAACTCATCTTTGATTTGCGTAGGCGTATTGCCTCTGGCGATAGTATAGTGGTTAGTATACCCGCCTGTCACTCGGGAGACCGGGGTTCGATTCCCCGTCGAGGAGCCTCTGGCGCAAGACTAATGACCTTGCCCGGAAAAACAAATTATCATGGAAAATTTAACAAGCCTCACTTGCTTTTTTTTTTTTTTTTTTTTTTTTTTTGTGGGAAGGTGGAAATCTTCAAAAGATACCTTTGTACCGATTCAGAGGCATGCCGGATTTTTACTGACTAAAACCACCTCCCGCCAGGCACAAATTCCTGTAGATCCCGTGGAATTTTCCTTTGGGGGTGTGTATTTGTTAGGATCGCTACAGAACCATGTCTCGTTAGGTAGCCGAGGAGGCGTGGGATACATGTACCTGTGGCCGTTTTGTTGGATGACGATTCCTTCACTCATATTGCTGGCTGAAAACAGCTTCCCAATTTAAAAGCCTTCATTTTATAGTTGACTGTATACTAAATCCAGCAGTCTGGAAGATGCCCTTTTCAGATCTGCAATAATTGTCACTAATAGTAGTGCTGATACACTTCGTCTAGAAGACGGTTAAAAGCATATTTCCCTTACTCCTTCATCCACAGGGCGGGGATTATCTGAGGTAAAGGCATTGAATCTGTGGTGACGTAGAACATTCGGGACACCTTTCAATTCGACCAAACTTGGAAAGAACTTATTTGCTTAAAAAGAAAAAGAGTGAAGAGATGGTCGAGTTAAACGTGACATGGACAAGTATGTCATTTATCGTGTCTCTAGCTTCTGGCTGCCCTGGGGCGACCAGGACCATCCACATCAATGAGAATGTTAAACTCTATCTCGGGATATCTGAAAAAGGTGAATGAGTGTCTGTGGATAGTCTACACAAAGTTAGTGCATGAGGTTTCTAACTTTGGATGGAGAGTTGGTACGACTGACTTGCTTCGCAAACTCCTTTTTGTAGGTACTTTGGCCCCTATATGGGTGTACCACCGTCGTGTGAGTGTTATTTCCGGCTGCTATTGCCCTGTCACAAATATGTCAGTGTGTGTCTTTATTGATTGTAGTGACAATAAGTCGCCAATATTTGGTTTTATTTATTCTTCGCTGTGGTGACACATCCTTAACAGTTATCGCAGGAAAATATTTAGAAAAGTGGAATATGTTCAACTAGTTCAATTGAGCAACAACCGTGACAATAGATAAAAGAAACAGAATATATTTTGTTCAAAAAGTACCGGGAATTGATCATTTAAAACGCCTGCTTAAATGGATCGTCAACATTATTTCTGTGGCTAAGTTAGCACAACTGTCCTCTATCCTGGCGGGTAATGTGAGCGCGATCTATCTATTACTTTGTTTACAGTGCTCCATTTTGTCAGCTCTTCTCAAATGTGTTTTGCGATTTTTGCTGAATTTAAAAAAAAGTAAGGTAATATTCACTGTTTTCTTTGATTATCGTGGTGTTGTGGACTCGGAATCTTTGCTACAAATTCGGACTACAATTAAGAATATCATCTGAGCATTATGCGATATTTGAGAAAACAAATTCATCGAAACACCAGGTTTGTCGAAAGAAAACTTATAGACTTTGCACCACGATAACGTACGATCTCAAAACGCTATCTTTGTGAATGAATTGCTGGTCATAAACTCAACAAAAATATCATTTTTGTTGAGTTTATGACCATCATATCAAGTCTGTCACGCGGGAGACCGGGGTTCGATTCCCCGTCGGGGAGCCTCTGGCGCAAGACTAATGACCTTGCCCGGAAAAAACAAATTATTATGGAAAGCCTCAGGACTTGCTAAATAAGGCCAAGTCCGGTTCCCGGTTGTAGTGCCGATGATGATGATGATGAACATGGCAATCATTTCTAGGCCTCTAAAATTTTTTTCGGTCTTCTCTTTGATGTTCAATTTATATAATCGGAAGCTTAACTTTGTACGAGGCTAGGTCAATAAGTGCTTAGAGATCCCATACATCTCTCTTCCCTGCTGAAGGGGTATGCGTACGATGCAAGCTTCCAGCACACGAAACCTGCGTACTTCTCCACTACGAGTTTAATAAGAGAAAACGCCACTATGGAGCTTGTAGCATCGCTAATGGTCTGTTTTTAGTAAGCATCATTCCTCATTAGGTATCTGTCAATTTTCGATTTGTTTCATGTTTCAATTTTGTATGATAAATTGGGTATGTAAAAATATCTGCGAGATGGATGCCGCATTTGCTCTCAGCTGAGAACTTTTGGAGCGCATGCGACGCAACCCAGATGAGTTTCTGTGCAGATTAGTAACTGTAGATGAAACGTGGATACACCACTACACTCCAGAGACGAAAGAACAGTCAAAACAGTGCATTGTTAAATGCGAACGGGCTCCAAAGAAGGCAAAGACAATGAAATCAGCTGAAAACGTTATCGATACTGTGTTTTGGTATGCACGTGGTATTACCTTCATTGACTATTTGGAAAAGGGCAGACGATAATTGGACAGTACTATGCGTCATTTTTAGTCTCCACCGGAATCCGGTCCTTATCCGAGAATTGTTAAATTGTCCATAAAAATTTGTTTTTCCGGGCAAAGTTATTAGCTTAGCGCCAACCTTTCTCAAGATGTCGCTGCATGCATTGGTTCACTACTTGGCGGGTGGCAAAGTAGCTATCCAGGGGTGTCACGTGGAGACTGCATGTCAACTTGGATTGAACAGGGGCGAGGATCGTCCTGGTCTTCGCCGGGTTGAGAGCAAAGACTACCCTGTATGGTCGCTCCCACCACACGGAGACAACAACACATTCCTTATTTAAAAGTTAGTTTTAAAATCAAATAACTTAAGAGCTAAGATAGAGGAATGTGATAAAGGGAATCTATTTCAAGACATCGTTTTTGACGAAATATAATGATCAGTTCAAATTAAAATAAAAAGTTAGAAATTTCCACTTGGTTTTGTGGTGATTGGAAACATAAAGGGCTTTCCAATAGGGACGATATGTTGTTAGAATGTCATGGTAGCCATATTTAATGGTAGAAATGTCATTAGCTGTCATTTGTCTTTCGTGTTGTTTGACAATTCATCATGGCAATATATACACTTCAATAACGTTCGTTTATTATTGGAAAAATTATTGTGCTTAACACAACACACTGGCAAAGAAATTTAGATTGCATAGGAGATGAGGAACAGATCTAGTGCATTAGCAGACAAACCGATTATATTTCCCATATTGGTTCTTTTACAAGCCGAGTGGAATTATACAATTTCGCGATGAGCCAGACATACTATCCTTCGGGTGTTACTCCAGAATAGCGAAACCTCTTAAAATTATCTACGTTAAAAACGATTTCACTCTACAGAAGCAGGATTACGATCCTAAGGAATCAGGAAAAGCAAAAGAAACTCGTTTAAGGATATGTTTCTATTGACCTGCACAAAGCGCAAAAAGAAATGATATGCTTACGAATGTGAGATCTTAGCTACGGGAAGATAAAAGGGAATAGTTCGAAATAGATAGTCAGAAAACACCTATTTTCTAAACAACTTTTCTAGGTTTCTCTATTAGTTAAAGCCACGAATTTTCGAAATAGATAAAACACAAATTTTCTAAACAACTTTTCTAGGTTCTTCTATTAATTAAAACCGCGATTTTTTTCTTATTTTAATATTTTTACATTCCCCAAAAGTAAACCTTTTTTTTTTTAATTTGGTTCTTTGTGTGTTCTTTGCATTGTTCTAAGTCGGTATCTCGAAAAGGTTCTTCTCACATTGTGCGCAGTCAATCACAGTATGGGCAAGTCTGAAATATAGAAATTAAACGTGGTCTAAAAATTGAAGAAAGGCGTTTCCCACCACAAAAAAAAAAAAAAGAACACGGCACAGGAGGTAATCGGGTAAATAAATTATCAGAGCCACGTAAGAGATCGGTTATCAAAGTTAAAGTAGTGAGAAAATGCGTCCTTATTTACACACGGTCATGGTCTGGTGTGTTAGTACTTTGGTTTTAAAGGTTGCTACTTTCGTAGCGTGGGTTCGAGTCATGAACTTCGCTAGCATTGCTAGTCTGTGCTATGGGTGGTTTACGTTAAAATTCAGCACCATTTATTTGAAATCGTTGCAACGAATATATTATTGGTGTTTGAAAAATGTTTGAATGATTCGATCTTTTTTTTCATTTTTGTGGTTCGTCAAACTTTTTAATATTTTTTTTTTGCCAAATCACGTACGAAACATTAATGAGAAAAACGCACCAAAATTTATTAAAATTGTTTGATTAAAATGGTAACAAATTATAGAAATGAGAATCGCTTAGTGCTAGGTCCAGACTACAAAGTGGATGCATCAAAACATCCCAACCAATCTCCTGGAATTTTTGGTATTTACATACAAGGTCCCTGGCGCAAGACTCATGACCTTGCCCGGAAAAAACAAATCATTATGGAAAATTTAACAAGCCCCATACCTGCTGAATAAGGCCAAGACCGGATCCCGGTTGTACTGCCGATGATGATGATGATGACGACGACATACAAGGTCAACGATACCAAGGATGTTTTGTATATCTTATTTCATCGTTTCCATGGAATTGTTATTTGCTTCGAGTAGTACATCATTTCCTTTGTGCCGTCATAGATTTTTCCAGATGTATCTGGATTCTACGATCTGCCTCTGTATGCATTTTGCATGTGCTGTGACAGTTGGGGGACATAAACACGATTCACAACTCCAACCGCCCGACTCGCATTTTGGCCTTTACCACACCAAAATTGTAAATTAGTCAAGTTATCTCTTTGGTAATTTCCCTGTTTTACACCCTGTAGCTAACAACAGAATCAAGCAATCAAAAAACGGTCAAGGATTTTGTTTTTTAATAAGGAACGTCAGATTTCCAACTAGCACTAGTCTGAATTTGCTTTTCTTGTGTCATATATGGGGGGTGTTCAATGAAGACTCACATTGCTGGTATGGTAGACGAATCACATTTTCAACGAGCACTACTCTGAATTTTCTTTACCATACGACATACATGAATGATGTTCAATGAAGACTGATATTACTGACATGCTAAACGATTACGTAACATTAGCGTCACCTTGTGAGACGCACCTGAAAGGGGCAAGAATTTGCTGGAATTATACCCAATCACGAACGGTTTCACGTGAACCGCACAGTAAAGTACATGTGAACAATTTCGCCTTAAACATTTATTGATGTCTCCTTTACATGGGCAACGGTATGTGATAAAATATTGTGTTTCACGTGGGTTAACATCTACCAACACTTAAAGGCCGTAACGTAAAGTACACATGGAAAATTTCGTCTTTAAAATTTAATAATGGTTGCGTTACACGGGCAACGGTGTGGGGCAAAATATTGCGTTTCGCGTGGGTTAACATCTACCAACACTTTATGAAAGTCGTGCAATAAAGTAGACATGTAAAAGTTCGCCTTTAAAATTTAATAACGACTGCGTTGCGTGGGCAATGGTATGCGGGAAAATATTGTGTAACGCGTTGGTTAACATCAATAGGGTTTTCCAATAGGGATTTGACAACTTTTTTCGGTAGTACATTTTTATAATTTGCAGACGTTGTTCGTTTGTGTACTTAACCATGATGAAAATGCTGAGTTTATTGAATAAATTGACAGTAACAGTTCGATGATTAGTGAAAGGGTGCGTTCACAAATTAAATTCAAAGTTGTCAAGTTCCTATTGTATAACCCTGGGGGTTTCCAATAGGAACTTGACAACTTTTTTTCAGTAGTAAATTTTTATAATTTGCAGACGTTGTTCGTTCGTGTACTTAACCATGATGAAAATGTTGAGTTTATTGAATAAATTAACAGTAACAGTTCAATGGTTAGTGAAAGGGTGCGTTCACAAATTAAATTCAAAGTTGTCAAGTCCCTGTTGTATAACCCTATACTAACACTTATGAAGGCCGTGCAATAAAGTACACAAGTAAAATTTCGTCTTTAAAATGTAATAATGTCTGCGTTACACGGGCAACGGTATGCGATAAAATATTGTGTTTCGTTAGGGTCAACATCTACCAACATTTATGAGGATTTGCATGTGGCATTTAAGAATGGGTAAGATCTACCAAAACTTATGAAGAGTTGCGTACGACATTTAACAATGTTACGATAAGTAAAATAACATATTTTTCATGGCCTATGTAATTTCAAAGTGTAGGCAATTGTGTGAATTGAAAGGAGGTCCCAGAAAACTTGTCACCGCTCTTACCGAAGAAACAATCAACCCGAAGCCTGTGGTGATATGCACTGACCTGCGTTTAACAGCAAGACAGTTCGCTTTTTTCCTTGTTATTTTGGTAGGTAACGTACATACTCTTTTACATGATCATGTGTACCTCTGCCCGTCGGAAACTGGATCACGGTAATGCGCTGATACGTGTGGCGCGTTTCCAATTAATTTCGAACCAAAAGAAAAACCTTGCCGTTATACCCCATCGGATATATAGTACAGATGACTGACTTGTTTTGTATCTCAGAGCTCAAAGGTTGCCGTTTTTCTAGTCTGGCAAGTGTGATTACAAAAGTTTTAGAAAGGGTTTTGAATGCTTCATAGGCTGAAAAGCCCGGAATTTTTAATGAAAACAAGCTTTTTTTTGGCAAAGTTATATTTATTCCTTAACATAGTTGCCTTCGAAGGCGATACATGATCTGATGGCGATAGTATTCGCCGTACACGATAACTACTTGTTTGACATTGTTTTCAAAAGAGTGTGGCCCCTTGAGGCTACATGCAGTTTCTCCAAGATCAATCTTGGATTTCCATTCGCGCAGCTTGTTGATCTACTGCCTTAGTCGATCTGTTTATTTCCTCCTGTGAAAGAGGTTGGTTTTTGTGGTTTCTCTTGCCCCTCTACGGGAAGCAATGAGGTTAATGCTTCACTTTTGTGTACAACGCGCTGATATGTAGTGCATCATGGTATATGTTTGTGTGGAAAGAATATCATCACCATCATCATCATCGGCACTACAACCAGGAGCCGGCCTTGGCCTTATTTAGCAAGTCCTGAGGGTTGTTAAATTTTCCATAATGATTTGATTTGTTTTTTCCGGGCAAAGTCATTAGTCTTGCGCCAGATGCTCCCCGATGGTGAATCGAACCCCGGTCTCCCGCGTGACAGGGGGGTATACTAACCACTATACTATCGAGGAGACGTGGAAAGAATATGCTGCCCCAACAAATAATTTTGGGAAAGAATATGTTGTGTCGTCGTTGTTGCAATATGAAATTCGTTCTCAGCATTTTTGCCTGAATGGGAAAGTAAATTACTCGGGCAGAAATATTTTTAAAAGGACTTTGTAAAGTACTACATAGACTGAAAAGTCCCAGAACTTTTAATGAAAACAAGACATTTTTTGGACAAAGCTATATTTATTCCTCAATATAGTTGTCTTCAAGGGTGATACACTTGGTATAGCGACTTTCTAACAATTCGATGTCCTTTCTGTGGTACGAAACGTCCAAGCCTTACAAATACGCCTCGGTTGCCGTGATGACTTCCTCATTCGATTTGAATCTGTTTCCCTGGACCTATCGCTTATGGTTTGGGAACAGATAATAGTCGCTGGGGGCCAAGTCCGGAGACTACGGTGGATGAGCAACCAATTCAAATCGTAATTGGTTCAATTTCGCTATCGCTTTCAAGAAAGTGTGACGGTGCGTTGTTGTTATGGTACCGAAGTTTTTGCTTCGCCAAATTTTTTCTTTACTTCGTCGTTCAGTTTGTCCAATAACACTCTCCTGTAACTGTTCTTATCTTCTGCAGGTAATGGATGAAGATAATGCTATACGCCTCCCAACAATCGAAGACCATAACCTTCCCGACCGAGCGCTAGTCTTCTGGCCGCTTTGGGCGACTTTCGTGGCTTTCCAGCCACTGTGCAGGCTGTCTATTGGACTCAAGCGTATGGTAATGGGCCCACGTTTCATCCATCGTCACAAAACGTTGAAAAAAGTACGCTCGATTACGCTGCAATAACGCTAAACCGGCCGTTGAATCATCAACGCGCTGCTGTTTTTGATCGACGGTCAGCAAACGCGGCGCCCAGATCTTCTTTCTTCGCCATATGGGGCTGTTTGTTTTTTATATTGTCGCTTAGGCTGTCCAATAACGCTGCTTAATACCGTCCTGTGACTGGTCTTGCCCTCTCCAGGTAATAGATGAAGATTATGCCATGCGCATCCCGAAAAACGGAGGCCATAGCCTTCCCGCCCGAGCGTTGGTCTTTTGCCCGGTTTGGTCGGCTCTTGTAGCTTCCAGCCAATTTGCGGAGTGCCTATTGGACTCAGGCGTATGATAATAGACCCAGGTTTCATCCATCGTCACAAAACGTCGAGAAAAATCCGCTTGATTACACTTCAACAACACCAAAGTGGCCGTTGAATTACCAACGCGAGTTAAATCGAGTTATCTGCCCGTTGCCTTTTTAAAAAAACACAAACTCACTTTTGATTATAACTGTATTAGTTGCGACTTGCCTGACCACAGACTCTTAAATCTAAAATTGAAATTCCGTTTTACATGCTGACCTTGATACGATGGGAGAACATTACACCTCATGGGGTATAAAGTTCAGCGTCTGGGAAAGGTGCATTTTACAGTTTCGAAAGACTACGTTGTAGTTTGCTTGCTGTCCGGAAATCGCTTCTTAGGATTACATCGGCTGGTGGGGTCGTTGTGTTGGCGGTCAATGAGTCCGACATAACTCTCGCGGCTGTTTTTGGTCGATGGCCAGCATAGGCGGTATCCATCGCGCCGATAGCTTTTTCATCTCCAAAGGATCGTGCAAAATGTATGCCGCCCGTTCTTTTGAGATACCCACGGTCCCAGCTAACTCTCGCAAATTCACTTTACGATCACTCAAACCGATTCGACGTTTGCTTGCATGCTTTATGTTTTTGGCCTTCGTAGCCTCTTTTGGCTTTCCAGAGCGAGGTGCGTCTTCGGTGCTTGTACGACCTGTTTTTAATTCACGAAACCACCGATAAACTATTCTTCCCGAAGGAGCAGATGTGAGATAACATTTCTGCAACCACTGCAACGATTGCTTAGAAGTTTTTCCCATTAAAAAACAATGTTTGATCAAAATGAGATATTCATCTTTTTCAATTTCTCTTACGAAGGCGAAAGTAGAGTCACTCAAACGACTGTAGCTTGTAAACGGATAGACGAAGTGGCATGAAACTTCATATATAAGCTAGTGGCAGAGAAGCCTCGAAATGAGTCATGTTCATTTTCTAGTGGCGCGACCTATAGAAAATTTTTTTTCTTAACACCAAATCTTAGCACATTTCATTAGATTACAGAAAACGGATTTTGATTACACTGACGATAAAACGGATGCACCAAAAAAGATGTAAAACAGCGTACTCTACTTGAACGGCATTATGCTCGAGACACAAGAAAAATTACTTTTAAGTGCAAATATTGTATTTAATTAATGCGACTCAATATGCGTTCGCGTCTCCGCAGGGCTACGGGGAGCGGGAGAAAAACCGACCGGCGCGTCGGTGGATGGAATGAGACTCAGCGATGTGAAATCGCTAGCAAGGGAAATTCGGTCAGTGGTGCATGCTCTCTTGATTAAGGGATGCATTTCCTATTACAAGAGAAACGTGAGGTCTCTCTTTGGGGTAGGTAACCGGATCTCAGAGAAGATCATTGTGGACTGCATGTATGTGTGAACATTGGTTATTTTCATGGGACATGGCCATGAGAACGAAGCTGAAAAATCAAAAGGGAATAATGGGAATCAATGAGATGTGAGTTTGGCTAAGTAAACAAACTGTATCTCATTGACTGCTAATTGATTTCTCTTTGCTCATGCCGCGAGTTCATGAGAAACGGATTCAGAAAATATTGAAAGACATAAAAGAATTTATGAGCTGAGAGCTCAGCTAAATAAACAAGTTGCAACTCATTAGATGCTAGATGCATTTGGGATACAACAAACAATTTGGATTGTTTATCGTATCGCCAGAATGCCTGCGAAAGAACCGAATTCTATTGTTTGCACTGGTGCGTGCTGACGAATTTGGTTGTAACGTCTATTGCGCTAATTGTATGCAGTTGCGTCCATAAGCTGCTAGGAGTTGGGTTTGTCGGCGGGTGAAAAGGTCGCCAGCCAAAGTGTACGTAGGGAAATTTATTGTATACATGGTGAGGCTGGGAATATTCGACGCAATGATCATTATCCCTGGTTATGATGGTTACATGGTACTGTAACCGATATGTTTTCTTTCAGGGATATGATGTTTGTTCCATAAAGAATTCTTTGTTGGGAAAATGTTGTTGATGCTTGGAAAAATGCCCTTGTTAGTGAAATTCTTTTTATGAATTGTTTTATGCGTTGTATGCACTAATGTCCTTGGAAAAGGAAATATTTGCAGGTGCCAATGCGAAACAATGGAAGTTGGGTTGAAATAATGGGGGGTTCTTTGGGCAAGCTTAAAGGAACCACCACACATTTTCCATAATGTGACTTGCTTTTAAATCATTACTAATACTTTGAAAACGTTTCAAAACTGATATGTGAGAAACTCCTAAAGATTCTGCAAGTTCAGCTAGCGCCTGACGGTGGTTACACCATCTGTTAGAAACGTGAAAACTTATTCATATCAGCGAGAACTTATTCAGGGTTCTAATTATGTATGGCTGTTACAGACAAGTGTGGGAGGATGGGCGTATATAATGCACACACTTTGTAAACAGTAGTACTGAGAGTGGTGTAAGTGCAGTAAGTGTTAACGACACACTGATTTCTGGCCATGCCGCGGTATGGGAAGAACAGTCACTTAGCTGGATCCATCGATATATATTATTATCTGAATTTAATGTTAAAATAGTTAGTCTGTGGTTAGTGATAGACTCGGGTGCACCTTAAGCCAATAATTGTTGCTTTTGGTTAACACGCAACTTTATTGCGTGTTATTATTGCTATACTATTTCGAACAATAACAAGTTAATTTTAGACTTCATTAAAATTCTATTCTAAAATTTTTCGCTACCCTGGTTGTTGTGTATAAAAAATTCAAAACTTTAGGCGATTCCTTCTGAAATTTGAAAATGAATTGAACTAAATCCTAAAAATGTATCTAGTTGGTGTTTATTGATTACACTCTACCTTATATAGAATATTCTTTAATTAAAGTCATTAATTTGAAATGCGACAGTTTAGTACATTAATATATTTATTTATTTGTACATTCGTTTATAAATTTAATATCCTACTCTATAACTTTTCTTCAACCTGTCCTTCCCAAATGTATATCCCGTCCACAATTGTATCTATTCGTACATTGGTTTGAGAGTATTTTTATATCTATCATCAGATTGTGTATGGGAATAAAATTAATATCTAGTAAAATAGATTATAGAAAGAAATGTGATTAACATACAAAACTCAGTACAACCACAACTTACCTATTTTGTGTTCATATATCGATGGTGCTTCTGTATGGCCAATCATGTAAAAGTTCAACGTCTACGGCTAGAGGTTGCTTATTCAAATTCAAATATAAATTAATTTTTAAGCGTTCATATTCAAATACAATTCAAAAGTATACAAATTCTAATCAACTTGGGTGGAGAAATATATAAAATCATTTATTCAATACACACTTGTAATGTTCGTCTTTTTGTTCATTGCTCTTTAATCTTAAGGTATTTTTAATTTTTACTTATTTATATATATATATATATATATATATATATATATATATATATATATATATATATATATATATATATATATTATATATATATATATATATTTATATATATATATTTATATATATATATATATATATATATATATATATATTTATATATATATATATTTACATATAAATTGTATAGTTTGTTTGATTGTTCTTTTGTCTCAACAATTTCCCGTGTCGCTGCAAAAGGTTTCTTTATATAAATTCATTGTTTCTCTTGAGTTTCATGGTCTGCTATTGGATTTTATTTTAATAGGGAATAAGGCAATATTATATAAAAATATTATAAAATGTAAATTATCTTATGTCATTTTATTTTTTTCGACATAAACAAACAATTTACATTGCATTACTGGTGATATAATTATTATTATTATACATAATTATTTATTCATTAATAATAATGAAGTGTGGTTGGTAATACGGTTGGAAGCAATGTCTACTTACATTCTTATTTCTCAATTAAAATTAATCAGGTACATATAGCGCACCGAACTAAACCACATTTTGCACCTAATTGCCCGAAGGTAACTAACTACTTACAACAATCTAATAAATATTTTGCATTTATTTTGTTAATTTGTGTGATACTTTTGATATATATGTGTAATTTTGTATATCATTATATTATAATATAAAATTTGAATTTCCTTGTTAAATATATTTCCTTATATTCAGTTCTGAATATTCTTATTATACCTTGCATGAGCTAAAGTACATCTCCTGTGTCTTATATCGCGAGCAACGGAAAGTTTATGTGTTTGGGTTCAGTTTGTAGCAAAATGCTGTATGCTACACGCTTTATAATTAAATTCATTAGGTTTTAAAATGCCAACAATTAAATAAATTGCTCCTGCTATTGCATGTGGTTCTTCGAAATACGTTTTACTTTTTTGATAGTCCAATACGGTTCCGGGTCACCGTATTTTTTTTTTCTTTAACGAATTATAGAACATGATATAAAGAATTATTTAATATTATTATTTTAATATGTCCAAATTTCCAATATACGCACAAACTATATATCTGCGTTTTGTAAACTTTGAAAAAGATGAGTTATATGCGCTCTTGGTATATATATAGTGGTGGAAAAAATAATAGGAACAAGCATGTTCTTCGACATTAATCGCTAAGAAAAAATGTATTTGGGGAAAAATAAGAATTAAAAATATACTAATAGATTTGGGGCACTGTAATACATAAAAGAGATACTAAATGTTTATTAAAAAAAAAAGCGAGAAATAGTGAGAGAAAAAAATGTTGATTCCGGTTTTCCTTGGATTTGCCTGGAAAAAATAATAGAAACAAATTAGTTTTTGGTTTGTGTTTTGTGAAGAATTAATTTACAGTAAAAGTGTTTATTATCCTCTTAATACTTAGTTGTTGCACCTTTGTTTTTAATGACTGCTTCGCATCTTCGTCCCATGGAATTGACTAGTTTGATACAAGTCGCGGGTGGTATAGAGTACCATATAGCCCTGTGAGTAGGGTGTTAGAATATATTCACAGGTAGGCCGGCTTGTCGTAAGAGGCGACAAAAGGCCGAGTGTTAGCCCTATGCGCCCGGTGAAATACCACCCCAACAAGCTTTAGCCTCCGTGAAATGGTCGGAAGAAATCCCTGGCCATCTTTCGGGGCTTGGCTGATGGACCGGTTCGAGAAAAGGTTGGTTAGGTGGTAGTCGGACCCAAGGTGAGATACCACCCCGTCAGCTGTACATTCCGCGATATCGCCGAGAGAAATCTTCGACGGTGTTTC
Organism: Microdon myrmicae; assembly: GCA_963931805.1. NCBI lineage: Eukaryota > Metazoa > Arthropoda > Insecta > Diptera > Syrphidae > Microdon > Microdon myrmicae. The sequence continues at coordinate 106,593,829 of OZ007502.1, forward strand.
GGATGTGTGGCTGATGGCCCGGACTGCTGACACGGAGATAAGTCATGATGGCGCCTTCTGATATAAAGAATTCCGGAGGTAAACTAGTCTCCCATTCGGATCTCCAGGGGGGACTATGTCAGGGGGAACATCATGCAGATATAATGATAAATAACCGAACTTTAAGAGGTTCGTCATCGCATAATCGGGCTCGCTCTCGAGGGTCTGCCCGCGCTCGACTGGTGACGGCTTTTTGTAACATCAGGGACATCGGTTTCACCAATACGAATGTAACCGCCGTCCACCAATATTTGCAAACAACGAAACCTGATATCCTTGCCCTAACTGAGACCCGGGTCGATTCGTCAACTGATTCGACATATCTTCGTTGCTCAGGATACGACTTACATTCGAGATTCCGTTTTAAGGGAACGCAATAGCATGCACATTATATGGTTGAGGGTCGTGCTGAGGAATTCTGTTATTTGTCCTTACCGCTCCCCGAGCGACGGTCGACCGGCGACATTTTTCAAACATCTTTCACATACCGTCGACTGGATACAGATCAACCACTCAGCTTCTGAAATTGTTGTCCTTGGTGATTTTAATGTGCACAATTCCGGCTGGTTGTTACATTCTAACAGAACCGACGAGGCTGGGAGGCTGGCGGAGATGTTTGCTATAAGCCACAACTTGACTCAACCCGTGGGGGACCCAACGCGAGTGCCGGATGCCCGAGGCGATTATGCGAACACCCTGGATCTGTTTTTGACACCCGAACCGAATATTTGTACCGTAGAGGTTTCTGCGCCACTGAGAAGCTCAGATCACTGCTTGGTATCTGTTGCGCAACCACTTGCATTTCAAGCGAAAAGCCGGCCTAGGCAGCTTCGCCATATATGGAAGTATGGGGCTGCTAACTGGGACGATATGCGCGATTTCTTCGCATCCTTTCCATGGTCCGGCGTGTGCTTCGGAGACTCCGTATCAGAGATTATTCTTCTCGGGAGGGAGATCTACATTCCACATTCCATCAAACGAAGTTCGTCTGATAAACCTTGGTTTGGCAAAAAATGCGAGCTGATTACAGCGGGGAAAAAAAGTGCTTTTAGGCAATGGCGCTCCAATCCCACCGATGTTAACAGAACGAATTTTGTTAGAATCAGAAACGCGTGCAACCAGTCGATTGATACCGCGAAGAAAGCTCACAACGACAGGGTGATCAATAAGCTCCTTCGGTGCCCAACTGGTTCGCGCTCCTTCTGGTCAATGGCAAAAGCTGTCAGCGGTAACTTCGCATCCTCCTCTTTCCCCCCGTTGGTGACAGACAGCGGGACGTTAGTCACGAATCCAAAGGATAAAGCTAATATGTTCGCGAATTTATTTTCCGCGACTCCAAACCTCGATCCCGGCTTTTTGGAGCCACCTGTGATCTCGCGGTGCGGTCTTCGATGTGGGATGTGAGATTTCGTCCGCGCACTATTCAACGCATTCTACGTGAACTAGATTGTAGGAAGGCAACCGGCTCGGACGGAACACCAGCAATAGTCCTTAAGAACTGTGCTCCAGAACTATCGCCGGTTCTTGGCAGACTCTTTCGCTTATCTTATGCACGGACGACATTTCCTACCTGCTGGAAAATCGCTCGAGTTCAGTCAATCCAAAAGAGGGGTAAAAAGTGTCCCACACAATTACCGTCCGATAGCATTACTGTCTATGTTCTCTGGTGATGGAAAAAGTCATCAGTACCGAGCTAATTAAGTATTTGGAGTGCAACGGACTTCTGAATGATCGTCAATACGGATTCCGTGGCAGGCGTTCCACGGGAGCCCTTTTGACGCTTATAACCGATATATGGACATCTGCGATTGAACGGCATGGTGGGTCAAGGGCGGTCGCATTGGATATCTCCAAGGCTTTTGACCGCGTCTGGCACGGGGCATTGCTGAGCAAACTTCGTTCATATGGACTTTCCCAACAGCTTTGCGACTGGTAGAGGAGCTTCCTTGAGAATCGATCGATCCGGGTTGTTGTGGACGGCGAGTGTTCGGATTTGGATCCTGTTTATTCGGGGGTGCCCCAAGGTTCTATTTTGGCTCCAACCTTGTTTTTGCGTCACATAAATGATTTGTTGAAGACAACGGATAATAAAGTGTTCAGCTTTGCGGATGATAGTACGCTTGTTTCCTCCTTTTCGAGTGTTCGGCCGATTGGTGCTTCTGCGTCGCATCAGCTGAGATGTAGACAGATTGACTCTCTGAATCAGGATCTAGATAAGGTCCTGCAGTGGGGAAGGACCAATCTCGTCGACTTCAATGCAGCGAAGACACAATATACAACATTCACAAAGAAAAGTGGATCATCGGTTCCACAGCTGATGATGAATGGTCAGGCCCTCGAATCTGGTGAAAGCTTGAAATTGCTCGGCGTCACGGTCTGTGGGAATGTATCATGGCATAAACACGTGTTGATCATCGCCCGGTCAGCCTCGGGAAAGCTGAGCTATGTTTTTAGAGCCAAGAAATACTTTACTCCGGCCCAAGTTCTCCACCTCTATTAATCCCAAATTAGACCCGCGCTCGAATATTGCTCTCATGTTTGGAGCTCGGCTCCTAAACATTACCTCGACCTACTTGAGAGCATACAGAGACGAGCGATCCGCCTGATCGGGGACTCGCCGCTGACGTCGGGATTAAAGTCGCTATCACATCGAAGGCGCGTAGCTGACCTCTGTTTGTTTTACAGATATTATCACGGGTACTGTTCTTCGGAGGTTCGTACTATGGTTCCACGCAATTCGGCTTATATGCGCTCCACAAGACAGTCCGATGGATCGCACCCTTTTGTGGTTCATCTCCCGACGGCGCGAACATCCCTGCATCAGAACTCGTTCCGTTACAGAGCGTGGAAGCTGTGGAACTCTCTTCCCACGCGAGTGTTCCCGGAGCGTTACTCCCTGCAACTGTTCAAAAAGAACTACAACAGATATTTGGTAGCATCTCGGGGCGCCCACTCGGCGCTATAGGTTCGCCTCTCCCGAGAGAAGTCTAATAAAAAAAAAAATAAAAAAAACTCATCTTTTATTTTGGACCAAAGTTCTTCCTTATTTTTGACTTTGCAGTCTCCGATATTGCGCTTAAGAATGCCCCACAGGTGTTCTATCGGGTTAAGGTCAGGGGACTGCGATGGCCACTCCATAACATAGTTTTGAAGAAACTATTCTTTAGACAATTTTGAGGTGTGCTTGGGGTCATTATCCTGCATAAACTCCCATTTAATAGGCATGTCCTCTTCAGAAAATGGCACCATAACGGTGTTTAATATTTCCACATAATCTTTAGCACACATTTTGTCCTGTATAATAAAAATTGGACCAACACCAGTTGCTGAAAAGCACCCCCAAATCATTAAATTGCCTCCGCCATGTTTCACTGTCTTTTTCGTATACTTTGGAACGAATTCTGAGTTCATTGGTCGTCTGACATACATTTTTCCATCGGAACCAAACAAATTAATCTTGGTTTCATCCGACCATAAGATGTTATTCCAATTCGCACGGTGGAGGTGTTTTTTGGCAAAAACGAGTCTCTGCTTTATATTTTTCTTGCTCAAGTATGGAACTTTTCTGGGACTTCTTCCAGGAAGACCCGCTTTTATTAGTCTGTTTCTAACTGTACGACTCGTACAAGGTGCGTTTGTCATTTTTTAATTCCGTTGAAGAAAAAAGCGGCTTGTTCTTGGATAGTCGGATTAGCAGTTTGTCGAATCCTGAGCTTGTTTTTTTTTTCTGCCTCTGGTTTCCATTTTGGGACCACAAAGAAGAGCTGTGAATATTTTTTTCTTAGAGCACTTCATTAGCTTAGCTATTTCATCCATTGTTTTCCCGTCATTTCTTAATTTTTTTATCAATTCACGATCGGAACTAGTGCATTGTACTCCACGACCTATTTTCACAAAATTTTATTTTTATTGTTTTTTTTTTTCTAACAAACACTAACACACAAACCTAACAAATTTACGAAGGTTTCAATAAAGACGAACCAGTAGTTTACTTCACAATCACGATTGAAGACTGTGGTGATGGTTTGTTTCTATTATTTTTTCCAGGCAAAATATCTCTTTCGCTTGCATTTTGTACTACTAGGCACTTTTTACTACTGATAAGAGCAAATTGATGCACCATATCAAAGTACTGTTAGGTACGGTTCGGGTATAGAATTGGTGTCCAAGAAAAACCAAATTGTACGCAGTTGCTGATTGTTGATCGTATATATATATCCGGAGATACTATCACTGAAGTCTAGATTGAAAAACCTTTCAAACCCAATAAAGGCTAATTATAGGTTAGCTGCAAATATGTACTGGCACAATAGAATGTGGACTATAAAATCCAACAACCACGGCATGTTCCTCCAAATAAATAAAATATTTCGGAGGAACAATCAAAATGAAATTCAGTGTCCACAAATTCCACGAACTGAAGACAACAGACAAATGTTAAGAAAAATAGAGATGGATCCGAAAAACGCCATTCTAAACGAAGAGCTCTTTGTGATTGAAGATCCCTTGGAGAATGTGAATGCTGTCGGGGCTGTGGAATGAAGCTTACTAAAAATAGACTATTAACGATGCTACGAGCGCCATCGTAAGTGTTTCTAAGGACTCATTGACCTACCGTCATGGAGAAAGATGGCTGTTTCAAATTTTATATTGGGCTGTTCAAAAGTTCACTGCGTATTTTGTTATTTGACTTTTAAATTATTATTATTTAATTACCTATAGGAACCCAGAAATTCATGACTTCACAAACTCGGCTACGCCATCGTTTCCTGTTCGTAGTGGAGAAGTGCGCAGGTTTCAGGTGCTGGAATTTTGCATCGTACGTATATCAACAGGGAACAGGTCTATGCACCCGAAGTCCATCAATCTAATCTTTTTATTGCCGATCTCGAGACCCTTTTTAGATGTTTGCAACTTCATTCGGAAAGAAATTATTTCATCGTGAGCGGCGATATGAACGCCAAACATAGATATTGGAGAAGTAATATATCTAATACCAAGGGAAATCAATTAGCTGCCTGGTTAGATCAACACCATCTTGAATATAAAATTGACCTACTAGCTACGGAATATCTATCGATTCCCAGAGGAGGATTCTTTTTAGTCTTTATGTTTATTGAGTCACACCTGAAACTTACAAATACTATCAGATGAAACAGAAACTGCTTACGAACGATTGACTATGGCAGCGATCATTGTGCATTCGCTGTGGTGATAAAGCCTCCGACCGAACTCTTGGAACTCGATGAATGTGCGGTCTCCTTCTAATACGGAGGAATGCGATGGCCGCGCTTTACGATTAAGGCTCTTGTCGTAAATGTGAATTCGCTGATTAGACTCGAGAGAAGAGCCACTCTATTCAAATTGTTGCAGGATGAAAACCCTGACGAAACAGTAACTGCTTACGAAAAATTGACCACGACATCGATCATTGTGCACTCGCTGTGGTGATAAAGCCTCCGAGCGAACTCTTGGAATGCGATGAATGTGCGGTCTCGCAACCGTTCAAATACGGAGGAATGCGATGGCCCCGCTGCACCAGAACTCTAACAAGAGAACTACTCTCGAACACTATGAATCCACCAACAAATAGAAATCTGTGCAATGACGAAATCGACGAATACATATCAAAATTGAATGAAACCATAATAGTACAATGGACAGAATAATACCAAAAATAACACCTACCCACAACGTAAACGTGTACCTAAGCGCAACTATCACCGCACTGTACTAGAAAAAAAAGCAGACTGTTTTCTAAAGTAAAACTGCAATACAGACGGTTCACAGACAGACACGCTCAGAAGTTACTATTACTGAAGTCTAGATTGGAAAACCTCCAACACCTATTAAAAGCTAATTACATGTTAGCTACAAATATGTACTGGAACAATAGAATGCGGGCTATAAAAGCCAACAACCCCAGCACGTTCCGTCAAATAAATAGTAATAAATTGGAGGAATAGTCATAATGAGACTCAGTGTCTCCAAATTCCACGAACTGAAGACAGACAAATGCTAAGAAAAGTAGACATGGATCTGAAGAACGCCATTCTAAACGCAGAGCTCTTGTGATTGAAGATCCCTGTCTTTCAGGAAATGTACAGGGTGCGCCATCTTTCATGTCGGTATGTAAATATCGAATAACTATAAAAAACCGATTTCCATATATAAGGTACTTTTATTTAATTAGATCCTTTACAATTAATTTGTACTAGTTTTTGAATATAACATCAATCAAGTGGCCGCCTCCATTCACCAAAGCAAATTGACTTTTTTTCCTTCGTTTTCTTTACTTTCTCGAGCATCTCGGGTGGTATCGCGATGAGTTCGATACGAATGTTTGTCTTGAGCTGGTCAATGGTTTTTTTTTACTTACTTACTTTACTTCTCCCAGAAAAGGCGAACGAATACCACTGAACCAGCGCTCCAAGATTATTATTTTTTTTAGAGGGTCCTTCAGCCAAGCTCCGAAAGATGCTCAAGAATGTCTCCCAACCATCTCATGAAGCCTATAGCCTAATGACTAAAGAAAAATGTGCCTTTTTTGCTGCATTTTCCATCACGGGCGGTATCGCGATGATTTCTGCACGAATGTTTGCCAATGGTCTGAGGCTTGCTGGCGTACACTTTGCTTTTCAAATAACCCCACAAAATTCTGCTTCTTTTTTTCCGAAAGGGTCAAATCTCTAGATCTGGGTGGCCAGTCAATATCGCCATTTTTTGACAGTACACATCCGGGGAATTTTCGTTGCAGAAACTGCATTGTTTCTTTTGGAGTGTGGCATGGCGCACCGTCTTGTTGAAACCAGTAATCGTCCAGACGTTTTTCATACATGGGCAGACATAATAAGCCAACGTCCACCGATATCCATTCCGATCTACTGTTTCGCTTTCTCTGAGGAAAAATGGCCCAGTGATGGTTTTGGTGCAAACGCCGGTCCAAACAGTCACTTGTTGGTCATCCAATGGTGTTTCATGGATCTCGTGTGGATTCTTCGTTCCTCAAATGTGACAATTTTGCTTGGTAATGGCGCCAGAGAGTGCGAAATGGGTCTCGTCCGTCGTCAAAATTTGCTTGGAAAAATCAGGTTCAGTGTCAATCATTCCAGCAACTGTTTGACCATATTCCAAGTGACGTGCACGGTTTGTCGGGAATATTCTGTGAATCAATTGCACTTTACATGGAAACAAATGCAAATCATCCTTAAAATGCGCCGCAAAGTGGTTCCAATAACGCTGAAATGCTGAGCGCTCTGACGATACGACACATGTGGGTTCTCGGCAACACTTTCTCTTACCGCTTCAACCAGATCATTGGAACATCTTGCGCGTTGACGAATGGTATGGCGATGGTCTCCGACTATCCCGTGCTCAACAAAATTCGGCACCAAACGGCGAATAGCGTTGTCAGACGGTGCCTGTTGGGCACGATTTGCACGTTGAGCTAACACAATTGAACGACTATTTTCAATGCACAGCGTCACTATTTCGGTGTGAAGCTATTCATGGTTAAAATTATACTGAATTGATGTGTCAAAAACCTGTCTAGTTTAGTTTTAGTGGGTCAACCACCCCATTTATTGGCTTAATTCAAGCAACATTAGCTACCCAAGTCAATCGGTTGATAAGTGTCAAAGTTATTCGATGTTTACATACCGACATTAAATATGGCGCTATAGATATATATGTTATATATAACATATGTATATTATGTGCGCAACTAAGTTCTCGCTGTTTTTTTTTGTTTTGTTTTTTAATGAAAATGCAACTTTATGGTTTTTTTTTAACATACTGTGTTTATTTGACCAATAACTGAGTTATCATATAATACTTTATTGTGAAAAAATGATTACAAAGAAATCATTCGAAGTATTACCCATCGCTAGGTACAACTTTTTCCCATCTTTCTGGCAGAGCTCGAATACCGTTACGGTAAAAGTGTCCATCTTTTGAGGCTTTTCATCAATCAAGCCATTTTTTGATGTCTTCATAAGAACCAAACTGCTGATCAGCGATCGCCGAGACCATGTGCCATCGAACGGAACAAGTAATAATCAGACGGCGCAATATCTGGAAAGTATGTCGGGTGGGGCAGGGCATCCCATTTTAGCGTTTGCAGGTAGGTTTTAACGGGTTTGGCAACGTAAGGCTTGTCGTGCTGTAGAATCACATTTTCGTACCTCTGCTCGTATTGGGGCCGTTTTTTTGCGCAGTGTTCGGCTCAATCGCATCAGTCGATACCGTTCCCCAGTGATGGTTTCGTTCGGTTTCGACAGCTCATAACAAATAACACCGATCTGGTCCCACCAAATACACAGCATATTCGCAGCGTGAATATTCGACCGAGCCGTCCACGCAGAAGCATAACCATTTCTTTTCCTTAGGTTGCTGTAATGAATCAATTTTTCATCACTCGTCACGATGCAATGAAGAAAACCCTTCCTTTTTTGCCGCTGGAGCCGTTGATCACAGACGAAAAAACGAGGATCAACGTCCCTTGGCTTCAAGTCATAAGGAACCCAAGTTCGTTGCTTTTGAATCATTCCCACCGCATGCAACCGCTTGTAAATGGCTTGGCGGGTCACTCCTAATGCTGATGAAAGCTCTTGTGGCATTTGGCATGGATTCTCATCGAGCAATGGCTCTATTTCAGGGCCTCCGAAGGTTAATGGTCTTCCTTTACGCGGACGGTCGCCAACATCGAAATCGTCGTCTTTGAAGCGACGGACTTCGAGTTGCTTGAGGCTATTGCCCATTTTATAGTTTTTTAACATACTCGGTTTATTTGACCAATAGGGATAGAACCCCAGTCCAAATTAAGACGTCGAACCATTTGGGACGAAGAAGCTCCTGTTTTCGACATTTCACGTAGAACGGTTCGTTTTACCGACGGCGAACATTCTATTGATCTCTCAGATCGTTTATTTCTTCCGTAATTTTCAATATCGGCTTGTAGAAAATTTTTCACTACACCTTGAAAGCGATTTATTTCAATGGCAATTTGTCTCTCTATCATTCAACTATTTTGTAAATCGACAATTATTTGTTTTTCAATGTTCGTTAATTTTTTCCCACGTGGCATATTTAGAACTTTAAAAAAAATCACTGCGTAAAGCAAAAATTTGTTTATTATCACTCCAGAATGTCTGCACTGTTTTCTAAGAACTTTTGTTATACCAAGATAAGCGTTACAACTAAGCCTAAGATCGAAAAAAGGCCCGAGTTTATACTTTTTCACATGCGAAATTTAGGTTTTTTCAGTAAATTAATTACCTTTCCCGGTAGAAAAGCAATTAAGCCATTAAAGGGTCTTCCCTGAGTTGGTGACGGTTGACAATATTTTGTCACAAAACTAGTCATAATAGTTTATTACTCCTTCCAAGAAAACTGAAAATTTACCTTCGAGTCTATAATTTCTCACAGCACTGTATGCTCGTACCGTATAAAATAATCCAAGAACTTTGAGTTGATATAGTCCAAAAAGCAACTTACTCGATGTAGTCGCGTTCTCGGATTCATGTTGCATGTTGAAATAGTATTCAGATGAAGCATCCAGAATATTTGGCTAAATCTGTCTCTTGTAAATGTATCCGATTAGAAAGGAATATAACTGACGATATTTCTCGACCGATATTCTTGCAAATTGGCCAACGGCATTATGTCCATATTGATTGTAACAGCAACAAATGCCCAGAATTCTGCGTTCACATCGCGCCAGCTTCGCCACATCGAATTTGCAGATAGCACCTCCCCTTCCAATTTTTGTTTGGCATATATATTGGTTTCAAAATATTTTTACCCACGAGATCATTGGTGAAAAACAGTTTAAAAAATCCATTGGTTGTTTCATATTAGTAACTATTCGTGGCGGTGCGGGGTTTTGGCCAGGTATAAATTGTACGTTTGACGGCCCTTGTACGTACTCTTTGCAAAGTACCCAGTTTAAACTGCCTGCACCTTCCACAGTTTCACTTTCGCTCTCTGTAATTATAATTTTTCGTCGTCTCACATCTCTTACTTCTACACTCTCATCTCTACTGGATTCGTTCGTTTCGAAGAGTAATCCGTCGTGAATCAATATAATTTCTTTATCCAAAGAGGCAAAATTGAATTCATCCGAATTTGAGCTGATCTGATCTTTATCCATGTTTTTAGGACTTAAAAACTTTCAATTGCTATATTCACTGCCAAGACTGTTTCAAGCGAATGCTATATGCTGAGACTAACTGAACTGAGTTATGATTTGGCTAAAAATGTAAACCGAGCCTAGTTCGCGAAAGTATTTCCGAGAGAAATAGCTTATCGCATATCGTAAATAATCCGATCGAGTTACAAAAGACCGTAGCGCCGTAGCAGCGTCGCTCAAGTTGACACTTAAAATCAGCTGAGTCCCGTAGCAGCGTCACTCGAGTTGACACTTCAAATCGGCTAGGCGCTCTAGCAGCGTCGCTCGATTTGACACTTCAAATCAGTCGAGCGCTGTAGCAACGTTGCTCGAGGTGACACTTCAAATCGGCTAGGCGCTCTAGCAGCATCGCTTGAGTTGACACTTCGAATCAGCCGGCCGCCATATCGGCGCCGCTCGAGTGCAAAGGCTTAAAACTTACCTAACACTACCCTAACCTAAGAAAAGCAAAACCTCTGATGTGCTTGCCATTGTTTTAAGATGTTACTGACTATGTCCATTTCGTCTGACAGGTCTTTAGTTGCCATTCAACCACCAGAACTGCTGGCGTTGTTTCTTAATTTCGCTTTGATCCGTGTAAGATATGGCCCTACTGTACCCCAGACACCCTTCATCTGTGTGTACGACTTCCCGCCTATAATCTATCTACGCACGCGGAAACCAACGCCTTCCCGGATTCGTTCTGAATGGGGCCAATCATATGAAGGTAAAGAAATGCCTCTGATGGAGCAAATCCATCGCGGTGAACTATCTCAAAATACGTCATATTTGGGTAATAGGCCCAGAAAATTAAATCGTTGGATGAACTCATTGGTTTGCAGCATGTCCTCGGATCAATTTGATCCTAAAATTATCTACCCTGTTTATGCTGGCTCCATTATATAAAGCTTCATTGGGATAGTATTTTTTGCCGTCGGATTTCGGAGTTCGGTATAAATCAAGGCAAGTTCTGAGGCATTGCCTTTCGAAAACCGGACCTACATTGAACCACACTGGGCATCCATGGGGGATCATTTATCTGATGAGGGCCATGTAGCATATGACTTTAACTCGATGTCAAGTTCGCTACTGTGAAATCGCCTTCTTGTGTGATGGAAAACGCACCAAAAGGGGCACATTTCACTTTGGTCAATAGAGGCGGCCACTTAACTGGTGTTGTATTCAAAAACTACTCCAAATAAATTGTAAACGACCAAATTAAATAAGAATGCCGTATATAAGGAAATCGGTTTTTTTGTTGTTGTTTTAAGTTATTCAATATTCACATACCGATATAAAACGTGGCGCACCTTGTACATTTCCTGAAAGACAGTCCCCACAGCATTCACCTTTTCCAGGGGATCTTCAACCGCAAGACCTTTTCGTTTAGAATGGCGTTCTTCAGATCCATGTCTAGTTTTCTTAGCATTTGTCAGTCTTCAGTTCGTGGAATTTGGAGACACTGAGTCTCATTATGACTATTCCTCCAAAATATTACTATTTATTTGACAGAACATGCTGGGGTTGTTGGCTTTAATAGCCCGCATTCTATTGTTCCAATACATATTTGTAGCTAACATGTAATTAGCTTTTAATAGGTGTTGGAGGTTTTCCAATCTAGACTTCAGTAATAGTAACTTCTGAGCGTGTCTGTCTGTGAACCGTCTGTATTGCAGTTTTAGTTTAGAAAGCAGTCTGCTTTTTTTCTAGTACAGTGCGGTGATATTTGCGCTTCGGTACATATTTACGTTGCCGGTAGATGATATTTTTTGTATTGTTTTGTCCATTGTACCTTTTATGATTTCATCCAATTTTTATATGTATTCGTCGATTTCGTCATTGCATTTGTTGGCGGATTCATAGTGTTCGAGAGTAGTTCTCTTGTTAGGGTTCTAGTGAAGCGCGGCGATCGCATTCCTCCGTTTTTGAACGGTTGCGAGACCCCACATTCATCGAGTTCCAAGAGTTCGTTCGGAGGCTTGATCATCACAGCGAATACACAATGATCGCTGCCGTAGTCAATCGTTGATCTAACCAGACAGGCTATTTGATTTCCCCTGGTATGGGATATGTTATTTCCCCAATCTCTATGTTTGGCGTTTAAATCGCCGCCCGCAATGAAGTAATTTCTTTCCGAGCGAAGTTGCAAACATCTAAAAAGGGTCTCGAGCTCGGCAATAAAAATATTATATTGATGGATTCAGGTGCATTGAACTCTGAACCATGCAAAATTCCAGCACCTGAAACTGCGCAATTCTTCACTACGAGAGTCGGTCAATAAGTCCTTAGGAGCGCCTACAACGGCGCTCGTAGCATCGTTAGTGGTCTGTTATTAGTAAGCATCATTCTTCACTAGATATCTGTCAATTTTCAATTCGCCTCAATGGCTGAGTTGGTAAAGAGGTTGTGCCTTCGGTGTGATTGTGCAAACTCAGGTTCAACTGACAACTCTTGCTATTGTGCAGTTCGGCACAATTACTAAGTGGTAGGTAGGGTCCCAAGGCCCAACCGCCCAGTGAAATACCATCCCAATAAGCTATAGGCCTGGTGAAATGGTTGGGAGAAATCCTTGAGCATGTTTCGGTGCTTCGCAGATAGACTCGCTCGAAGAAAACAAATTGCATCTCAGGGCGCTGACTCAGCGCTATTGGTTCGTCTTTTCTGGGAAAAGTAAAAATAAAAAAAAAATGTTGGATCCTAAATTGAGTATAAAAAACATATTTGCGAGATGGATGTCGCATTTGCTCCCAGCTGAGAACTTTTGGAGCGCATGCGTCGCAACCCGGATGAGTCTATGCGCAGATTAGTAACTGAAGATGAAACATGGATACACCACTACACTCTCTAAACGAAAGGCAGTCAACACAGTGTATTGTTAAACGCGAAGGGCCTCCAAAGAAGGAAAAGACGGTGAAATCAGCTGGAAACATTACAGCTACTGTGTTTTGGTATGCACGTGGTATTATCTTCATTGACGATTTCGAAAAGGGACAGACGATAACTGGACAGCATCATGCGTCATTATTAGGCCAGCTAAATAGGAAAATTAAAGAAAATCGTCCTCATTTTATAAAGACATCGACTTGCCCTCGTACAATTGATATTCTATTCCGGATTTTTAACTGTACTCAGCTCTCTATTCCGGATTTTTAACTCTACTCTTTCCCTCCATTGGTGATAGACAGCGGGACGTTAGTCACAAATTCAAGGGATAAAGCTGATGTGGTGGCGAATTTATTTTCCGCGAATTCAAATCTCAATCCCGGTCTTTTGGAGCCACCTATGATCGCGCCGGTACGGTCTTCCACGTGGAATGTGAGATTTCGCCCGCGCACTATTCAACGCATTCTACGTGAACTGGACTGTAGGAATATGAATACCACCAATACTCTTTAAGAACTGTGCTCCAGAACTATCGCCGGTTCTTGGCAGACTCTTCCGCTTATCTTATGCACGGGAGGCCTTTCCTGCCTGCTTGAAAATCGCTCAAAATCAGCCAATCCCAAAGACGGCAAAAAAGTGTTGTTGTTGTATAACAATATTATAATATAATAAGGGTAAGAAGGGGACTTACTGTGATTAAGTTAGAGCGACCGTTGAGCGGTCGCTGTGCTGTTGTTGTTGTTGTGGTCCGCTGGTTCGTTGCAGGGGGCGTTGTTTTGTTCCTCCCCTGATCAGCTTTAGAGGTCGCTTACTCTGCAAGGCATCTAGTTCATCCACAATCTTGTCACCTTGAACTATTTTATTTATCAACGGGCTGTTATTACATTCTGCTTTGATCTCCTTGATCTCCTCTTCGTCAGATGAAAGAAGATAGTCTTGTATAGGTAAAGCCGCAACGCCAGAACTTTCACCTGCCTCGCCGGCTTCTGTTAGAACATATGCATTTGACCCATCTTTGCTTAATGTGTCACGTCGTTTGTGAATCACTTCCTTGCGTTTTCTAATTATCTCTTTGTTCTCTTTGTACTTTTTGACTTCCAATTGATTATATATTTCTTTTTTTCTTCTTTTTGGCGTTGGTACAGCTCGGAGATTGACGGCGAATTGTCATTTTTTCGAATTTATTTCCGGTGTATTATGTTTTATTTTATTATTTTTTTCACCGCCAAGTAGAATTTGCATAAAGTAGTTTATGCAAATTAGCTACTTGGCGCGTTATTTTCCTTTTACAGGTAAAGAGGGGAATCAAAGGGGGATTAGTGGATTCTGGGGGGACCTGGACTCAATCTCGGTCCGTAACAATATTGTGTGTCTCCCACAAAATTACCGTACGATAACATTACTGTATATGTTATCTCAGGTGATGGAAAAGGTCATCAATACCGAGTTAATTAAGTATTTGGAGTGCAACGGACTTCTGAATGATCGTCAATACGGATTCCGTGACAGGCGTTCCACGGGAGACCTTTTAACAGTTATAACCGATATATGGACATCTGCGATTGAGCAGCCCGGTGAGTCAAGGGCGGTCGCATTGGATATCTCCAAGGCTTTTGACCGCGTCTGGCATTACTGAGCAAACTTCATTCATATGGGCTTTCCCAGCAGCTTTGCGACTGGAGAAGAGCTTCCTCGAAAATCGATCGATCCGGGTTGTTGTGGACGGCGAGTCTTCGGATCTGAGCCCTCTTAATTCGGGGGTGCCCCAAGGTTCTATTTTGGCTCCTACCTTGTTCTTGCTTCACATAAATGATTTGTTGAAGACAACGGATAATAAAGTGTTCAGTTTCGCGGATGATAGTACGTTTGTTTCCTCCTTTTTGAGTGTTCGGCCGATTGGTGCTTCTGCGTCGCATCAGCTGAGATGTAGACAGATTGACTCTCTGAATCAGGATCTAGATAGGGTCCTGCAGTGGGGAAGGGCCAATCTCGTCGACTTCAACGCAACGAAGACCCAGTATACAACATTCACAAAGAAAAATGGATCATCGGTTCCACAGCTGATGATGAATGGCCAGGCCCTCGAATCTGGTGAAAGCTTAAAACTCGGCGACACGGTCTGTGGGAATGTATCGTGGCATAAACACTTGTCGAGCATCGCTTGGTCAGCCTCAGAAAAACTGAGCTATGTTTTTAGAGCCAAGAAATACTTTACTTCGGCCCAACTTCTCCACCTCTATTAATCCCAAAATTAGACCCGCGCTCGAATATTGCTCTCATGTTTGGAGCTCGGCTCCTAAACATACCTTCGACCTACTTGAGAGCATACAGAGACGAGGGATCCGCCTGATCAGGGACTCGCCGCTGACGTCGGGACTACAGTCGCTATCACATCGAAGGCGCGTAGTCGACCTCTGTCTGTTTTACAGATATTATCACGGGTACTGTTCTTCGGAGGTTCGTACTATGGTTCCACGCAATTCGGTTTATATGCGCTCCACAAGACAAGCCGACGGATCGCACCAGTTTGCGGTTCATCTCCCGACGGTACGAACATCCCTGCATCAGAACTCATTCCATTACAGAGCGGGGAAGCTGTGGAACTCTGTGGCGGTTCCGCCAAACTCCACTGACTACTTACCTAAAGAACCCCCACCCCTACAACTCAGTCTGTATCAACTTTCTGCTAATGCAATCGCATTAAACACCTGTAAATGCTTCACGCAACAAAATTCACCAAATGTATCTACCTAAAAGCTCCTGGAAGAGAATTCTTACCTGCATTGTTTTATTTGAATTCAAAATTCCTCTTAAGAATACTGGTCCAAACAGCATATCCTTGAAAAGAAAACTTATCGGTTCACATATCATGTAACCATCCCAACCAGGGATAATGATCATTGCGTCGCCTATTCCCAGCTTCATTCATGTGTACAACAAATCCCTTTTTATACACGTTGGCTGGCGACCTACACCCAAGGGACCAAAACAAATATACGCATCTCCCGTCTCTTGGCACCAATTAAATCCTACAGCATAGGCAAATGCAAATAGGTATGGTATATTTACCCTCGTCAGCGATGGAGTAAACACCAATTCCCTGTAAGTAAGCTAGAATCAATTAGCACCAAGTGCATGGGCATTGCGGCTATCGTTACAGCTGCAATGCATAGCTTAGACAATGATCTACCCGATCCCTTTGTCTTCCTTTATTTCGGGATCTGCTTCTCATCAGCAGCGGTATAAGCAAATACAGATCCAATTAGTATCCGACGAGTTTCGCTTTTGTTTGCTTTACCGAACTCGCATTCCATGAATGCACGTATGCCCTTTCTTTGTTTTCAGATTCGTTTCCATGGCCTTGTGTATAAAAAAACCAATGTGATCTTCATTCACACCTACATGTGTAGCATTATAGATCTTCGCTAGGAGATCAGGTTACTTTCCCCCCAAAGAGAGACTTTACGTTTCTCTGGGAAGAGAAAATACACCCTTAAAGTAGGAGAGTATCATTGAGTCTGATTACAACCATCAAAGCGGACGGGTCGGCGCCCCGAGATGCCACCAAATAACTGTTGCAGTTCTTTTGGAACAGTTGCAGATTGTAACGCTCCAGGAACACTCCCGTGGGAAGGGAGTTGTGGGGAGGAAGTATTGTGCCAAACTAGATTCCGCCAGCGCATCATCGACGATTCTGCACACCATACTTTTTCCACGTCTGAAGCGTTTGCGTCCTACTCCAGGCTCAAGAAATTACGCCTTCCAGCGCTTTTTCAGTGGTGCTCAACAACCCTATGGCAGGGCATGATGAGTTTAGTACCAAAACTAGTATCTTAGAGAAATTGCTTTTCAGGCACGTGATTTAGATTCAACTGATATTTCTGACTTGGCGAGCATGATTTTTCAATACGTCATTCAATCTGCCATCTAGTTCCAGACCATCCTTACCTTGACGCTTTGTGTGACTGTTTTTGTTTCCCTTGTGGTTCCTCGGGTGGTTACTGCACCCTCACTTTAAAACACTGCCTTCTATATATCTCCCTCTAACTACTTTTCATCTCCTGTACTACCCCTCACCATCATAGATAAGTTATCAATTAAGTTGCTTCGTAATTTAGATTTAAGGATCTTTTTGTAAGCTTGCCTTAGGCTAATAATTGGGTGAACTGACTTGACTTACTGGTTCGTTATCATCATGTCATTCGAGAACAGATTGGTCACTGCGATATCCATCAGTTCAATGGGTTTGAGCACAATAGTTTGCTTTAAGCATTAATGGTGACTTGATTTACTGGTCCGTTATCATCATGTCATTCGAGAACAGATTGGTCACTACGATATCCATCAGTTCAAGGGTTTTGAGTACAATAACTGATATGCCTTAAATCGGCGGTTGACCAAATTGTAAGCACCCTCCTAAATGTTTTCGATTTCCACCGATAATTTCTCGAAAGTCTGGATCATACTCCTTTTTATAGTTTTTTCAGTGGTCTTGACATCACTAAATTGATTGGTAATCATTTTATGTCCCTCTCGTTGGATTTTAACGCATTCTTTGAGGAACTAGGATATTAGGTTTACATTCTTGTACTTTTCTCAGATTAGGCGCATCGACGTGTTGTTTACAGATGACAATAATTTAACTCAGCTCACGTACCAGGTATAGACTGTCTCAATCCGTCAGCACACTATATCAGTGCTCCTCCTACCTCGAAGTTCATGCATCCTTGTGCACTTTAGTCCACTTTTGTGGCAATGTATGATGCCTAACAGCAGTGCGAAGAAAAATGCTACGAAAATAGTTTTATGGCCCCAGGAATAAAAGCCAACTGGGGCCGTGTAAAGAATTGATGTTTGTTGTTTCTCAATAACGATATTATTATAGCTGTATTGTGTCAAATATTAGTTGTGGTATGAGGATTTTCAATCCATACAGAGTTCATTATTCCACTGTGTTGAATATGCAGTTCGATTTTAGGTCCAGTGAGGCTATTACGACTAAGAAGTTGAACTTTTGGTTGTATAAATTGAACAACACAGCGAGAAACCACAAGATTCCAATAGTGTATACATTAAATGGAACCAGCATCTTTTCAAAACGCCTTAATTTTTATATGTATTAACGAAAACCGAAAAAAAGTCAACAAATACACAATATCTAAGATTCTATTTCGAATTTTGGATGTGGCACCCTTTGGTGCGGTCTACAATTATAAGTCCAACGAAGAACACATCGTACCCTGCTCGAAAATAAGTCGGTATCTTGCTTCATTTATGTTCTTGAGCGCATCCATATTGTGGCATCAGTTTAGTGCAGACTTTGGTTTGCAAAATGCTCCACATCTAGAAGTCCAGTGTACCCATTGATACCGAAACACATTTTTTCATACCATATACCCGACAATTGGATCATAATTCAATTTCCATGGTCATTGAAACGAAATACCTGACGGCACACACAATACAATCCTCTTTTCCCAGATGTTCCGAAGGATGTGTGTCATGTATGTTATAAAATATCACGGTGCATAACGCCCACTTATTATCGTGTCATCTGAGATGTGAGTCATTGTTGATATGCCATGCTATGTGCAATTTATATTTAAAATAACGAGCGTAATTTTCAGGTCATGACTAGGCAGCCGAAATATTATGGCTTCTGACCTACTTGATATTGGTATACAATGGAAATGTTGATAGGTGAAGCAGTATTTAAGGACGAAAGTTATTGAGAATAAATTAGATTCAATCAGATTACCAACTTACTTGTTTCTCATCTTTTGGCAGACTTTTATGGCATTCGTGCCCTCCCCGTCGACTACAATCCTCTTTTTTGGCAAATACTTGTGGCATCCATGCCTTGTCGGATGATTAGGGGAAGACCCCACTTTTGAAACCTTTTTACCTCTGCTAGCACTGGTTGGACCAGCTGCAAGGTATCCTCACGCGTTTACATTACGCGATTAAAATAGAAGAAGTTTGCACGAAGCCTTCTCACATTACACGACGATCCTGCCCTCATTACAATCTTTAATTCATTACACCAGTGGATTTGCATCCGGTGACTATGAAAGCCATTGTGCAAGTAAAGTGTGAAACGTTGTTTTGCATACATTCTTGATCGATGTGTGTTTTGCCTTGTTGAAATGTCTACTCTCTTTCACTGAAATGTTCGGTTCCCCACAATTTTAGAGTACCTTCCAAAACTGTTTCGCAATTTGCATTCACTTTATTATTATTATTAATATTATTATTATTCATCAGCATGAACGAAAACAAAGAGCGAATTAGAATAGAAAACAACCTCTCAGAACCATTTGAAATCCGGGACGGACTAAAACAGGGGGATGGCCTCTCACCATGTCTCTTTACCCTTGTCCTCGAGTATGTCATCAGAAAGGTACAAGACGACAACATGGCCGGATCATCCCTTAACGGGGTCACACAAGTGTTCGCACATGCGGAGGACATCGCCGTTTTCGGCGATAATCTAGAAACTGTAAGTAAAAACAGTGAAATCATGCAAGCGGAAGAAGAGGTGGGTCTAGAAATAAATGAAGACAAAACAAAATACATGATTACGGCGAGAGCAGGTGGAACTCAGAGAACACATATAAGCGTCAGGGGCAAGATATTTGAAAAAGTTAAAGAAATTAAATATGTGGGAACGATACTGACGGCCAGTAACCAAATGTCGAAGGGAATTAACAAAAGACTACACTCCGGCAACGCTAGTTGGCATGCAGTCAGTAAACTGCTGAAATCCAAACTGCTATTACGTAATATAAAGCTCCGTGTCTATAGAACCATAATAATGCCGATTGTTCTATACGGATTCGAAACATGGGCTCTCACAAAACGGGAAGAAAACAAATTCGGCGTATTCGAGAATAAAGTTTTGAGGGGTATCTTTGGCGGCAAATATGACGAGAAGGCAGGACAATGGAGGAAACTCCACAACCACGAACTGGAAGAGCTATACCGCAAACCTACAATAGTGAGAGTAATCAAGTCGCGAAGATTAAGATGAGCCGGACACGTGGCGCGAATGGGCAACGATAGGACCGTGCATAGAATTCTTGACGGAAGACCAACGGGAAAGAGACATGTAGGACGGCCGCGACGGATGTGGGAGGACAATGTTAGGTTTGACCTCGAGGAGATCGGATCGGATAGTTAAACGTGGAAAGAGAGTGCACAGGACAGGGAACAATGCCGGAGTCAAGTCGGTTAGGACATGAACTTTCGGGTTCCTACAGGCGAATAAATAGAATAGAATTTTGTTTTTTCTAGGAAAGGAAAGGCGAACCTACAGCTCCCCGAGATATTAGGTGCGCAACTAAGTTCCTGCTGTTTTTCAATAGATGGCTCCAGCAATAAGTGTTGGTCGATTTCGACATATCCGAAACATCATGAACCAAGCTTCGGTATATGGTAAACAAATTGCTTTGATACAGTAGTGATTTTGTTTTGGCGTTATATACTTTTGGTTGTGTGAAAATGTCTGATTTTGTGCTGAATAATCGCCATTTTCGGAAAGTGTTGATTTTCTTCTTTCATTCGAGGAAAACGCAGGCTGAAGGGCATCGGGAGCTCCACAAAGTTTACGGAGGACGTGCTGCGATTGGTTCCGTCGCTTCAAAGACGGTGATTTCGATGTTGACGACCGTCCGCGTAAAAGGAGCCCAAAAATCCTGAAGAAGCTGAATTGGAGGCATAGTTCGATGAGAATCCATGCCAAATGTCACAAGAGCTTTCAACAGCATTAGGAGTTACCCGCCAATCTATTTCCAAGCGATTTCATGCTTTGGTAATGATTCAAAAGTAAGGAACTTCAGTTCTTAATGATTTGAAGTCAAGGGACGTTGAGCGTCGTTTTTTTCGCCTGTGAACAACTGCTCCAGCGACAAAAACGGAAGGGTTTTCTTCATCGCATCGTGATGAGTGATGACAAATAGATTCATTACAGCAACCCAAAGAAAAAAAAGTTATGGGGACTGCCCGGTCACGCTTCTACGTCGTCGACTCGGTCGAATATTCACGCTGCAAAGGTCATGCTGTGTATTCGGTGGGACCTGGTCGGTGTTATTTATTATGAGCTGTTGAAACCGAACGAAACCATTACTGGGGAACAGTATCGACTTCAATTTATCCGATTGAGCCGAACACTGTGCGAAATCCGGCTCCAATACGAGCAGAGGTACGAAAAAGTGATTCTACAGCAAGACATCGTTTAGGCTCACTTGCCAAACCCATTAAGACCTACCTGGAAACGCTCAAACGGGAAGTCCTACCCCACCCGCCATATTCCCCAGATATTGCGCCATCTGATTATTACTTGTTCCGGTGGCACATGGTCTGGCTGATCAGCAGTTCCGCTCATATGAAGACATCAAAAAATGGCTTGATGCGTGGATAGCCCCAAAAGATAACACTTTTACCATAACGATATTCGAGCTCTTCCAGAAACGTGTAGCTAGTGATGGACAATACTTCGAATGATTTAGTTGTAACCAATATCCCACAATAAAATTGCAATTTCATAAAAACAGCGAGAACTAGTTGCTGTATACTTTTTTTTTTTTTTTTTTTTTTTTCTTTCTTCCTTGACCATCAGCCAAATTCTGAAAGATGATCAAGTATTTCTCCCAACCATTTCATGAAGCCTAGCTTAATGGAATGGCTGGGCTTTGGGACCCAACCTACCACTCGGTAATTATGCGGAATTACACATTAGCAAAAGTCGTTAGTTGAACCTACGTTTCAGCAATCAAATGCAAGACAGAACCTCCTTGCCAACTCAGCCATTAATCCGGTGGTTGACATGGTCCAAAAACACCCACTGGGAGCTGTTACCCACAGTCTAGGCGACCCAAACCATGACGAAATGCAGGTGCTCGACTTTTGATGACAATCCGAATTGTCCAAATTCTTGTATCACTTTTCTGTTAAACAGACGTCACCACCTCGTTCATGGATTGCACTACTGGGAAATTTTTCTTATCGGCTGACACCATGTTTGACAATTGTTCGCCTAAACTCCTTGTCCCTATACAGTTTGACCTGTTTTCATTCCTGATATTTGTAAAGGCTTTAATTTGAGCTCATTCTTCAATATTCATTGCATCGTGATTTTAGATATAGTCAACTAACGATCTATTTATCTGCCGCTACGAAGCGGATTTCATTCAATTCGCTTCGAAATTTCTCGAAGGATTTCTGCCGATGATGGTTTTTTTTTTTTTGCCACATTTTCCAAGGCTGTCAGTATCACGGTGACGAACTGCGTCTCGAGACACGTGATTTATACAGAGTGAAATGTTGCAGAGCTCTTACAATAGCCACAATTCCATCAGGGATAACATTCTCTTCTCACCACTGAGACGCAAATCGTTTGATACGTCTGTAAACAATCAAATTATCTGTCATTAAGGAAAATATACCGGTTATCATATAAGCTGTTTGAAAATTATAATAGTATGGAATTGATTGCAGTTTAATTGCGCCGCCCTCTACACTGAGGGGCCGAGAAAGCCACGAAATACGTTTTAACTTTGTTGTTTTGTCCGTTCACTTGGAATCAGATCTCCAAAAAAAACATTGAATTCACTCCTTGCATCTCAATTGAATTCGTTTCGCTATTCTGCTCTTTCCGCCGTAATTAACCAAATGATTTAAGGAGTAATATTACCTTGTGGGACTAAATTTCACGAGATTTTTTGAGACGTACCACGAACGAAAAGAGATAGAAATATAAGGTTTTATGCGTACTGGTCAAAACTACTAGTCTTTAACTACAAAAAACATGTTTCATTTTAATTTTACGATACAAAATGGCGGCACAGCATTGCACGCAAGGAAAAATAATCTCGGGCGGTCGGCATGGCCGCACCACTACAGGTCATAATTTTAAATCTAGAACAAAAATCAAAAACTTTCTTAAGATATCGTCCAAAATCTAGTGAATATCGTAGGATTTTTTCGAAAAATTGATTTTAAAAAGATGGCGTCAATTTGAATTTTTTTTTCTTGTTTTTTTTTTTCGAAAAAAAATGGCCGAAAGTCGCTTATAAAATCTATGATAATCAATTTATCAAAATGATCCTACGATGTTCACTAGAAAATATTGTTTTAAAGTTACAGTTAAAATTTCAAGTCCACAAGATAAAAATTGAGGGAGCTACTGGTGCGCCCAGCTTGAAAAACATGGAGCCGAGATATTTGAAGTTAAAGTTTTGAGTAGTTTTGTAGTTTTAACGGTAGTAGTTGTTGTAACGGATTTTCTACAAACAGTTGTTTGTTCCGCCTTAAAATATGAGTAGGAGATATATATATATTTGTCAAAATTAAAATCTGGAAACTGATATGTGTCGGAATAACTCATATAAAGAACACGAAAAACCTCTAATTTTGCTTCACGACTACGCTCGGAAAAACCGCATTTTGACCCACTTACAAATATCTCTTCATAAAGAGATCACTTTTTGTGATTATTATAGATTTTTTGTCTCCTCAAAGGTGATCACTTTTTGACCCAATTACAAGTTTCTTCCTCTCATAATCAATTTTTGTTTATCATTCTTGGATACTTTAAGAAGTGCTCACTTGGAAAAAAAGTCACGAGGTGATATTACAATTTTAATTACAACAGAATTCGCTTCAATCGCAGATTTTTTTTTTATTTCACGACACTGCACTAACATATGTATAAACACTTTGACTTTTAATTTTAAGATGAACGTTTCGGTTGACGGTTAGACTTTCAAACAATTATGACCGTCTTTTCCGACAGTGTGGTTGGGTCTCCTTATATTGGTCCGTGCAGGTTGATAGCTAAATTTTCAAATTCTTTTATTAATGGCTCATTAGAATGTGCGCACATTGTCTATGTAATCTAAACATCTTTTAAGAAGATCACAGCGCATTCTTTGTTTACTCGAGATTGGGTGAATATTTACATTGCGCTTTCGGATGCTTGTCGCTACTTGTTTATTGTTTTCGGAAGTGAATGTCACGATCC
The DNA here is from genome assembly GCA_963931805.1 of Microdon myrmicae. NCBI lineage: Eukaryota > Metazoa > Arthropoda > Insecta > Diptera > Syrphidae > Microdon > Microdon myrmicae. Next base: position 106,617,939 of record OZ007502.1, read on the forward strand.
CAAGCAATTTGTGTTTATACAAGTATCCATTCGAGATCAACGATACCAACGATATTTGTGTACATATTTGTGATGTATTTGTTTCTTGTGTCATCAAAGAGTATTTGCCGGGATGGGTTTCCGAACTCTATGATTTCGTTGGCTGTTTATGCATTCTCACAAATCATCATCATCATCGGCACTACAACCGGGATCCGGTCTTGGCCTTATTTAACAAATCTCTCCACCGGTCCCGATTTCGAGCCGATGTCATCCAGTTTGGCAGTCCCAGCCTCCGGGCGACCTGATCCAAGCCATCCGTCCATCGGAGGCAAAGTCTGCCACGCTGTCGCCTTCCATGCATCCCGCCACAAATGACTTTCCGGGTAGGCTCCTCTTCGCTCATTCGAGCTAGGTGTCCCGCCCACCGGTGTCTACCGAGCTTACTTTTTCTTTCAAGGTTAGCTTCAAGGTAGATCGCGTACAATTCATGGTGGTAGTGTCTCCGGAATCGTCCTCCCCCACATAAGGGGTCAACAATTCTCCTTAAGACCTACCTCTCGAAGCCGGCTAAGCGTTCAGAGTGCCTTTTACTGAGCACCCGGGTGTCGGATCCATGCATGAGTATTGGTAAGACCATGGTCTTGTACAATAATAGCTTGGATGTTCTGGATAAATTTCGAGATTAAAAGAGCCTTGTTAGACCATAGTACGGTTTGTTGGATTTGATCAGCCGTCCGCGTATTTCTGCTTCTATATTGTTATCGGCTGCTACTATTGACCCAAGGTAGTTAAAGGACTGCACTATTTCAAATTCGTGCTCCTCTACCCTGATAGTTTGTCTTCTCTTCGCAGAAGTTGCCACCATCTACTTATTTTTCCCTCATTAATGTGCAGTCCAGTTTTGAGTCCCCTCCTCGATCTGGATGAAGGAGGACCTATACAGCCGAATCAGATCTACCGATGATGTCATCTGCGTAGACAAGTATCTGGCAGGACTTGGTGACAATAGTCCTTCTAGTTGTAATGACAGTCTCATGGATTGCTTTATCCAACGCCAGGTTGAAGAGGAGGCAGTCCAGACCGTCCCCTTGTCGGTGTCCATTAAAGATGTTTATTGGTTTGGACAGCAATTCTGCTATTTTTACTAGACTAGTTACGTTGGTCGTTGTCAACCTACAAAGTCGTATCAATTTGTTCGGAATGCTGAACTCTCTCATGGCATTATATAGTTCTACCCTGATTGTGCTGCCGTAGACAGCCTTAAAGTCTATAAATAGATGATATAATGGAATCTTAAATTCCACACATTTTTTCATCGCTTGCCTAAGGGTGAATATCTGGTCACTGTAATATCTCCCTTCTTATATATGGGGCAAATTATACCAGACACCAATCTTCCGGAATCTCCTCTTGCTCCCATACGTGTACCACGATCTCATGAATTGCATGATGTAACGCCGGACCTCCTTGTTGGATGAGCTCAGCTGGTATGCCATCAGCTCCGGGGGCTTTATTTGATTTGAACTGTCATGGCTTTTAATGTTACTTTAGCGCTTGGGATGATAGTGAAGAACGTGTGATTCGAACTGACGCTATGACAGTTAGAATCACCAAAAATTGAACCAATGCGTAACACATCAGGCTACAGGCCGTGCTTCGAATTCGATTTTTAAACTCAAGTATATTCAACTGATGTGAATTGTTATGTCATTTATTGCTATGGTATACGGCTCTTTTTTTTTTTTTTTTTTTTTTTTTTTTTGTTAATAACCACTATCTTATTTCCTGTAATGCTGTTATGGCAAACTTATATTTGCTCATCCCATCGGCTAGCTCGAGCTCTGTATAGTGAGCGGACGTTCCATGAGAAAATTCTCCAATCGTTTAGCCATTTTCGTTTCGCCTGGTCTCTGCTCATCTACCCTAGTAGGTCTATAAGAAGGTTACTCATCGCACTATTTAGGGATCATCATCATCATCGGCACTACAACCGGGATCAGGTCTTGGCCTTATTTAGCAAGTCTCTCCACCGGTATCCGGTCCATATCCGAGGCTTGTTAGTTTGTCCACCTTTCTCAGGATGTCGCTGCATGCATAGGTTCACTACTTGGCGGGTGCCAAAGAAGCTATCCAGGGGTGTCACGTGGAGACTGCATGTCAACTTGGATTGAACAGGGACAAGTATCGTCTTGGCCTTCGCCGGGTTGAAACCAATCAGTGAGTTTGTCTTATATGTTCGCTCCGTTACCCTCCTATATTTTCACAAATACCCCGAAAAACCGTGTGTTGATAAAACACCAATTAACTAACACCAGTAAATTCATGATAAGTGAATTCCACTATTGTGGGGGGACTGCCCCAATGGTTAAATATTTTGGGGTGATTGCTTTTGTGTGCAACATTCGCGATATCCATTAATAAGAGAGTGCATATTAGTTCATTTTAAAAATCAACTTTACAAGTAAGCAGAGAATCGTGCTATAGTTGGTTCATAAGTGGGTAGGTCAATAGGTCTTTAGAAAATGAGGTCGATTTTCTTTACCTTATCATTTAGCTGACCTAATAATGACGCATAATACTATCCAGTAATCGTCTGTCCCTTTTCCAATCAACACCATAGATATATAGATATTGAGTGTAAGGAATTGGTAAGTCTGTGTCAGCTAGCTGTAGGAATAAAAATAGTCAACGAAGATAATATCACGTGCATCCCAAAACACAGTAGCCATAACTTTGGAGCCCGTTCGCCTTTAACAATCCACTGTTTTAACTATTTTTTGTCTCGGGAGTGTAGTGGTGTATCCATGTTTCATCTACAGTTACTAATCTGTGCATAAACTCATCTGGGTTGCGACGCATGCGCTCCAAATGTTCTCAGCTGAGAGCAAATGGGGCATCCATCTGGTAGATATTTTTTTTCATACCCATTTTATCATTCAAAATTAAAACCTGAAACAAATTGAAAATTGACAGATGAGTAGTGAGGAATGAGGCTTACTAAAAACAGATCACTAACGATGCTACGAGCGCCATTGTAGGCGTTTCTAAGGACTTATTGACCTACCCTCGTATATTGTGTTGTGTGGGGTTAAATGTACGAATGGAAGAATATTTATTTATTTATTTTTTATTTTTTTGTTTTGTTTTATCTCCACATTTATTAACAATCCAATTGCAGATTTTACTTAAGATTAAATTCTATTTTACAAATATCATTCTTACATTAACTTACCGGCTCTTCGCAAGCACTCTAAAGTATACATTATCAATCTTTTGTTTTTCTCATGCCTTTCGGTGTACAACCATCGTAGGCCTTTCTAAGGACTTATTGACCTACCCCCTTACAACCGTGGAATCTTTTTCCAATTTTTTTTACAGTGCATTCTCAATATGTTATACTTTCGAAATATGTAAAAAAATGCAGGTTTTGAAAATTGTGTAGGGTGTGTTCCCGTTATTCCGCATGTGATATAAACACACAATCACAAATACAACACTTTTTTCATCAGTGTTTTGGCTTGGTCGATCCTGGCCATCAGAGACTCCTGATGAGCGAGAAGACGGACAAATTCCCTAATTCAAAACGAGGAGCATCGGATTTGTTTACTTAGGGATTCCAATATCAAGAAGGCCATAAAAGATCTAACCACCTCCTGGACAGATTCTTTTGTGGAGTTCCTAAGGTCTTTAACGTCCTTAGCGTCAACACAATCTTGTTAACTACGAAGAACGTGTGGCGTTTCTAACAGATACACCCACAATATACAAGCAAATAGTGAAGAACACTGAAAGAAAATCGAATAAGAAAAAAGCATCAGCCGTATACCAAGCAATAACGTAGCAATTCCGCATCAGGTGAGTGTACTTGAGTTTAGAAATCGAATTCGTACACGCAGCAGTAGCCTGATACTTCAATGCTTCGCTTCTCACCCGTTTTTCCGTGTGTTCAATTCACTATCTGTACTATCCTTGCTTAACGCTATAAACGTATATCTCCACACTTATTTACTTAGGGATTCTCATATTAAGAGTGCATACAAATGTTATTGATTGCCAAGAAGGTATATCTCCACACTTAATCAGACGATATTGCTTAGCTTCACTGTTTCGGATAAACAGTTGTCATTTTGGGGCTTACAATTCTTCAATCTAATCTGGAGCTACACTGTATTCAAAGAGTGTAACTTCTTATTGAAATGCTTTAAAACTCAATTTAATACTTTATAAAGTGTGTCGAGCACAATCTTTGATGCCATTTTACCTGCACAAGCTGTTGACTATACGTTGAAATTACTAAGCGTTCCTGTTAAATTGAGAACAGTTTCAGAGACTAAATTAATTTAAGGAACTTCCGTGCTTACATGACCTGTAGATATTCAGTTTTGAATCAAGGGCGAACATTATATACACTCAATACTTATTCCTCTGTGCGCACGTATTTTTAAAACTAAAGCTACCGACATTTCATATATACCTATTTCTACCACTAGGGGCCAAACGATCCGTGTTTTAAAAAGTATATATTTTAAGATTTATAGCATGTAATAAGTCTTAGTCCAATGTAGTCAATGAATAAAACATTTTTTAATTCCATCTTCTTTATTTATTAACTTGAAAGAAACACAAAAACCTCCATTTTGGAAATAAATAATGTATAAAGGATATGTACGTTCACTGCACTGGTCATTTGACCCGTCCGTGGTAGATTTTGTGTAAATATTGCAAGTATATTCTTTATAAACAATCCAATTGCAGTACTAAACACAGGACACAAAATGACCTTTTAGCTGCTTGTTTCTAACTGTTGCAAATATCGCCTATCAAGCCCCATCTTTTTAATGTTTTTTTTTTTTTATAATTTATAATAAGATATATTTACTTAGAAAGTAGTTAAGACAAACTCAATTTAAGAGAAAGAAAAAAAAATGCGTTAAATCGTAAACGCGTTCCTGTTTTGTCGATTGTCATGGTCCTCTAGCTGTCTTAGTTTTATACATTAAACAGTGCTTACATACGATGCTCAAGGAGATGATGAAGAGAGCTCGCTGCCGCACATAGATCATGGCTTCCATTCAAAACTACCACCGGGATATCTGCCCCACGGCTTACCAACAGTGAAGGAAGTAGCTCCAGCCATAACACCACTTGAACAAAAAAAGGAACATGAAGAGAAAAAAGAGAGTAAGTTCGGGTTTAATCCATCTAACCAAACTGAATTCTTTCCAACTTACATATTGATAATTTTTTAGTTAAGGAACTATCAGAGGAACAAAAACAGATGATCGTTTTATCGGAGGAATTCCAGAGGTTTGTTATGCGTGCAGGACGGGTTATTGAAAGGGCCCTCTCGGAAAATGTCGATATATACACCGATTACATTGGAGGTGGAGACAGTGAAGAAACTAATGATGAAAAGATTCACGCTCGGGTATCATTAAATCGGGTATTCTATGATGATCGATGGTCAAAGAATCGTTGTATAACTTCCATGGACTGGTCTTCTCATTTTCCTGAATTAGTTGTCGCATCTTATCATCAAAACGAGGTGAGTATACATATTGGCCATTATGTTTCCAATAATGTTAAAATAACATGTTGCAGGAAAATCCGAATGAACCAGATGGAGTCGTTATGGTCTGGAACACAAAATATAAGAAGCAAACACCAGAAGACGTATTCCATTGTCAGAGTGCAGTGATGTCGACGTGTTTTGCAAAATTCAATCAAAACCTAATTCTCGGAGGAACATATTCGGGTCAAATAGTTCTTTGGGATAATCGTGTACAAAAGCGTACACCAATTCAAAGGACACCATTACGAGCTACGGCGCACACACATCCAGTGTATTGTTTACAAATGGTTGGCACACAAAATGCACACGATGTGATATCGATCTCATCCGATGGCAAACTATGCTCCTGGAGTTTAGATATGCTCTCGATGCCGCAAGATACTCTAACATTGCAGCAAAAACAGTCAAAACCTATTGCTATTACTTGTATGAGCTTCCCATCTAATGAAATTAATAATCTGGTTATGGGAAGTGAAGATGGAAACGTTTACTCAGGTAAGAGTTATCAATCGAGGAGTTCACATACTTGCATACAACCGGGATACGGTCTTGATCTCTAATAGTAGACACTGCCACATGTCCTAACCTAACAGGATTTTTCACACAAGTGACATGACTTCCATTTAAATATATCATCACTTTTGTATTTCAGAATTTGTGATTCGTGTCGAGCGTTTAAAAAGTATAAAATGCGGGCAAATATTTTACTCGGTGGTCAGTGACCACAATGACTCCACAGACAAAAGAGATGTGCCTGGGAAAAAATCTAGCCTGTGATGTAGAGAAAAGTAGAGAGCGAGGTCCGCACCTGGCGCGGAAGTTCTACCAAATAATCCACAGTATGACGCGGTACACACCACGCTGCACTTACTGCAAGGATAAAGAGGGTAATCTGATCACGTATTCTGAAGGCATTCTAGAGCGATGGGAAGCGCACTTCAATTAATTGCTAAATGGTCAGCCCACCAATGCCAGATCGAGACCAAATGCTGCCGCCAACAAGTATTGAGGAAACATTAAAAGCCATAAGACAGCTCAAATCAAATAAAGCCCTGGGAGCTGATGGCATACCAGCTGTGCTGATCAAACAAGGAGGGGCAGCGTTACATCATGCAATTCATGGGATAGTGGTGCACGTATGTGAGCAAGATAATATGCTGGAAGATTGCTGTCGTGGAATAATTTGCCCCATACATAAAAAGGAGGATGTCACAGTATGCAGCAACTATAGGGTGCTGAGTACCGCCTATAAGATACTGTCCTCTATCCTACAAAATCGGATGCCGCCATACGCTAAAGTCATCATTGGTCAATATCAGTGTGACTTCATCCCCGCCAAATCAGCGACTGATCAGATATTCACTCTTAGACAGGCGATGGAAAAATGTGTGGAATTTTAGATTCCATTATATCATCTATTCATAGAATTTAAGGCCGCCCTCGACAGCATAGCCAGGGTAGAACTATATAATGCCATGAGAGAGTTCGACCTTACAACCAAATTGATACGACTTTGTAGGTTGACCACGACCAACGTAATTAGTCAAATAGCGGGATTGCTATCCAAACCAATAAGCATCTTTAATGGACTCCGACAAGGGGATGGTCTGACGTGACACCTCTTCAACCTGGCGTTGGAGAAAGCTATCCATGACTCTGAAATTACAACTAGAAGGACTATTGCCGCCAAGTCCAGCCAAATACTTGTCTACGCAGATGACATCGACATCATCGATAGATTTGATTCTGCTGTACAGGGCTCCTTCACCCAGTTCGAGCAGGCGGCATTAAAACTGGGACTGCACATTAATAAGAGAGAAACTACATGGTGGGAACTTCTGCGAAGAGAAAACCTAACGTTGGCCAAACTATCAGGGTAGAGGAGCACGAATTTAAGTAGTGCAATCCTTTAACTACCTTGGATCAATAGTAGCAGCCAATAATAATATGGAAGAAGGAATACGCGGACGGCTGATCAAATCCAACAAAGCGTACTACGGTCTGACACTTAAGGGTACTCCGAAATCACCTTTTTTGCGCGCGTTTGTGTAAAAAAAAAAAAAAGAAAAAAAAAGTGGTCTGTCAAGGCTCCTTTAATCCTGAAATTTATCCAGAACATCCACGCTACTACTGTACAAGACCATGGTCGTACTAGTACTCATGTATGGATCCGAGACCTGGGTGCTCATTAAAAGGCACTCTGAACTCCTAGCCCCGTTCGAGAGGAAAGTCTTAAGGAGAATTGTTGACCCCGTACGTGGGGGAGGACGATTCCGGAGACACTACAACTACATGAATTGTACGCGATCTACCTTGAAGCTAACCTTGTAAGAAAAATCAAGCTCGGTAGACTCCGGTGGGCGGGACACCTAGCTCGAATGAGCGAAGAGGAGCCTACCCGGAAAGTCAATTGTGGCAGGATATATGGAAGACGACAGCTTGGCAGACCATGTCTGTGATGGAGGGATGGCATGAACGAGGACGCCCGGAGCCTGGAAGTGCCAAACTGGATAACATCGGCTCGAAATCGGGACCGGTGGAGAGATTTGCTAAATAAGGCAAAGACCTGATCCCAGTTATAGTGCCGATAATGATGATGATGAGTACCTGGCTGACTTTCAAACAGACAACTTGTCTCACAGTTTTGCTCGTGCTAGTTATCTTAATCAACCGTTATTTTCACAATAATTTTCACAATTTAATTATCATTATCTTGTTTTCTTTGCCTCGTTTTCCGCATACAAAAATTTGAACAAGTGTTATAACCGTTAAGTTATGGCCCCTGGGCCACGTGTATTAAATAAAATCAAGCGCAAACGGTTGCGTTACGACCCCGTTATTGGAGGCCAAACACCTCCCGATAAACTTTCAAAAGTGAACAATAAAGTTCTAGAAAAATCTAAAATGTGTTCAAACACAAACTTTTTTCAACCACTTCAAAGTCTGATGGAAGACTCTCCTGAAATGGATCCGACCAATGACGAACAGTGCGCAGAACTTCCCAAAGAAACCGTTCCGCCAATTGTGGTATTAAAAACAACTAGTGCTCAAGTGCGTGATATTTTGAGCAACATTAAGATAGACAAATACTTAATCAAAAACATTTCGCTTGGGCAAAAAATATGTGCCCCAACAATGGACATTTATAATAAAATCAGAACCGAACTCTTACGGTTAAAATGTGAGTTTTTCACCCACTCACGTAAGGAAAATCGTCCATTAAAGGTAGTGTTATCCGGGCTAGACTTAATAAGCAACGATATAGTGAAAAATGAGTTAATTGCACTCGGGATTAAGTGCCTAGATGTTAAAACCATCACATTAAATCCGTCAACAAAAGCCCTGTACAAACACTACTTGTACATCGTCTACATTCAACGCGGTAAGTTAAATTAAACGAACTAAAACGGAACTACTCCACCTTGTTCAAAACCATCGTTCGCTGGGACTTTAAAAAACATAATCCAGGTAAGGTCACACAATGTCACAATTGCCAGCTTTATGGTCACGGCTCGATGCATTGTCATATAAATAGCTTCTGTGCAATATGCTCGGGAAACCATAAAACATCCGACTGCAAAACAAATGGGGTCATCAAGTGTGCAAATTGTAGTGGGCCACATAAATCCACCGATCCAGAATGCATAAGCCGAAAGCAGTACATAGACATTCGCCGCAAATTATCCCCACGCGGACGTGGTACAGGAAATACAACCTTCCTACAGCCTCCGAGTGACAAACAGCAGACAGTGCCCGACCGATTATCCATTGATAATTTTCCTCCACTACCCCGATCTGTGCGTCAACCTTCACTTCCTTCATCGACCTGGGCTTCTGGCCTCCATCAAACCCAGCAACCTTCCAATAGTGATACGACATACACGAAGAAAAATCCGTCAGAAACATTAACTAATGATAACCTGTTCTCATTTAGCGAGATAAACTCTCTTCTTAATGAAGTTGTAACCAAGCTTAGTGCTTGTCAAACCAAAGCTGACCAATTTAACGTCATTACTTCATTAGCTATTAAGTACATATACTCAGAAAAAACATGTTAAGAAATTCTCTTAACATCATAACTTGGAATGCGAGAAGCATCAAAAACAAAAAGCATGCATTTTTTAGTTTCTTGATAAATTTTAATATTGACATTGCACTTGTTTCAGAAACCTGGCTCAAACAAGACATTTCTTTCTCACATCAAAATTACATATGTTATCGCCTAGACAGGGTACATGCTAGTGGTGGAGGTGTCGCCATTGTTGTGAAAAAATGTATAGAACATTCCTTGCGTCCTTCATTGCGCCTTAAGTTAATTGAGGAAATTAGTATAGAGGTAACATTAAGTGACAATTCCAAGGTGAGTCTTTTTTCGGTCTATTTCCCTGGAGGAAATAGAAACCTAGAGAAATCTACTTACTTTAAGCGGGATCTGCAAAAATTGTATAGAGTTAACACTCGAAACAAGGTAATTATTGGTGGTGATCTAAACTGCAGACATCAGTCGTGGAATTGTCTTAGGGCAAACAGCTGGGGTAACATTTTACTAGATGTTGCTGAATCCAGCCCAAGTTTTTCCATACTTTATCCACTTCTCCCCACCTATATCCCAGCGAGTGCTAACAAGAACCCCTCAACTCTCGATCTATATATCACTAATATTCCAAATTACTGCACAGTACCATTAACTCTAAATGCGTTAAGTTCAGACCACCTTCCGATCAGCCTCACAGTGAATCATACAGTAGTTGTAAATCGTACCAGTTTATACCACAACTATTCCGCCGCCAACTGGAATTGTTATAAATCATATATAAACACGAACTTGGTTCTAGGTGATACCAGCCTAAATTCTATAACCTGCAGCGAGCACATTGATATCCTATGCAACAATTTTGTTTCTATTATCAATAGAGCGGCCGATCTTGCGATACCTAAATGTTCCACTGCTCCAGTTGATAAGGCACCGCTTCCTGAAAATATCTTACATCTGATTAGGCTACGAAACTCTGAAAGAAGAAAATGGCTGCGTTATAGAATCGATTGTTTTCTAGTTAATGTTAAAGTCTTAAATAATATCATTAAAAACGAAATCTCAACATATAGGAACAAGTGTTGGAATAAACACCTTTCCTCTCTTGACAAAGCAAGCAAACCGTTCTGGAAAATATCAAAAATTATGAAAAAGAGAGGGTCAAGTATTCCTCCGTTTAAAGTTCACGACAAGTTGTTTATTTCTTCAGTGGAGAAATCGAACCTACTTGCTAACACGTTTAGTAAGAACCACTCCATATCTATGCATCTAAGCGACGCGTATACTGAAGCTGAAGTTGCTAACACTATCTATGTACTTTCTCAAACACCAGCTGAAAGTACTTACGCAACTAATATCAGCAAAGTTAAAGAATTGATAAAAAAATCGAAATCAAAAAAGGCCGCGGGTCTCGATAATATTAACAACAAATTAATCAAAGCACTTCCACCTGCTGCAAGTAACTATTTAACATTCATTTTCAACGCTTGTCTTAAGAATTGTTATTTTCCGGACTGTTGGAAAACAGCAAAAGTAATACCTATCGCGAAACCCGGCAAACCGAAGAACAGCCCCGAAAGCTACAGACCTATTAGTCTACTTAGCTGTCTAAGTAAGCTCTTAGAAAAAATCATTAAGGAAAGGATTGATCGTTTTGTGGAAGACAATAACATCTTACCAAACTTTCAGTTCGGTTTCCGTAGTGGTCACAGCACAATCCACCAAGTCTTGCGCATTAAAAACCACATAGCTGGTAAATTCATCGACAAGGAGTCAACGGGACTAGTTCTTCTAGACATCGAAAAAGCTTTTGATACGGTATGGCACGATGCCTTGATTTATAAGCTACTAAAACTTAAGCTGCCAATACCGCTTATCAAAATTATCCAGAGCTTTCTTTGTTCGAGAAAATATGTTGTGAGTTTAGGAACCGACATATCCTCTACTCACCAAATCCACCATGGTGTACCCCAGGGCTCGGTCCTTGGTCCCATATTATTTACATTGTTTGTCGCAGATTTACCATGTTTAGGTGAAAACATTCAGGTAGCTATGTTTGCCGATGATACGGCCATTTTCTCTTCGGGTGCCTTATTCACTAATGTCTACAACTCTTTGCAAGCAGCCCTTGACAAGCTAGCAGTATATTACAGGAAATGGAAAATAAAAATAAATGGTAATAAAACACAAGCTGTCTGGTTTTCGAGATGTAGGAAACACTGTTACCTACCAAATGGCACTAAACTCAGTATGTGTGCAGTTGATATTGATTGGTCCGAAGAGTGTAGATATCTAGGTATTATTCTAGATAAAAAACTCATCTTTCAAAAACACATCACTACCACAATTGACAAAATAAACAAAGTCGTAAGAGTTATGTATCCATTAGTGTGTAGAAAATCAAAGCTTAGCATCGAAAATAAAATTATAATATTTAAAACCATTTTTCAAGCTATACTCCTGTACGGGGCGCCTGTATGGTGTAATTGTGCTCGCACACACAAAATAAAATTGCAAAGGTGTCAAAATAAAATATTGAAAATGTTGCTGAATTTGCCATGGCATTATTCGACACATGAACTGCATGAAAACGCCAACGTTAAACCGGTAGAGTTCCTTATTGACAAAATCAATCGAAACTTCTTCGTCAATTGTTCCTTTTCTGACAATGTTCTCGTTTCCCGTCTTGCGTTATCCTAAGTCACTACATATGTACTCTTATCTTATTTATCTTATTTATTGGCCTGTAGGAACCCGGAAGTTCATGACCTCACCGACTCGGCTTCGCCATCGTTCCCTGTCCTGGGCACGCTCCTTCCACGCTTCACCATTCGATCCGATCTCCTCAAGGTCAAACCTAACATTGTCCTCCCATCTCCGTCGCGGCCGTCCTACCGGTCTCTTTCCCGTTGGTCTACCGTCAAGAATTCTATGCACGGTCCTATCGTTCCCCATTCGCGCCACGTGTCCGGCCCATCTTAATCTTCGCGACTTGATTACTCTCACTATTGTAGGTCTGCGATATAGTTCTTCCAATTCGTGGTTATGGAGTCTCCTCCATTGTCCTGCCTCCTCGTCATATTTACCTCCAAAGATGCCTCTCAAAACTTTATTCTCGAATAGACGGAATTTGTTTTCTTCCCGTTTTGTGAGAGCCCATGTTTCGCATCCATATAGAACAATTGGCATGATTATGGTTCTATAGACACGGAGCTTTATGTTACGTGATAGCAGTCTGGATTTCAGCAGTTTACTGACTGCGTGCCAATTCGCGTTGCCGGAATGCAGTCTCTTGTTAATTTCCTTCGACATTTCGTTACTGGCCGTCAGTATCGTTCCCAGATATTTAAATTCTTTAACTTTTTCAAAGATCTTACCTCTGACGTTTATATGTGTTCTCTGAGACCCACCTGCTCTCGCCGTAATCATGTATTTTGTTTTGTCTTCATTTATTTCTAGGCCCACCTCTTCTGCCGCTTGCATGATGATTTCACAGTTTTTACTAACAGTCTCTAGATTATCGCCCAGAACGGCGATGTCATCCGCATATGCGAGCACTTGTGTGACCCCGTTCAGGGATGATCCGGCCATGTTGTCGTCTTGTACCTTTCTGATGACATACTCGAGCACAAGGTTAAAGAGACATGGTGATAGACCATCTCCCTGCTTTAGTCCGTCCCGGATTTCAAATGGTTCTGAGAGGTGGTTTTCTATTCTAACTCGCCCTTTGTTTTCGTTCATGCAAATTTGAATGAGCGCGGCATATTTTTTTGGGACTCCCAGCTCAACTAGAATATGGTAGAGTCTCTGCCTTGCGACTGAGTCGTAGGCTTTTTTGAAGTCAACTTTTTTGAAGAACAACGAACAACGAACATATGTACTCTGTCTATGAAAATTATATCGAGGTCATTACTACATAAAATAACCGGAAGCTCGTGCAATATTAGTCTTAAGATTCAAATAAGGGTTTTTTATTGTAGTTTTCTCTTAATTTATTATTTGTTATTCATTAAAATTGTGCTATTGTCGTTATATAGATTTAAGATTATAGTTGTAAAGGAATTGCTATCCTAAATCTCTTAAGTACTAGTTGTAAAATATACCATAAATGTAATTATCTACTAAATAAAAATTGAATTGAAAATGATGATGATGATGATCAGTGAATATGAAGCAAATTGTCGAGTATTTGCGCGGGATCGTATGTGAACATGTGTATAATGCGGGGAAGTCCACTTGGTTCTTACTCTACGTATCTATCAGGTGTATGCATACGTTTTTTCCTGTTTCTTTGGTAAAAAAAATACGTAATTTTCGGGGAAAATTAATTTTTTTTGTTCATAATATTACACTTCGCCCACCTTTCAGGTAATTTATGAATAGCATCCCAGGAAAACTGCTTGTATTTCGCGGCAAACCATCCTCGAGCTATTTTCCAACTTCCTCGAAATCGCTGAAGTGCAGCTCTGCGAGTGCGTGCCTCATTGATGCGAAGAGGTGATGGTCAGATGGTGCCAAGTCTGGGGAGTACTGGGGGTGGAGAAGGGTGTCCCGTCCAAGCGATTTCAAGGTATCTTTCACTAGTTTTGCTGTGCTGCGGACTTTTCGCTGGCGCCATCTCTTAGTTAAACCGGAAAAGAGCGTATGCATACACCTGGTATTGTACTTCCCCATTGCTCGTAAACGTCTGCTGATTATTTCTTGTGACACATGTAGTGCTTCTGCTAATTGCTCTTGAGCTTGAGTTGGGTTATCATCCAATAATTCCTGCAATTGCTCGCCTTTACATTTTTGTGGTCTACCAGTTAGCTCGCTGTCTTTCACATTGAAATCGTCATCATCATCATCGCCACTACAACCGGGACCCGAACTTGGCATTATTTAGCTAGTCTCTCCACAGGTATCCGGCCCATATCCGAGACTTGTTAAATTGTCCATAATAATTTGTTTTTCCGGACAAGGTTATTAGCCTTGCGCCAACCTTTCTCAGGGTTGAAATCACCACTTTTAAATTCTCGAAACCATGCCTCACATGATGGAGCGTGTTCCATATGTTTCTACTAGCAAACGATGACTTTCAACAGCCTTTTTCTTCTGATTAAATAAGAAACGCAATGCGTCCCGAAAATGTTCTTTTTCAGGCAGAAAACTCGACATGATCACGGAACAATAAAACAAAGACGCCCGTTTTTGGCGGACTCAACTTGTGTGTGTTTGTAGTTAATTTTAAAACGAACAAAATACAAATTAATACGCTGCGTACTTTTCGATGGCGCCATCTCTTAGTTAAACCGGAAACAACTCTTGCATACACCTGGTATATGTGCCGTATCCTCAGATACCAATAACTTCGAGTTATATTTAACGATTCGTCTTTGTAACGTGAGAGTGACGTATTATCTATCGCGAACAGGTTCTATGGTGAGGTTCTTCTCGGATTCAAAGGAGTTATTGATAAGCGGACAAACGACTTAGCGGTCGCATTCGCTCATCCTCCGGTCTCATTGGTTAGGTTGCCATCTCCTTCCTGTGTCTGTCTCCCTGTACAACTACAAACAAACAATTCTTTCACTAAATGTAACTCAAGCATTTGCTGACGTTATACGCAACAACTGTCAGCCCCAAATACTTACCCATTGGAGTCGCGCCCTGTAATAATGTAATTCACTTAATGTTTTTTACTGTGCTGTGGCGTGCTGGTTGTGGAGTGTATACTTTATTGGAAACAAATTCCCGAAGTAGTAAATTAAAGACGGTATTAATATTCGTTGCATAATTCACTTTACTTTATTGGTTACCTATATTCACTAAATGTAATTGGTCCTACCCGCTGTGTCTGTGTTAGGGTTGTACTCCGCACGAACCGTTGATGCGGTGTTGAAATCCGTATGTTTGTTAAGGGATAATAGTTCTCTCTCTTGATGCGATTCATTTGAGAATGGTATGGTTGACGTAGAGTCTAAGCTGGACGCAAAGGAGTGATCCCTTTCCGATTGGACATTTGATGATTGCCTTTGATGAAGAAAAACTGTTTGGTCATAGACGAGTGTCGGGTGTAATCTTCCGAACCAAAATGCATCGAACCACACTGATGGTTCAGGTTGTCGTCCTGTGTAGAGTCAGCAACAGGGACGGAACTAAGTCCCCAGTGCTGATATTCGATATAGACGTAATTTGCTGTCGCTCTGTAGCTGTAGAGATCTTGCTCTATAGCTACGCCCATTCGAGCCTGTAGTCATCGATATTGTGAGAGTAGATTTCCGCTTCTCGAGGCTTCGACTCGTTTGTTTCTGCAAAGTCCGCAGTTGGTTCTCGAAACAAGACTAAACGGCCTCATCCTGGAAAACCTTATGTGCTGGGTTGGACAATCGATGGGTTTTGCTTGAAACACTGTACGTGTGTTTCGGTGGTACATTTGCATGATGATGTTGGCGTTACTCCTGGTGATTAACCTCATTAATACGATCAGCTGCTGATAGTCAGTTACTTGACTGTGACGAGTGTAATTTTAGTGGCTGACAGTAGAGATGTTGCGTGATGTCAGACTTTTCGTCGAGGGTTTTCGCGATCGAGGGTTCAGTCGACGTCTATTGATTCACATCCGTAATGTCATCCATTCGCTTCGGCTGCGTATTCAACGACTTGTGTGGTGGGATCGCGAATTCGACCTGTTGCGTCGCCTCCGAGCTTGTGACGTTGAGCCAATACGAGCATTAATGAAGTTTCGGTGAACCATTAATAAGTACAGAAGCTTACGCTGCGAATTCCTTCGAGATTATGCTCGCGTGTCCTCAACCTTGAACGATATCGATCGAACTTGTGGCGGCTCGCGGTATTTTTCTCCGATACCTCTGGTCGCAAAGGTATAGTTTTCGGCTGCTGAGACTCCAGTCGAGGCAGTATTGTTGGTCGATTGGCAAGGATTCTTGGAGTCGCCATTCGCGTTGAGGCTGTTATCGGTGCAAAATCGTCGCCATTGTATGCTGCATCTTGTAATGTAACCGATGATCACGTACGACAAGCGAAGCATCTGGCACTGAACCTGTACTGATGGGCAATGTGACAGCGTCGCCATTGTGGGCACCATCTGGTAATAATCTCGGCGATCATGAGTGCCAGAAATGGGAGGCAAATTATTATTGGACTGTCGCTCTTTAGGCGTTTTGTTGTTAAGTTCATGTCCGCTGGGGACTATGGCAGTAGCGGGGATCATGTCCAAGACGCCGAACAGTTACATCCGGTAAATGACATACTTCTCGGATCTCGTCATAAGCTTTTTCGATCAGAAGCAGTTCAGCCTCGTCATCAGTTTTGTTGATGGCGTTGATTTTGGCTATGAGGCACATCCGGATGGTACGTTCCAATGTGGCAATGCATGCTTGGAGGTACTATCTCGAAGCTTTAGCCACCTTGGTTGCCAGCTGTAAAGTCGCCTGGTCTCTGCTCATCTACCCTAGTAGGTCTATAAGAAGGTTACTCATCGCACTATTAACCCCTTAATGCACATTTAAACGGTAAACGGTAAACATTGCCCGTATATGTCACGGAGGTGTGCATTAAGCGGTTAAGGGATCATCATCATCATCGGCACTACAACCGGGATCCATTCTTGGCCTTATTTAGCAAGTCTCTCCACAGGTATCCGGTCCATATCCGACACTTGTTAAATTGTCCATAATAATTTGTTTTTCCGGGCAAGGTTATTAGCCTTACGCCAACCTTTCTCAGGATATCACTGCATGCATTGGATCACTCCTTGATGGGTGCCAAAGCAGCTATCCAGGGGTGTCACGTGGAGACTACATGTCAACTTGGATTGAACAGGGACAATGATCGTCCTGCCCTTCGCCGGGTTGAAAGCAGAGACTTTGCCCTGTATGTTTGCTCCCACTCCCCCAAAAAAGAACGTGTTTGCCACATATTAAATCAAGATTTAGGCATGAGAAGGATGTCCGCGCGTTGGGTGCCGCGTTTTGAGAGGTTGAGACCAAAAACGTGTTCAAATGAACATTTCCAACGCTCTGTTGGCGCAGTTTAGGTGCAATAAATCCGAGTTTTGGTGCCGACTATTTACTCTCGATGAAACTTGGATACACCATTATACGCCCGAAATGGAAATACAGTCAAAACAGTGGACTGCAAAGGCGGAATCGGCTCAAAAAAAATCAAAAACTGTCTTTTCGGCTGGGAAAGTGATGGTGACTGATTTTTGGGATAGTCATGGAGTTATCTTAATCGATTATCTTCAAAAAGAAAAAAAAAAACATTACAGGAGCATACTACGCTTCATTACTAGACCAACTGAAGGCAGAAATTGCGGAAAAACGGCCACATTTGCATGTTTCAACAATTTTTAGAAAAAATATCTTGTATCTTTGTTGGGTCGGAAACTTTTCAGCCCACCCTCGTATGTATCATGTTGCAAGACGAGTCACCGATAAAACAATTAGGTATATGCCAACGAGCACCGCTTTCTGCGCTACACGTGCTCGATAGGATGCAATAACGAGCAGTGAAACAACTTCGTCGTTAGAACATAGGCGCAACGTATCATGCCTGCCCTTTTTCTATAGGTGTTATCACGGTCGTTGCTGAAATGAACTTGCGAGTGTGTTCCGCCTTTTCAGACATTTTTCGGCGATACCCGTGAATCTATGAATGCCCACCAGTTCACGTTGAAACTCAACTTCAGGCGCACAAATAAACATAGAGAGTCGTTTTTTAGCCGAACCACATAAATGTGGAATGCTCTGCCCGATCATGTGTTGCCTCGTTGTTATAATGTCCTGTCAATTAAGACGAATGTACATCGATACCTTCTTTCCTTATCCATTTCCTCACTGCTCGCTAGCACTGTGCTCTGAAATTTAAGGTTACTCTAAAATCCCCTTTTGGGCGCGCGTTAGTGTAAAAAAATGCTACGATAACACTTTACTCTATTATAAGAATTTTTTTAATTCGATTTTATACACCAACATAATCTCCTCCTCCGGAGATGTTTGCTGTTAGCCACTCGACTCGTGGAGGAACCAACGCGAGTGCCGGATGACCCAGGCGATTATGCGAACGCCCTGGATCTGTTTTTGGCATCCGAACCGAATGTTTATACTGTAGAGGTTTCTGCGCAACTAGGAAACTCAAATCACTGCTTGGTATCTGCCGCGCAAGCACTTGCACATCAAGCGAATAACCGGCCTAGGTAGCTCCGCCATGTATAGAGATATGGGCCTGCTAACTGGGACGATTTGCGAGATTTTTTCGCATCCTTTCCATGGTCCGAGGTGTGCTTCGGAGACTCCGATGTTAACGCTTGCGCGGAGTCGGTGACAGAAATTATTCTTCTCGGGATGGAGATCTACATTCCACATTACATTAAACGAAGTTCAGCTGATAAACTGTGGTTTGACAAAAAATGCGAGCAGATTACAGCGGCAAAAAATAGAGCTTTTAAACATTGGCGCTCTAATCCCACCGATGTTAACAGAACGAATTTTGTTAGAATCAGAGACGCGTGCAACCAGGCGATTGATACCGCGGAGAAAACTCACAACGACAGAGTGACCAATGAACTCCTTCGGTGGCCGACTGGTTCGGGCTCCCTCTGGTCAACGGCAAAAGCTGTCATCAGTAACTTATTTTCCCCCTCTTTCCGTCCGTTGGTGACAGACAGCGGGGCGTTAGTCACAAATTCAAAGGATAAAGCTAATGTGTTCTCGAATTTATTTTCCACGAATTCAAATCTCGATCCCGGTCTTTTGGAGCCACCTACGACCGCGCCGGTACGGTCTTCCACGCGGGATGTGAGATTTCGCCCGCGCAATATTCAACGCATTCTACGTGAACTGGACTGTAGGCAGGCAACCGGCCCGGGCGCAACACCAGCAATAGTCCTTAAGAACTGTGCTCCAGAACTATCGCGGGTTCTTGGGAGACTCTTTCGCTTATCTTATGCACGGACGACATTTCCTACCTGCTGGAAAATCGCTCGAGTTCAGTCAATCCCAAAGAGGGGAAAAAAGTGTCCCACACAATTACCGTCCGATAGCATTACTGTCTATGTTATCTAAGGTGGTGGAAAAAGTTATCAATACTGAGTTAATTAAGTATTTGGAGTGCAACGGACTTCTGAACGATCGTCAATACAGATTCCGTGGCAGGCAGTCCACGGGAGATCTTTTGACACTTATAACCGATATATGGACATCTGCGATTGAGCGGCATGGTGAGTCAAGGGCGGTCGCATTGGATATCTCCAAGGCTATTGACCGCATCTGGCACGGGGCATTGCTGAACAAACTTCGTTCATATGGACTTTCCCAAAAGCTTTGCGACTGGACGAGGAGCTTCCTCGAGAATCGATCGATCCGGGTTGTTGTGGACGGCGAGTGTTCGGATCTGGATCCTGTTTATTCGGGGGTGCCCCAAGGTTCTATTTTGGCTCCAACCTTGTTCTTGCTTCACATAAATGATTTGTTGGAAACAACGGATAACAAAGTGTTCAGTTTTGCTTGTTTCCTCCTTTTCGGGTGTTCGGCCGATTGGTACGTCTGCGTCGCATCAGCTGAGATTTAGACAGATTGACTCTCTGAATCAGGATCTAGATAGGGTCCTGCAGTGGTGAAGGGCCAATTTCGTCGACTTCAATGCAGCGAAGACACAATATACAACATTCACAAAGAAAAGTGGATCATCGGTTCCACAGCTGGAGAAAGTCTGAAATTGCTCGGCGACACGGTCTGTGGGAATGTATCGTGGCATAAACACGTGTCGAATATCGCCAGGTCAGCTTCGGGAAAGCTGAGCTATCTTTTACTCCGGCTCAACTTCTTCTCCTATATAAATCCCAAATTAGACCCGCGCTCGAATATTGCTCTCATGTTTGGAGCTCGGCTCCTAAACATACCCTCGACCTACTTGAGAGCGTACAGAGACGAGCGATCCGCCTGATCGGGGACTCGGCGCTGACGCGGGACTACAGTCGCTATCACATCGAAGGCGCTTAGCCGACCTTTATCTGTTTTACAGATATTATCACGGGTGCTGTTCTTCGGAGATTCTTGGCACTGTTCCACGCAATTCGGTTTATATGCGCTCCACAAGATAATCCGACGGATCGCACCCGTTTGTGGTTCATCTCCCGACGGCGCGAACATCCCTGTATCAGAACTCGTTCCGTTACAGAGCGGGGAAGCTATGGAACTCCCTTCCCACGCGAGTGTTCCCGGAGCGTTACAACCTGCAACTGTTCAAAAAGAACTGCAACTGTTAATTGACGGCATCTCGGGGCACCCACTCGACGCTATAGGTTCACCTCTCCCGAGAGAAGTCTAATAAAAAAAAAAATGATATCCTCTCCACTAAGGATATGTTTTTACTTACCACCAGAGAAACGTAAAGTCTCTCTTGGTGGAATAAAAACCAGATCTCGTAATGAAGTGTGTGATCGTTTAGATCTGTGTTCTTTACTCATGCGCAGAGGCAATGGCAAAACAAAACAGGCAGGCGGCAAGGACAAAGGGTTTGAGAGGATCGTAGTCTATGAAGTGCACATCGCGTCTAAATAAATAGACGACGATGCATCGAACAAATGTGGTAAAAGAAAAGATGAGACGAGGGCATCATAAAAGTCTTAGATGAGTGATGCCCTTGTGTAAATATACGAAGAGAGATAATCCGACAGATCGCACAAATTTGCGGTTCATCTCCCAAGAGCGCTTACATCCCTGCATCGGGACTCGTTCCGTTACAGAGTAGGCAAGCTGTGGAACTCCCTTCCCATGCGAGTGTTCCCGGAGCGTTACAGCCCGCAACTGTTCAAAAAGAATTGCAACCGTTATTTGGTGGCATCTCGGGGCGACCACTCGGCGCTATTGGTTCGCCTCTCCGGAGAGAAGTGAGAAAAAAAAAAAGTCTATCACGAGTAAATCGAACACCCAAAAATACTTCCTTTTTTTTTTTTTACACAAACGCGCGCACGAAAACGAATTTTGAAGTACCCTGAAACGTCAGACCACAGTACGAGCGGAAGGAAAGGAATTATATAAGGAACATCATGGAACTTGGAGTGAACCAAACAGACTTCTCATAGCCTAGGTTCAAATTACGTTCTTCCCTGCTGCCCACTCCCTAAACGTCGTAGTCTCATTAAAAGTTTAACCACCAGTGTTTCCAACTCCCTATCAGTATTGAAAATTCGATGCGAGTTCATCTAGAATTATTCCGAAGTAACCCGTCTAAGGTACTAGCCATAATTACTGCTTTCGCCGCACGCAGTTCGTGTACATTTATTTACAGTTCATCCTATTTATGAAAGTCCAACATTGTTTTTGACAAAATTATAGTGTCACTGTTTTCTTTCTGCTCTCATAAAATACACAAGACGATTCCAGTTTGACAAGACCAATGCCCGATATTTTTAAGTTAATTTCTTAATACAACACAAAAAAAAGGGATAACTTAAACACAATGAATTCCAGCTTATCGACATGGAAACCGATCGGGAGTGGCGGAAATCTACGAAAAGCATTTAGGACCAGTCACAGGAATATCAACTCATCCCAATCAGTCGACCCCTAACTTTGGTGATTTGTTCCTAACTTCTTCCACTGATTGGACGATTAAATTATGGAACCTCAAGGTAATATGGCTGATCCATAGTTTTCGTATGCATAATATTGTTAAATAAAATTTATTTCGCAACAGGAAACGGTGCCATTATATTCTTTCGAAGACAACTCCGACTATGTTATGGACGTTGCCTGGTCACCAATTCATCCCGCGTTATTTGCTTCTGTCGATGGCAGCGGTCGCCTTGATTTATGGAATTTAAATCAGGATACCGAAGTGCCTTCGGCAACAGTAATGGTTGGTGGTTGCCCAGCATTGAATCGTGTTTCATGGACTCCATCTGGACTTCATTTGACTATTGGTGATGATGCTGGTAAATTGTACGTCTACGATGTTGCTGAAGCTGTAGCACAACCTAACCGGGATGAATGGTCAAGATTCAGTGCAACGTTAAATGAGCTCAAAATGAATCACAACGGTTAATTAGGTTAAGAAAAAGAAAAACAAAACACTAGAGTTGGCGAAATGTAGGATTGAGTTTAAACTTTAGGCTCCACGAAGATTTGCAAAAAAAAAAAAAGAAGATTGAATTTAAGTTCCACAAAGTTTTGTAACGACTTAATATTCTTAAACCACATGGTTCTTAATTTATGTGTTTTCCTTCCTTCTTTTTCTATTTGAAACACTTAATACACAAACAGTTTATTCTTAAGTCACATATATTTCTGCTTTTTTGTTTTGTAATAATTTTTAACATTTTTCTAAAATGTTAGCTTAAATAATTGAAATAAGGGAAATGTATCTTAATTAACGTGTTAAGTATTCACTGAGAAGTATATTTTATTTATTTTCTTTCTTCTTCCATTTTTTATTCAAGTGATTGTAATAGGAGTCGAGAATATTAGAAAGTGAGGGTAAGGTAGCAATATTGTCTATAATCAAATAATTACTCTTATTCTTAAAATGAAACTTAGAAGTATGATACTTAGTCATATACATATTGTACTACGACACGGGCTTCTGTTGTGTGAAAACGAACTGAGTTCGTTGAATGTCCATTTTGAAGAGAGGGATATTTGATAGAATACGTTTTTAAAAAAAGTATTTCGATTATAATCGTATCCTAGAAAAAGTATATGGTAAAAATAAACTCTGACTAGGGTGGCAAGCAGTCTTTGGTCATCGCGAATTTGTGTGTGGTCAACTTGAAGTACATTTAAAATTGAACATTGAAAAGATTTAATGAAAACAAAAGAAAATCTCCGAAATGGTTATTTTTAAAAAACTATTTATTGTTGTACCTAATTTGATTGATAATTAGATACTTAAAATAAACTGCAAACTCCCACACAAAGTGGTTAATCGAAGTGATAAGTCGTTGTGTTTATTCTTTTTTTTTTTTTTTAATTCGGATTAATGTAATCAATGTAAAATAAACAACAACAAAATTATTGTTTTTTGGGTGGCATCACTATTTTTACCAAAATAAAACAACTGTTTACTGTTATCTTTCTTTTTCAGGTTATGTGATTACTGATTTGTTATATTTAATATATGACTCAGGGGTCCAGCGTTGTATATACGAGCATGACAGCTATAAGGAGCAGCGGCGCGGGCGAAAACACCCGCGGCGGTGAAAAGGGCCTTCATATGGACAAAGAAAAGGAGAGGAAAGTGTTATCCCGTGATAAGTCGCATTTCTTTGTTCCAAGATCTGCGTACAGAACTTATGGCCGATTTAACATCCGCGGCGAACCTAAATTAGGCTGTGGCGGTTTTCTTGAACGCCACCTATCACCTTCCCATTACCCCATATAAAACTCCCACGTAGGGCACACAAAAAAGAAAGCATGTACTTACCTGTCCATTGTTTGTATAAACCTTCGCCTAAAATATCTAAACATATAATTTTCGTTGATGTGAAATCCATCAGCACCAAACAGATATTTCCCTAAAGGCACGGTTTCATGAAACGCACCATTTCCACAAAGCCAATTCAGTTCCACCACGAAGCAACTGACTTAACACGACCACAGCGGTGCACATATCCCCCATCTAAATTGCAGCACACAAGCAAGAGATATTCTCGCTTTGCTTCATCGCTGCAACCACATCGGTCGCCAAACCGATCGACACGAAATGTTTAACTTGCACCTGGCCGCAAAAAGGGATCGAGTTCGTTCCTCGGAAAGGAAGTCGTTCCTCCACGTTAAACGAAAAACGGAGTCGAGTTTTGGCTGCATAAAAGTTCAAACGTGCGGAAGTTGATCGTATACAGTGGGGTGTTACAATCACTAGTGTAAGCAAAAACTGTAAACTTAAATCCTGTTATGGGATGTACACGGTTCGCGGATAGAGTAAACAAACAAGTGGAAGAGATGAAGTTTAGTCAAAGTTTATTCGATTTATTCAATGCGGACAAATTTATTCAATCTACTGACAGTGTATTTAATTTATCTCATTTATGTTCGATTTTACGTTGCAAGTTAATAAAACTAAGCATAAGACGAAGAGTCCTTGTTTTCTTTCATGACATTAAGAGGATGTTTAGAGACCTACACCCACTTCCATGTTCGGCGTCGTGACCAGTGTTTCTTTAGTGAATTAATAATGGAGGAAAGAAGTGAACCGGTGCAGTATGCCTGCACACCATACTTCATCCCCACAAGGCCACATAGAAATTGTATGCCACCGTAAAATTCCAGAGTTCATTCTCCCACTCGTAGTTTCTCGCCACACTTGTAAATAAAATAGCCACAAAACGTCGTTATTCAATTAAAACTCAAGAATTTTCGATCGCGTCGGTTTTTGTTTTTGTTCGTGATATACAAGACGGTTGGCTTAGGTGACGGGTTTATTTTTGTGTCTTGCGTCGTGAGATAACCCATTTTCGTCTGTATCAATTTAAAATTCGTCATGTTGTGTATCAATCGTTCCGTCCTCTTATAAACAGAATAAAAGTGGAACTTTGTTATTCTTTAGCTCGTGTTCGGTGGTAAGCACTGAAAACCGATAAACATCCACAAAAAAAAAAAAAAAAACTATTTTGGTATTTTTTCGGTACCTATTGTGTAACAATCATGCATTCCTATAGAGGGAATGATGAGAGTGTCCCTTTATCTCCCAACGAAGTAGCACGTGCGTCCAAAGTAAACAAACGGATTTCCCAGCGACTCTCAGTGCATGTGTGAGGTTCTGTCAGAAGGAACTAATTTATACACGAGTGAAGTTCAATGCGCGAAAAATGTTCCATCCCACCTTAATCTTCGCGACTTGATTACTCTCACTATTGTAGGTTTGCGGTATAGCTCGTCCAATTCGTGGTTGTGGAGTTTCCTCCATTGTCCTGCCTCTTGGTCATATTTACCGCCAAAGATACCCCTCAAAACTCTAGAGCCCATGTTTCGCATCCGTATAGAACAATCGGCATGATTATGGTTCTATAGACACGGAGCTTTATATTACGTGATAGCAGTTTGGATTTCAGCAGTTTACTGACTGCATGCCAACTCGCGTTGCCGGAGTGTAGTCTTTTGTTAATTTCCTTCGACATTTCGTTACTGGCCGTCAGTATTGTTCCCAGGTATTTAAATTCGTTGACATTTTCAAATATCTTGCCCCTGATGTTTATGTGTGTTCTCTGAGGTCCTCCTGCTCTCGCCATAATCATGTATTTTGTTTTGTCTTTATTTATTTCTATGCCCACCTCTTCTGCCGCTTGCATGATGATTTCACTGGTTTTACTTACAATTTCTAGATTATCGCCCAAAACGGCGATGTCATCCGCATATGCGAGCACTTGTGTGACCCCGTTCAGGGATGATCGAGCCATGTTGTCGTCTTGTACCTTTCTAATGACATACTCGAGCACAAGATTAAAAAGACACGGTGATAGACCATCTCCCTGTTTTAGTCCGTCCCGGATTTCAAATGGTTCTGAGAGGTTGCTTTCGTTCATGCAAATTTGAATGAGGGCGGCATATTTGTTTGGGATTCCCAGCTCAACTACAATATGGCCGAGTCTTTGCCTTGTGACTGAGTCGTAGGCTTTTTTGAAATCAACGAACAGTTGGTGAACCGTCTCTCCGTATTCCCACTTCTTTTCCAGTAGTTGCCTTTTTGTGAACATTTCGTCGCTTGTTGACCGGTTCCTACGGAATCCGCATTGGTAGTCTCCCAGTATTTCTTCTACGTACGGTGTGATTCTCGCCAGTATGACAGTTGTTAGTATTTTGTATGTGGTTAGGAGCAATGATATTCCTCTATAATTTTCGCAGTCAGATCTGTCACCTTTTTTGAAAATGGGGACGACTATTAAGGTTTTACATTCTTCCGTAATGACTTCCTTATCCCATATTGTTTTAATCTGTTGGAGGATCTTCCGAGCAGTTGCCTCTCCTCCATGGTGCACAAGCTCTGCCGGTATGCAATCGACTCCGGGAGCTTTGTTGTTTTTCAATCGGTTTATTGCGTCTACAACTTCGTCGAAAGATGGCTCTGGGATCTGAGGCTCGGCTGTATGTACGTCTGATGCGTTTATTTGTGGTTGATGGGTGCGCACATTCAGCAGGTTTCCAAAGTACTGCTTCCATCTTGTCACAATATCGTTTGTTTCTGTCACCAGACAGCCGCTTGTGTCTCGGATTATTTTGGCTCTCCCTCGGTCGCCATTTCTAATTGAATTTATGCCGGAATACATACCTCTGATATTTTTTGCTCTGGCATTTTCTAGGATTTTTTCGATCCTAGTCTTCTCCCATTCGCGTTTTTTTTTTTTTTTTTTGGGTTTTTAAAGTCTCGTCTCTCTCCGAATTATCGCGTATCTCTCTGCGTTGACTTCATCATATCTTTCTAAGTGGATCACTCTGAGGCGTTTACGTTGTTCGATTTTCGCCCTGCACTCATCGTCACACCATGGTTTTCTTAAATCCTAATACCTTTTGGGCTGTTTGTTTGATTGTGTCTCTTATCGATGTCAATTTAGTGTCTACGCTATTAGCTTCCTCTTCCTCACTGCTCCCATTCTCTAGAATGCTAAATCTATTCGCTAGTTCGTCTTGATTTTCAGCCCTTTTGCGCAGGTCTTTTAGTTTATCAGCGCAGAACTTTTTGCTTGTCTCCCGTGATTGCCCATGTGGGTTTGCTGCGAGCCGACTTCTAATTTTTTCCATCACTAGAAGGTGAGCGGTGTCGCAATCTGCTCCTCTATATGATCTTACGTCAAGGATATTCGAGTGGTGTCTTTTGTTTATGAGGAAGTGGTCTATTTGGTTACGCGTTACTCCGTCGGGTGATATCCATGTGGCTTTATGAATTTGTTTGTGCTTGAACATCGTGCTTTTCACTACCAGATCTTTTGACAGTGCGAACGTAATAATTCGAATTCCATTATCATTTGAAACGTGTAGGCCTTCTTTACCTATAGTTGATTGGAAGATATCTTCCTTTCCAATTTTCGCGTTGAGGTCCCCGAGGAGGATTTTAACATCGAATGATGAGATCCCATCAAATACTTCCTCTAGGGTCTCGTAGACCGTGTCCTTCATTTCTTCGTCCGTAGATTCTATTGGCGCGTGTACGTTTATAAATACATAATTGTACCATGGGCACTGTATTTTTAGTACCGACATTCGGTCATTAATAAATTGCACATCTTTTACATGGGGCGTAATCTTCTTGTTTATGATGAAGCCAGTGCCGAGGTTATGTGTATCGGTACCTCCACACGCCAGTGCAAACCCGTTGGTTTCGATTACTTGATGTGGGAGTCGGACTTCCTGAAGCGCGACGATCTCGAATTTATATTGTTTCGCGTTTTCTACGACCGTCTGTATCGCGCCTGGTTTATATAACGTTCGAACATTCCACGTCCCGACGCGTATATCCCGCTTTTTTCCGTTTTTCCCTACGTCTTATTTTTGCCGAGTCGTTTTTCTTGATGATTTGTTCACTTATGCTAGAGTCGACTCATCACACCTACGCCTACCGGGTTTTTCGTGAGATTGTTTTTTGTATATTGATTAATGATTTTTGTTCATTTTTGTTCCTACGAGTCTTGAGGTTTCAAATAGTCCGCCACATCAGAGCCCCTCTTTGATATGGTAAGGTCTGCTTACTGCTCTGATTCGACCCGGTGTCAGAGAGGCGCCGTTATAATACAGCCGGTATACCCCTGGCTGCAAACCATCCAATGGGCACGGTGACGTATAACACCCTGGAATATGGGTGGTCGATCTTTGTGTGTTACTCCTCGCTAGCCTGTCTAACATGACGGGCCCTACTGGAAGCGTATGCTTCCGTCAGCATAGCCCGAGTGATTCATTGTAGTTTATAAGCCCCCGCACCAACTCAAGGTTTTTACCAAGCGGGGGCAAATTCTACTCCACCAGCGATTAAAGTAAGGGCCAAAAGCGGAGTATCAGCCAGCATAGCAACGGTCCGAAGGATAATAAAACAACTGATACTATCAAGAGAAAAAAATTGGAAAAGAAACCTCTTTTGAAGCAAATACACAAGGAGCATCGAATGAATTTTGCAAGAGAACATGTCTCTTGGACCAGTGAATGGAAACGCGTTGTCTTTTCGGGTGAAAAAAAGTTTAACCTTGACGGTCCCATTGGTTTCAACTTTTATTTCCATGATCTGAGAAAGGAGGAGCTTATTTTGGCAAGACATCACAGCCGTACATCAGGTGTCATGGTGTGGGGAGCTGTTACCTACTATGGCACAATCGAGTTGGAGTTTTTGTCCACAACAATGAACGGAAACAACTACAAATGTTTGCTGGAAGGGTCATTTCCAAAAATTAAAAAAATTTTCGAACAATCACACTTCCAGGGTTGTTAGAAGTTGGATTCATTCAGAAGACGTGGAACTTTTGCCATGGCCACCCTGTTCGTCGGACTTGAACACAATCGAAACGGCTATCTCGTAAAGTTTATGCAGGCGTCAGATAATTTGGAGACAAGGACGCCTTAATCGAAGCTATTCGTGATTCCTGGGATCAAATTTCCCCAGACTATTTAAGAAAAACTCGATGATTCTATTCCAAACCGTCTTATAGAGGTCATATCCAAAAACGGCAGGCATACTCATTATTAATGTAGAAAAACGTTATAAGTAAAGTTTTTAAAATTTTGCATGTGGCCTCATCCTAGTGACGCACTTTTTTTTATCCCTTTTAAGTAGTTTATTATTTGATCTTGGGAAATTCCAACGGTCATTTCTTAATTCCCCTTTAATTTAATGAATTTCTTTTGGGAAAATACGTATCTATTCACAGGTAGTATATGTTTCCGGGTACAAAATTTCCAACAGGTGTAAAGAGCGAAAACCAATAGCAAAATTTGTGGCCACATCCTAGTGATTGGGACTGTATATCCTGTTCGAATAATACAGTTGCGTCGGTTTTTTTATTCAGTTGGGTATGCCTGTAGGTATTACCTTAGTTATGTGCCAGCACGGGCACGGGTTCACTAAGATTCCCTTACAAGTTCACTGTCTGGAACACTTGCCACACATTTATGCAACCACTCTTAATGTTCTTTTCTCTTTTCGGGTATTATATGTCCCTTTACAAGGAAACTCGGCAAATTATAAGCAGGTATATTTTTGTATAGCAAATTCCTGATGGAATTTATTGTTTAGCACTTTTCCACTTGATTAATGTTCGCCTCCCTAATACCAAGCCAGATTTGCTGCGTGGGAGATGCACTTTTTACTTACTTTCCACTTATCACACACTAAATAATCCTTACAGATGCACTCAGTTGTCCTACTGCTTAATGCAACTGTTCCAAGCAAAGAAAATGAAACACTAGGATGCTTTTTATGTAAAACTTCTTAAATGTAAATTTTGACACTAAATTAGTAGATTTTATTAATAGGTTCAATTTGATGCACCGTTTCATAGAGGATTTATTTGTAATTAAGGATTTAACACGTAAGGATAATCTTTTGCTTTAATCGCTCTTCACTATTCACACTCACATTCGACTTTACGGGGTGTACGCACTCGCGTGCGTACGCTATGGGGGCTGAAACTCGACCCGACCGGCTCGTTCGATGGTTGTATTTCGACTGGTGATTCAACCCTCAGTTCGGGGTGAGTTTGGTGGTGTGGTGAAAAGGAAATGAAATGTTCCTTTGGATCAGTGACCAATGGAAAAGGATCTCTGGTACATCGATCCTAGCGAGGGAGCGGTTACTTCCGCAGAGATCACTTTGTTTGCCCATGCCGCGAGCTCATGGGTGGACGAACCGTAGAAAGGAAATTCAAACAAAGGGCATTTTTGTGAGAAGTGCATGCAGCTGAATAAATAAGTGCATGTCATTGGGAAAGACTTGGTGCCTAAAGCAATTTAGATGCTTACACAATGGAGATTGTGTATAACATCTATGGCGATTGTGTATAGCATCTATGGCGATGCAAAGGGTCGAATTCCCGTGTGAATATTTACACTATAGATAATTCGGTTCTTGGCGGCTAGTCGCGAGTTGCGATATGCTTTGTCGGTTGGACAAAAGGCGTGCACGTGTGGCAGAATTCGTTGGCAGACAGGGGCGCCGATATGTTTCCATGATTTATGGCGGTTTCTTGGTACGGTAACCGAATTGTTTGCTTTTCAGGAAAATGATTAGATGCATTGGTGCCTTTGCCTGTAAAGAATTCTTTCGGAGAATTTTGAAGGTGCATTGGATGCATGAATGGTAAGAATTCTTTGCAGGGAATTTTAGGTAATGTACTAGATGCATTAAATGTCCTTGTGGGAGAAATGTTTGCAGGTGCTAATGCAATTCCATTAGCAAAAAACAATGGGGTTTTTGGAGCTTTAGGAGGAAGTTTATTGGGGTAATTGAAAAAGATAAGTAGTGGCTTAGTGGAACCGCCACATGCCCCTGACCAGAGATTTTCGTGCTGTTGGGTCGTTATCTGGAGGAGTAACTTTTGTAATCTTTTTCAAGTCTGCTAGTTTTCAATCCACATGTACTTGTTGCAAAAAATAAATAAACAAAATACAATTATTCATTAGAAATAAGGCTTAATTATACTTATGTAAATAAAGAATAAGACCTGATTTGTTTGTGTTTTGTGGTAATGCCACTTGTTGCAAAAGTAATACACAGTTATAAAATAAAACACTCAGTTTTCATTAACCCTTTTGAAACAATCTAAACCCAATTTATTTAAGGTTTCGCAGAATAATATTACACACACTTTCTTATAAGATTAATTCTACATATAACACAACACTTCTAGTAGTCAGAAAATTCACTTCACCTTTTTCTATATATTCATTACACAGCACTCCGATAGGAAAATGATTAACACACTTCATAACATGGACTCGACTTTTTATTAATTATTACTATGGGATAAAAATATTCAGTGTATTGAAGATCTTCGCGTATTGCAGTTTATCCAGTTGGTCCTCAATTATCGGGAGGGGATATCTCTCGGAGAATTTTTTTTATTCAAGAGTCGATAGTAAACGCACAATCGGTGTGTTCTGTCTTTCTCCTTGACTAACACAATTGGGTTGGCATAGTCAGATGATGAGGTCAAATGATGCCCTGGTTCCGCCATTCCGCTATTTGATTGTTGGCTATGTACCTTTCGTTGGGCGCCAGCCGCTTTGCCTTTTGTTATACTGGTTGTTGTCTTTTAATATGAGTCTTATACTCACGGTTATCTCCAACGTCTTGTTGGGCCTGTAATTTTCTATGCACGTCATTATTTTTTCCCTCGTATTCTCGTCTTCGATGTGAGAAAGATCAGTCTTAACATGATTCTCTTCTGTGAGCACGCTGATCTGCAAAATCTCCGGTAATTCTTCAGTATCATCATCAGGATTAATGTAAATTCTACCGCTCTTTGCGTGGAAGTTTCTTGGTCCCAATTAGTCACTTCCGATCAATAATTTTTGCTGAGAAATAGTATCTGACACAACACGTATGGGAGTCGGAAAATAGTGCCCACCTATCATGACTTCCGTTTGGAATTCTCCTAGCGCGTTATGAGCAGGTAAGCCTATTTCCGTGAACTGTACTTCGACCAAATGAAGCGTCAGGGATCCGGTTCTCTCGTACTCTTCTCTGCGCATGAGGGACAGATCGCACCCGGTGCCGATGAGTGCGTCGAAATTTTTGCCATGAACCGTTACTATTTTCATATACTTCTTCCGTGGATTGCGTGTTACAGTGCAAGCTTTTTTCTTCTGTTAACATTTTGTTGCGATGTGACCGTGTTCGTTGCAATGGAATCATTTTGCGTCTAGCTCTTTCGATGGGCATGTTGCGCTTACATGACCTGTTGCCCCGCAATTGAAGCAGCTTTAACGATCTGTCCTGGCTTCGTTCTTCTCACCTCTTGCATTGGGTTTCTTATTTGACGTATCATCCTTTTTATTAATAGCATTTGCTAACGACTGTTCCCATAAGGTTATCTTACCGAATGCGTCGATTAAGGATTCCTTCATAGGAAACCACTACATGCGAGCTAGATTGCATAACAATTTCCCAGGGCTTATTATGGCGATGGCAGTTGTTTGGTCGAAAACGTGTTGTATGGTCTTCGCATACGGGGATCCATGGTCGAATATTGTGTGAATGACGATATTGCGGCATTTATTTATGTTTTGAATGTATTAGAATTTTACAAGAATCATGTTGCGTTTTGCAACATCCTACTGGGCCGCCGAAAGGAAATGGGTGCGCGCTGTCATCCATGACTCCGAGACGCACTGCAGCCGTTTCTTTCGTTGAAAAGGAGTATAGGTAGTTAGGAATTATAGAGTATAGGTAGTTAGGAATTATGGAGTATAGGTAGTTAGGAATTATAGAGTATAGGTAGTTAGGAATTATGGAGTATAGGTAGTTAGGAATTATGAAGTATAGGTAGTTAGGAGTTATGGAGTATATGTAGTTAGGAATTATTGAGTATCTTTCGCCGCTTCGAACTTATTGTCCTTAGCAAGAGAGATATGATCCGAGTTGAAGGGAATGTTGGCGTATGTTTGGATGTGCAGCCACCGTTCTTGCGCTTGAGGATTCAGGTACAAGTATCCGGTTGGGTCTTTTGTCCTATTTTTGGTTGTTTTAAAATTGTACCGTCCGCTATCTGATATTGGATAGCCGGCTGACCGTTTTGTATTGTTTGTGGTAAATATAATTGTCATCGTTATATCGGCCATTGCTCTGGAAGTGTTTCCCGCTTTGTAATGCGATTGTCGCGAGATAGTTCTGCGCTCGTTAAGGTGTTGACAGGTGAGTACATGTAAAAGAACAAGAACATTTGGTGAATGCCATTTGGCTATAATGAGTTATGGGTTTGAATTAATTCAGTATTTAGTTGATTATATTCAATTACATAATTATTTATATTTGTGTTTATAAATTAAGATTTGGTTTAGTGTATGTGTGTTGTCCCCCGCTTGGTAGAAACCTTGACGTGGTGCGGGGGCTTAAATTACAGTGAATCACTCAGGCTATGCTGACGAAAGCATATGCTTCCAGTAGGGCCACGCATGTCAGACAGGCTAGCGAGGAGTAACACACAAAGATCTACCACCCCTAATCCAGGGTGTTACGCGTCACCGTGCCCATTGGATGGTTTGCAGCCAGGGGTATACCGGCTGTATTATAACGGCGCCTCTCTGAGACCGGGTCGAATCAGAGCAGTAAGCAGATCTTACCATATCAAAGAGGGGCTCTGATATGGCGGACTATTTGAAACCCCAAGACTCATGGGATCAAAAATGAATAACCTATATACAAAAAACAATCTCACGAAAAACCCGGTAGGTGTGATGAGCCGACACTACCATAAGGGAAAAAATCATCAAGAAAACACCGACTCTGCAAAAAGAAGACGTAGGGAAAAACGGAAAAGGCGGGATATACGCGTCGGGACGTGGAATGTTCGAACGTTATATAAACCAGGCGCGATACAGACGGTAGTGGAAAAAGCGAAACAATATAAAATGGAGATCGTCGTGCTTCAGGAAGTCCGACTCCCACATCAAGTAATCGAAACCAACGGGTTTGCACTGGCGTGTGGAGGTACCGATACACATAACCTCGGCACTGGCTTCATCATAAGCAAGAAGATTACGCCCCATGTAAAAGATGTGCAATTTATTAATGACCGAATGTCGGTGCGAAAAATAGAGGGACCATGGTACAATTACGTATTTATAAACGTACACGCGCCAATAGAATCTACGGACGAAGAAACGAAGGACACATTTTACGAGACCCTAGAGGAAGTATTTGATGGGATCTCATCATTCCATGTTAAAATCCTCCTCGGCGACCTCAATGCGAAAATTGGAAAGGAAGATATCTTCCAACCAACAATAGGTAAAGAAGGCCTACATGACGTTTCAAATGATAATGGTATTCGAATTATCACGTTCCCACTGTCAAAAGATCTGGTAGTGAAAAGCACGATGTTCAAGCACAAGCAAATCCATAAAGCCACATGGATATCACCCGACAGCGTAACGCGTAATCAAATAGACCAAATAGAGAATGTCATACTGGCGAGAATCACACCGTACGTAGAGGACATATTGGGAGACTACCAATGCGGATTCCGTCGGAACCGGTTAACAAGCGATCAAATGTTCACAATAAGGCAACTGCTGGAAAAGAAGTGGGAATACAGATAGACGGTTCAACAACTGTTCGTGGACTTCAAAAAAGCCTACGACTCACTCGCAAGGCAAAGACTCCACCATATTGTGGTTGAGCTGGGGATCCCGAAAAAATATGCCGCCCTCATTCAAATCTGCATGAACGAAAACAAAGGGCGAGTTAGAATAGAAAACCACCTGTCAGAACCATTTGAAATCCGGGACGGACTAAAACAAGGGGATGGCCTCCCACCATGCCTTTTTAACCTTGTCCTCGAGTATGTTATCAGAAAGGTACAAGACGACAACACGGCTGGATCATCCCTGAACGGGGTCACACAAGTGCTCGCGTATGCGGATGACATCGGCGTTCTGGGCGATAATCTAGAAACTGTAAGTAAAAACAGTGAAATCATCATGCCAACGACAGAAGAGGTGGGCCTAGAAATAAACGAAGACAAAACGAAATACATGATTATGACGAAAGCAGGTGGACCTCAGAGAACACATATAAACGTCAGGGGCAAGATATTTGAAAATGTCGAAGAATTTAAATATCTGGGAACAATACTGACGACCAGAAACGAAACGTCAAAGGAAATTAACAAAAGACTACATTCTGGCAACGCTAGTTGGCATGCAGCCAGTAAACTATTAAAATCCAAACTGCTAATACGTAATATAAAGCTCCGTATCTATAGAACCATAATCATGCCGATTGCTCTATATGGGTGCGAAACATGGGCTCTCACAAAACGGGAAGAAAACAAATTCCACGTATTGGAGAATAAAGTTTTAAGGGGTATATATGACGAGGAGTCAGGACAATGGAGGAAACTCCACAACCACGAATTGGAAGAGCTATACCGCAAACCTACAATAGTGAGAGTGATCAAGTCGCGAAGATTAAGATGGGCCGGACACGTAGCGCGAATGGGCGATGATAGGACCGTGCATAGAATTCTTGACGGTAAACTAACGGGGAAGAGACCGACAGGACGGCCGCGATGGAGATGGGAGGACAATGTTAGATTGGACCTCGAGGAGATCGGATCGGATGGTCGAACGTGGAAGGAGAGCGCACAGGACAGGGAACAATGGCGGAGCCGAGTCGGTTAGGTCATGAACTTCCGGGTTCCTACAGGCCAGTAAATTATAATATAATATAAAATAATAATAAAGTATGTGTGTTGTAGTTGAGCTAGGAATCCCGAAAAAATATGCCGCCCTCATTCAAATTTGTATGAATGAAAACAGAGGGCGAATTAGAATAGAAAACCACCTCTCAGAACCATTTGAAATCCGGGACGGACTAAAACAGGGAGATGGCCTATCACCTCTTTAACTTTGTGCTCGAGTATGTCATCAGAAAGGTACAAGACGACAGCATGGCCGGATTATCGCTGAACGGGGTCACACAAGTGTTCGCATATGCATGATTTTTTTTTCACGAACAACGAACAGTGAATGCAGCTTACGCATATCGAAACAAAAGACGAGGTATGCCCATTCGAGAGTTAAAGCTTCTTCGTGACAACGTCAGGCCTCACACCGTGCCTTTGACAAGAGATACATTGGAAGAAACGGGCTGGGAAACCCTCGAACACCCTCATTATAGCCCAGACTTGTGTTCCTGTGACTATTTTCTGTTCCCACCCTTGAAGTAATCATTTGGAGGAAAAAATCGAAGGTATTGAAGAAGTCGAGGAGCACGTGCGCAATTGGCTAACAACTCGCCCTAAATTATTCAATAAATGTATAAAAAGAAATTGCCGTTTATATTTGATTCACCCTCGTAGTTAATTTTTTAAGCGAGTGAAATAAATGGAGGTTCCGCCCCCACCAAAACAAAACACGAAGAAATCCATAAATTGTGTTGTAACTTTATTTTCACAATAATACAGCTATACAATAAATTTAAAATAAATGAAAATTGAAACTCGAGAAATCAGCGGAATGCGATTTTACTTGGAACCAGAAACATCTCCTACGTAATTTTTTTAAATTAATAAGAACATATATTTCATCTCGGGTACATTTTTACAATTTTTAATGAAAACTTGATGAATTAAATCAGGTAACATCATCCATTGCTGTTTTTTGTTTTGCCGTTTACTATTTAAAAATCTCCTTATACATTGACACAATTTTTGAACCTGCTTTGCTGCATGATCAACTTGAAAGTATAAATTTAGTAGAATCCAAAATTTAGTAGAATCCAAAATTTCAATTAATCATCTGATATTTAAGTAGAATCTGTTTTACTAAATTGATCGCCTCTGGATTTTGATTTCGGGGCTACGTAGATAAAGTCAGCGTTAGCAAAATCCTTATAATTGACAGATAGCGTTTGATGATTGTTTTCATTAACTTGGAACGTAGTAGTACTTTTTACATTCATCAGCGAGGAGGCCCTTACTGGTTCTGGCTCTGATTTACCCAGAAAGCAACGCTTTCCACATGGGGAAATGGCCGACAAATTGGGTAAAACACGGGATGTTTGATGCTGGTCTTTAAATACCTTAATGACGGATTTATAGTCACCAGATAATATTTTTCGGGAGTGTAAATTTATACTATCTAAAGGATGAGTGTTATTTGCGCTATTTACCTTCATTAAGGGCGGTGAGGAATAATTGTCTCTTAATACAGTGTCTGTCTTATTTCGTATTTCCTCGTCACTATAGAGTTCATCTCGAAACGTGAAAGCGTGTATAGTTTTCTTTCCACCTCCAGCAGAATCATCATTAGATGTTGAAGACACTGATCTAGTTGCCAATCTTGTCATGAACGATCTATTGATGGTGGATAGCCTTCGAATTTGCTGGATGCCGGTTGAGGTTTTACCTTTTGTAAAACTTTCAATACACTTCTGCCCGAACAAGCCAGATCTGTCTAGAGGAGATTGTTGGGTTAAAAGATTCAAACTAGTGGAGAGGAGCTTATATTCGCCATTGTTCAAATGAGGTCGGTTCTCTTGAGATTTGCGAGGGGTTTTTAATTTGGTTTGGATCAGTAATAACCCTTTGGGAATCGTAGCTCGTTGTTTTGGAGCATCATGTGTTTCCAAAGCAGTCATCGAAGTAGTTTGCTTCGTGGCTATAAAAGGAAAAAAACAAAACATTAACTAGATTAAGATTGAAATTATAACAATAAGCTTCATGTTAATAACTATGTCAATGTAAAAGTATAGGTATTTCGTTTTAGTGTTTGGAATTATAATACGAGTTTGTATAAGGTGGGTGCATTTCTATAACCAACCTTCGTTTTGAACCCCCATTCAACTCGAGTATTTGCAAAATGATACAATTTTAAATCGTTAAAAAACTTGCCAATTAGCAACGAGTTCGTCTCTTCTGAGAGAAGTATTAAGAGAAAAAATATATATAATATGTATGTGCAAAAAGAATTTAGGGAGATCCTTAATTCTTGGTGGAATAACCATCTATTGATGGTATCTCTCCTGGGTCATTTGCAAGCCAAGCTGGGTTGTTTCACTTCGCTAAAAATGACCTTCCCTCCTAACTAAAATAACAAAACCCACAAAGAGTTGTAAAGTCTTTAAAATCAGGGAATTAATTTTATATTATGAGAATCAAAGAATACAATTGTGTCCTTTCAACTTTGTATAGTTCTAATTCTGGGTATGCTGTTACTGCATACACACCCTGTGAATAGGGCTTTAGAATATACTCATAGCTAGGCCAGCTTGTCGTAAAAGGTAGGGAATTCCAACACCCGTACGCCCGGTTGGATACCACCCCATTAAGCTATACATTCCGTGAAATGAATGAGAGAAAATGTTTGTCTACCTTCCGGAACTTGCCTGATAGATCCGGTTGAGAAAACAAAGCATCTCAGAGCGCCGACTCAGTGAAGTAATATAAAAAAAAAAAACAAAGTCCTTTCCCCCCCAGTCTGTAGTCCGATTTTTTCTAACTTTCCAATCTTTACTATCCATTGCCAGACTTCATGACCACGCTATGCATTCTGATACCATAAGGATATTAATCTTCCAGTATCCCCAAAGTCATTGAACGAATTACATCGATGGTCGCTCGTCAGTAAAAAAATATTAAAAGTATTGTTCGCGTACACGCGAGTGTGTGTGCCTTCCTCATAGAGGAAATAACAGTAAAGTGTGGACGTGGTATTTTTTTAAATTTATTTCACTTCTCCCAGCAAAGGCGAACCTTTAGAGGTAAGTCAGCGTCCTGAGATACTATTTTTTTTCTCGGACGGGCCCATCAGCCAAGCTCCAAAATATGCTCAAGGATTTCTCCCAACCGTTTCACGTAACCTATAGCTTCTTTGTCCTGGTTACCTTAGGTTAAGCTTAGTTAAAATAGTTTTTAAGCTCTCTAGTTTGTAACTTATATATAATACTTTAGATGTAGGTAATTACGTTACTTGAATTAAGCAAATAAATGGAGCCCAACTAAACTAAACTACACGTTAACTAAAAAAAAGAAAAGGTGTAAGTGTGTTAGCATTTAATGGTTCGATCTCCTCGATAGTATTGTGGTTAGTATATCCGCCTGTCACGCGGGAGACCGGGGATCGATTCCCCGTCGGGGAGCCTCTGGCGCAAGACTAATGACCTTGCCCGGAAAAAACAAATCATTATGGAAATTTTAACAAGCCCCAGGACTTGCTAAATAAGGCCAAGGCCGCTCCCCAGTTGTAGTGCCGATGATGATGAATGGTTCCGATCACGTGTCGTCAAACAATTTAAAATAAAAAATCCACAAAAAACATTAAAGAAAAGTAAAATGAACGAAGGTCAGGTCATATCTAAAAATACAAGGAGGAGGCTGAATCCTCAATCGTATTTAACTGCCAAAAGACACAGATCAGATGCCACCGAGGACCGTGAAATACGTAAAAATCATGAAAAATTGTATCCCAGTGATACTCAGCACTCTGGAACAGGGACCAATACAAAGATCTGACCGTTAAGGAGCCAGTGGAAACGTTTTTTCCAGTTTCTTTGTTAAAAAAAAAACCGAATTTTCTATGGAAATTAATTTTTTTTATGCGAAGGCGGTAATCACCACTCAACAGGAAGTTACAAATGCCGAGCATTTAAAAACGCGATGTCCAATCTCCTGATTAAAAATGGATGGGTTTAAGTACATTCAAATTGCTAAAGTTAATTTTTGGAGCCGCACCAGATCTCATTTCCCAAACGTTTAAGGAATACGGTGCAGACGTGGTACTCATCAATTAGCAGTACAGGATGCCTGGCACTGGTACAATTACATGGGAAGAAGTCAGCAGTGGAACAGCGGCCATCTGGACAACGGGAAATTCCCCCATAGATTACAGAAGTGTCCAGCGGCAAGAAGGGTTCGCCTATGGTAAGATTAGAGGAATTCATTTCTACTGTTGTTACGCTCTGCCAAGGTGGGAAATAGAAGAATTCAAATGCGTTTTGGACAGGGTAACACAAGAACCTAGAGATAAGAGCCCCCTTATAATTGCTGGAGATTTCAACGCTTGGGCGCGTCCCAGATTAATGCGAAGATGTGGGAGTCAGATGGCACCAAGTCTGGGGAGTACGGCGGGCGCAGAAGGATGTCCCATCCAAGCGATTTCAAGATGTATTTCACTAGTTTTGCTTTGTGATACGGCACGTGTAACAAAATCACTTGCCATATTTTCTGGCCCATTCTGGTCATCTTTTGACTAATCATCATCATCGGCACTACAACCGGGATCCAGTCTTGGCCTTATTTAACAAGTTTGAGGCTTGTTAAATTTTCCATAATAATTTGTTTTTCCGGGCAAGGTTATTAGCCTTGTGCCAATCTTTTGACTAATGCGTGGTTTAAATTAAGCATTTGTTGACGGGCTTCAAGAATTCATAATACACAATACCGCTCTGGTCCCACCAGACACAGAGCATGGTTTTCTTGCCGACGGGAATTGGGATTGGTGTTGAAGGACCGGCTTCGTCAGATGAAAGCTTCGGGTTTGCAAAATAAATCCATTTTTCGTCGCCCGTCACAATTCGATGTAAAAATGATTTCCTTTCGTGGCATTGAAGCAGCATTTCACAAGTGACTGGGATTTGACGTTTATTCAAATCCCGTGGGACCCATTTTTACCAATTGCTCGTAAAATGATACATGTAATGATTTTGCTAATTGCCGTTGAGTTGAGTCATCATCCAATAACTCCTGCAATTGCTCGTCTTCACATGTTTATGGTCTACCAGAGAGCTCACCGCCTTTCACATTGAAATCACCACTTTTAAATTGTCAAAACCATGTGTTCCATGTTCTGATTGATAAGAGCGTGTTCACCATATGTTTCCAGCAAACGATGACTTTCAACAGCCTTTTTATTCTGATTAAATAAGAAATCCAATGTTCTTTTTCAGGCAAAAACTAAACATGATCACTGAACGAAAAAACAAAGGCGTTCGTTTTTGGCGGACTCAACTTGTGTGTGTTTGTCGTTAAATGGCAGACAAACAAAATGACGTTTTAGGAATTATCTTAGCTAATGTGCAGACATTGGCATGGGTCGACTAAGATTTCCTGTCAAGTTCATTTTACGACGTTCTCAGGATACTTACAGCAAAACCCAGATATCCAACTGGTTACTGTAACTGTTCCAGCAAAGAAAATAAAACTCCCAGAAGTGGTTGATGATATATAGTGACTTTTATTAATACGTAACAATTTATTGAATGCTGACAAAGGCTTAATTTCGTGCGCCAGGGCATTCGGACCAACTCGGTAATAAACTTGGCCGTGATTTAAAGTTAGGAATGCTCTTCTCGACTCAGTGGACATCCGTCTCCTTTAAAACTATCACATCGACTAAACTACTTTCTCTTCGGTTGGGGTGAGTTGGGCGCTGTGGTGAGAAAGACAATGAAATTTTCCTGCTGGCTCGACCAATAGGAGCGGATCTCTCGTACATAGGTCCTATCGAGGGTGTGTCCATTTGTGCGCGGCCACTTTGTTTGCTCGTGATGCGAGCTCATGGGTGGTCGAACCGTGGGAATGAAAATTCGTGAAAGA
Source organism: Microdon myrmicae (assembly GCA_963931805.1). NCBI lineage: Eukaryota > Metazoa > Arthropoda > Insecta > Diptera > Syrphidae > Microdon > Microdon myrmicae. The sequence continues at coordinate 106,659,762 of OZ007502.1, forward strand.
GCATCTTTGGAAGAAGTGTTTGCAGCTGTCTAAATATTGCGCTGGGGATTAGGATGTGTTTGGGATGATTACACAATGATGGTTGGTGTTTACATTCATGTCAATTGCGTATTGCATTCATAGGGAGTCACGGTTCGAATTCCAGTGTGAGTACACTGGCAATGAATTCGGTTCTTGGCGGCTAGGCGCGAGTTGCGCTGGTGCTTTGAAGGTTGCATAAAAGCCACCCTGGGCACGGGTACAACATGAAAATCTGTCGCGCACGTGTGGGACAGACAACGCAGGGAGCAGTGGTTCCGCTGATTGTTTCATTGTTCATCTCGGTTATTTAGTATGGCAACCAAAATGTTTTCTTTAGAGCAATGCTGAGATGGATTGATGTATGCGGTACGGGCGTACCGAATTTTTCCAGGGAAAACGATATTACGCATTGAATGCGTGAATGTCCTTGGTGAGGAAAATGCCTGCGGTGTTGGATGCGATTTGCATAATCGAAGGATGATAAAATCGATGGGAGAATGCTTGGGGGAGTTAATATGCTTGCATAAGCGACAAATGGCAAGGTTACTAAAGCTTTAGGGCAGGAAGATTTGGGGGTAAGTTGAAATGGTGGCAGTGGCGTTAGTAATACCGCCACAACGTATGTGTCAATTAATTAAGGGGAACACATACACTGGACTTGTAATAATGTGGAATAGAACTGTTGCCTGATATTCGCTATACTTCAGCTTGTCCGGGAGGTATAGCACCAGAATAGTGCAATTTTTGCTGGCGCGGAAAAAACGTATGCATATTCCTGGTACGTCTGATGAAGACTTCGACAAAATTATCGACGAGCTTATCAAAAAACGAGATAGGCTGTGCAGAGAAGTTAAACAGCAGCAGGAAAGACAGCAACAGGATCAATAGAAAAAAAGTACCATCTCATCATTGTGAGTCACATGGAAACTAAGGATGTAATAAAACTCGGTAAGTTAACATCCAAGAACTTTAAAACCAAACGCACCAATAATGCGAACATGAGTATATGTAGTGAATTAGAGAATTACCGTAAAAATAATTCTGCTTTTAGTAGGGCAACTAGCGAGTACTACACGTACACTCCAAAAGCGGAGAAAACTGTCTCCATGTTCCTTCCTTTTCCCCAGAAGATTTACTTGAGCAATTAAAAACTATTGAAACCGACAGTCTAAAGTTCATAGGTGTGAAACTGTTTTCCACCACAAGCTCTAGAACTCGAAACCGCACGGGACCTTTCTTTATTGTCCCGATAATAAAAGTGATGGGCTTAGGTATATTACACATCTAAACCATCAAACAATAAGTTGGGAGCAATTAAAAAGTCCGAACGCGTATTGCAATGTGTGAGTTGTCAGCAATATGCAATTCAGGTGCGTAAAGTGTGTAAACGATCACATAATTAGGGAATGCTCGTTGGGCGCAGACCAGCTCCTGGATAAGAATAAATTATCCTGGGTCTTTTGCAAGAATACATGACATCCTGCTAACGTTAGAGGTTGCCCTAAATGCTGACAACTGAAAGTAAAAGCTAGAAAAAAGCAAATTGAGGAAGAAGAGAAACAAGTGAAAAGTCGTTCTTACAACCTTCGTGGCACCTAGTGTGTCATACGCCCAAATGGCAGGTGGTGTAAAGAATGCACCACTCATGGAACAACCACTGGAGGCACAAACGTGCATAACAGCAGTTTTACTGCCCATATAAGAACAGCTTGCTGCGTTGGAAATAAACACCGAAGTAATTGAATAAAAATTGACGAAACAGGTGAACCGAATACACAATATGTACTCGGCCCTGTTTCCTTATAACTCAATACACTAGTGACAACGTTCACTTCGGTTGAGTTAACCCTTCAAATTATTGGTGTGAATGTAAATCAACTAATACGCGTGGAAAGGAGATAATCTGGGCAATCTGCTGGAAGCCGAACGCCCGGCTGTGATATTGGCTAGTGAAACAGGTAAACCAAACCCACAAAAATTATAATCAAGAATGGTCTGCAACACAAGATCATCTTCAGCACAAATGTACTCAAGTTTCAAAAATTATAAAGTTATGAGACGAGATCGTCCAAACACCACTCAAGGGGTCGGAGTCGCCTTCTTAATCAAGAATGGTCTGCAGCACAAGATCATCTTCAGCACAAATGAACGCAAGTTTCAGATGCTAGAAGCCTGCGTTATAGAAATTCCTTTGAAACGTCATAGGCATCCATATGTTATGTAGCCTCAGTTCGTGCTCCTGAAGCTCGTCAGCGAGCACAACTTCATAGAAAGAGGCCCAAAGGCGATGCCTCGATCTATTGTCCTATCGCCAAACGTTCCTATATTTCCAAACTTTTTGAAAGCATTCTGTATGGTGTTATCCTCCCATTGCAAAACCCTTATCTCACCCACGCAACACGGATTTCTTGATGGTAGATTGATTACCACTAATTTAATTTGATTTACTTCCCACACACTTTTAGCCGTAAAGAACGGAAACGCTTAGGGTAGTATAAGATTTAAATTAAGTTAGGTTAAGTGCTTTTACATAAAAAAAAAAAAAAAAAAAAAAAAAACGTAGGTAAGTTAAGTAAGTTAAATTTTAAGAAAAAAAAAAAACAAAAAAAAAATTGACAAAGTTTTTCAAATTTTTCTTTGTCTCAAATAATTATAAGTATTGCCACAAAGTTCTGTCGCCGAAAGGCAAATTATACAAATGTTAAGTAATGTTTAGCTTAGAGCGTCTGCGAAGGACCAGTAAGTTATTATATAAGATAATTAAGCTAGAATTTAAGCATTTTTTGTCTAGCCTTTAATTTAGAAATTAAGAATATAAAAAGAAAAATAAAAAATGTTGTAAAAAAAAAAAAAAAAAAAAAAAAAAAAAAAAAAAAAAAAAAAAAGAACGGAAACGAAGTCGACGTTATTACACCCGATTTCAGTACCTTGGACAAAATTTCGCTCAAGCTTATTCTTTTTAAATCATCCTGACTGGGCTTCGAACCCATGTAGATAAAGTGGATTTCTTCATAACTGAGAAATCGGCTCTACAGAGTACGTTTCAAATTTACTCCATCAAATCCACTTTTCGCCACCTCGGATGTCCCTCAGGGAAGTTACTTAAGTCCCCTCCCCTTTATACTAACCATAAACGACATTGATATGATTAGCAACCATTCTTGTGTCTCTCTGTACGCCGACGATACTAAATTTTTTGAAATCATATGCTGCTCTCCACTTGATTCTTTCCAAATTGACCTCAAGAGCATTTCGGTTTGGCGCTAGAAGAATTGCTTGGAACTTAACGTTGACAAATGCCAATGAATTATGTTTTGATAGAAGCGCACACTTTCCCTTCTCCTTCTCTATTTCTTACTCAACCAAACGTTATCCCCTCTTACATATCGACTACACAACCCTTATAGTCAATTCTGCTCTTGGATTTGTAAAACGCAGATCGAAGGAATTTTCCATTTTCTGTTGATTTTTTGACCAGTGTGACATGACTGTTCACCCTAGTGTGGTAGCATTCGTCCGGTTTAGGCTGACGCACAAGGGTCACTTCCGGTATACCTGCCAGATAGTCTGGATTCTTGTTTCGATCTCCTCACCTTTGTTCCAGGGGAAATCAATTTAGTCGTTGCGATGGCAATATAAAGATAACATTCCGTGAATTTGGTTGCGCTCTTTTGCTAATAAGAATAAAATCTGTAATTGACTTTGCGCAAGCATTAACATCCGGGTTTCTACTGCAAATCTCTGACCAAGAAAAGATGCGAAGAAATGCCGTAAATCACCACAGATGGCATCTCCGTATTTCCATCCGTGGTGTTGGTCAATCGTTTGAGACGCAAGTGACTGCACAGCCGATATCGAACAGTTGATTCTCCCCAATAGCGCAGTAATTTGCATATAAACGTTTGGTGGGTTTTGATTGGGGACGTACCGCGACGTCTAGATCTAGTGTTCCTGAGGCGATACGATCGCAATTAGAATTCTGCATTTGGAAATTATTATCTTCTCTTTCCTATCCTAGAATTCTATTCCCAGTCGATAAGAGCGCAATACGTGTTCTGTTTACATTGCTATCGCGGCGTCTAGATCCCAGGAACAAAGGCTCAGCAAAGGGGCAGCATTTTGCTTGCTTTCACTCGCTTAAATAATCCCCATAAATATATTTCATTGAAGTCAGCCGCAAACTCTCTTACAGAGAACACCAGTTTTGAATAGTGCGCCAGTTAAAAAGTGAAGTGACTACCTATTTAAAAAGTAAAAGTATTACAAGAGAAATTTATGACAACAGATAAAACTCCTAAGAATTCACAAACAAAACACAACAAAGACACATCAGGTAAGAAACCCAAAATATGGCCCTAGGGCCAAGCCAGCATACCGGCAACAGGTTCCTAGAACTGGGAGAATGCTCACTCTCAGGCTCTGCAACTAACAAAAAAGAAAAGACAATCCGGCAGCCCATTGCCTTTCGATTTCCCTGCTTTGCCGAACAAAGCAATTTTAAAAACACCTCGGTTTATTCAAATTCACCCAACCGATGCTTCAAGGCCACTAACATCTGTTAACGTCTTTGTGCTGAAGAGAATAATTGATTCTATTAGTACACAGTACGAAAGAATAACCCTGCTTAGGGATGGCTCCATACTAATTCTAGTCAAAGACCAAGATACAGCAGATAGATTCATCCAATCCAAACGATTCGAATCAATCTGTCCGGTCGGCATAAGACTACACCCCAAACTAAACATCTCTAAAGGAATCGTTTACGCTCCCTGTCTTATAAACGTCCCAGAACCTGATATATTATCAGAAATGGATTCCCAAGGCATTGTTGATGTATTTAAATTCACCAAAATGATGAATGGAGAAAGGAAGCCCACGGGCCTAATGCTATTTTCATTTGACCGTCTTCAACCACCAACAACAATTGAAATCAGCTGGTACAACACCAAGATCAAGGAATACATTCCGAGGCCTATGCGTTGCCGACAATGCCAATTACTAGGCCACACGGCAAAATGGTGCAAAAATACAACGGTATGCAATACATGCCATCTTCCTCCGCATGACCAAAATATATGCAATACCAACAAATTTTAATAATACAAACAAAAACATCCCTATCCGATGATAAACGCATATACAGAGAAGAAAATCCCATACAAACAACAAATAATGATCTCTATTCGGAACAAATAAAGAAAACCGCTTCCGCATTAAAAACACCAACTGGTGCCAATTCAGTCCCAACAAAACACATACACGACCCAAGGCCCGCAAACAAAACTGCTACCAAAGAAACACATATGTTTCCCTCCACCTGCTATGCAACCTTAAAGGAAATAGAAAAGGGAAAACACCCTATCGTACAACAAAACACAATAAAAAACAAAACACGAAACGCTTCTCCCATACAAACTCAAACACACACAAACAAACCGAAACACATTCCAGCAGAAATGCAAAAATCCCGTTTAGACTCAACGGAAAATTTCCCTTTACCTGATCATGGAAAGATATGATCCTAATCTCTGTCACCAAAACATTGACTCCGCGGCACAGGGCGACTTTCACTCAAACCAATCCGAGCGGATTGGACAACTGAGTGAAACGAGCTGTGTGGCGCGGAGTCAGATAACCAATCACCGTTATATTGACTCCCCCACTTTGAACACCACAACAAACACTAACAACAACCCAAACGATCTTTTAATGCTTCAGTGGAACCTGAATGGGTTCCACAATAACTATCACGAACTACAAGATCCTTATAAAGGAACTAAAACCAGCGATCATAGCATTGCAAGAAACTCACTTACCCCAGTCCTCAAATGCTAAAGTGCCTCGGGAATACAAAGCCTACTTCAACAACCTCACAGGAAACAACTCCTCTAAACAAGGCTCCGGTATACTAATACATAGGGCCCTTAACCATATACACCTCAACATTACTTCCCCTTTCTCGGTTACCGCAATCGAACTTACAGGGAAATTAAGTTTAACTGTTATCTCAATTTACACCCCACCCAACCAACCATTCAATCTAGCGGATCTGAATAACATAACTCAAAACATACACACACCAATCCTCCTAGTGGGGGATTTCAATGCATGGAGTTCAATATGGGGATCACGAACAACAAACAAAAGAGGTAAAATCGTTGAACAATTTTTGCTACAATCCCACTTGGCAATACTGAATAACGGCAAGCCAACCCACTTTTCCACACACAAAACCTTTACAAACGTAGACCTTTCCATAATATCAGCCCAACTTTCTCCCATAACTAACTGGGAAATATTAGACAATATGCATGGAAGCGATCACTTCCCGATTAAAATCTCTGTCTCGACTGGCAACGGCAATAAGAAAAAGATCAAACTCCTCCCCAAGTTCCAATCTGACCGTGCCAATTGGGATAAATTTCAAACATTAACCACACAATTCCTTAGCTCCCATAGCGTAAAACAAAATATTAACCAAGAAGCAGGTATTATTACAAAAATGACTAGAGCGGCCGCCAACATGTCCATTCCGCAGACAACAAGAAGGTTCCATAAAACCGTTGTCCCATGGTGGAATACCGAACTGGCAAGATTACGGACCGAAAAACAATCAGCTTGGAAAATCAACGGACCAGCATCTAATAACATATAAAAGGCTTAACGCCCAGTTTCGGAGAACTGCCAAAATTGAAAAGGCCAAATCATTTCAATCCTTCACGGCAAAATTAACACCCAATTCCACCCCAAAAAAGATATGGTCTGATATAAAAACGCTCACAGGCAATTATAATCCCCCTGGCATTACGGCAATAAATACCGGCACTAACAAGCTTACATGTCCTCAAAAAATAGCCGAACATCTAGCCGAATCCTGGAACAAAGTTTAATTTTCATCCAAACTTCCACGCAGCAAAAAAACAAATGCAGGAACACCCAATGCGAATAACCACCCTAGGGAACATCTATCTCAATGCCATAGAAAGTCCCATAACGGGAATAGAATTTGAATCCAGTCTGCATTCTGCAAAAGGAAAAACCCCGGGCTTCGACAGAATAGATTATGCTATGGTCAAAAACAGCCCCCCGATCATGAAACATTTAACCACATTTATAAATCAGGCGTCATACCACAAACATGGAAAACATCCACGGTCATACCTATTTTAAAGTCCGATGGGGAAACCGACACAATCAATAGCTACCGCCCTATTTCCCTCCTCCCCTGCTTAGGCAAATTATTAGAAAAAATTATAGCAAAAAGGCTCAACTGGTATTTAGAGAAATATACCCTTATAAGTATGCAGCAAGTTGGATTTAAAAAAAGTCGAGGTACAATGGATGCCCTCCTTCACCTTGATAACTACATTACTTCTGCACTTTCCTGCAAAAAGCATACCTCCATTCTAACAATAGATTTCGAAAAGGCCTTCGACCGCATCGGCCCCCACGTCATATTGAACAAACTTCAAAAATGGGAAATAGGAGGTACTATGTTCAATTTTATCAGATCTTTCCTGTCTAATAGGAAATTCAGGGTAAAATCCAACGGCGTTTGTTCCGGGGTACACAATCTAGAAACCGGTATCCCCCAAGGATCACCACTCTCAGTAGTTTTATTCAAAATAGCGTTTGAAGATCTAAGTATTATACTGGCAAAATATAAAGTTGTAAAATATTGTATCTACGCAGATGATCTCATTGTATTCAGTAATGTCAACAATTTAGAATTTATCAGTCAAACTTTTGAAAATATTCTCTCAGATATTAGAATGTGGGGTCATTATTCCGGAGCCAAAATCTCAAACAAGAAAACCAAAATATTACACATATGTAAAAAACACAGTTGTAATAAATTGTTAACAGTTAACTTTGAAAACTCAACCATCAGCAATGTTAATACACTAAAAATTCTAGGCATACAATTTGACAGTAAATACAACTTCAAAAGTCAATGTCTAGCTCTTAAGAAAAACTTAGATCTAAGGTTAAATATCATTAAATACTTAGGATCAAAAAAGAGTTTTGTTCATACTAATACACTAACAAACATCACCAGAGCAATTATATTATCGAAAATAGATTACGGCCTACCAATATATGGGAAATGCAGCAAAACTAACCTACAACTAGTGAAATCCCCCTATCACGCAGCAGCCCGAATAAGTACAGGTGCATTCAGAACCACCCCAATAACAAACATTCTAGCAGAAAGTGGACTCCCGACGATTGAAAATCGAATGAAGTACCATTCAGCCAAGCTAGTTGTCAAACTTACCGCCACACCGGAGACACCCATAGTGGAGGATATTAAACACATCCTTAGGAGGAAACTGCCCCAAAGGTACTTGTCGGCCCTAGGACAGGCAACATTACTTGCGCACCAATTCCGAATAAACATTAAACCACAAAATGCAAGGACAATTCACCCCCCATGGTTATTATCACCTAAGATATTCAACACCGATTTAAGCCTACTCCCAAAAACTAGAACAAACCACCTAGAATACCAACAACATTATCAACATATCAAAAACCAACACCGCCAGTGGAACCTACTTTTCACCAACGGATCCAAAACAGAGGACGGCACGTCATTTGCGATAGTCAACAGCGCAAAAATAGTAATCAGAAAGGGACTTATACCCGAATTCTGTTCCATATTTTCGTCCGAAGCAACCGCTGTACTGGAAGCAATTAAGTTAGTAAAAAAGGACAAGACACTTATTTGTACAGACAGCCTATCAACCATCCAAGCAATAAGGAACCCAAACAATAGAAACCGAATCATTCACTTGATCCAGCATAGTTTATTCTATAAACAAAACAAAATAAAGCTTCTCTGGGTGCCAAGCCATAGTGGGATAGCAGGCAACGAAGCAGCAGATGCTGCTGCAAAACTGGCCATCAAGGAACCCCTAATAACCTTTTTCGTTGAAAACAGCAAGGACTTACATAGATACTTTAATAGTGAGCTCCACAACTTAGAACAAAAGGACTGGGCAGACTACAGGCATATGTATGCAGTAGTAAACCCCAGAAGAGAACCCATCACATATCCACCAACAGCCGCAAAACATAAAATCAGGTGCTTCCTCCGGCTGCGCCTTGGGCACACATTTATCACCAACCAACATCTCATCAACAGGAGTAATCCCCCTACCTGCCACATCTGTACATCCAACTCCAACCTATCCTCCAAACACATACTATTTGAATGTGCAGGGGTAAAAGACCTCGTTCGCCAACATTACAACGACGACATCCTCAACATCATATCCCAACCATCATCATCTAATATCGATAAGCTCTACAAACTACTAACCTTAGTTAAGCTACAAAATCTAGTGTAAACAATATTTAATATTTGTATTCTAGCCGAAAGCCTTAGTCGCTAGTGCTATTAGTTTTAAGTTACCATGTAATTTACTTGCATTGTAATAAATAATAATAATAATAAATATTTCATTGAGGTTTGACCTCTGACCAAACCCTGTTAAATAATGAAGAAATCTTAAGAACTCGGTCTATCGTATCCGAATGAGTAAGTCAAAAAAATTCCTTTTATCATCGGTAATTTATAAGGAGTGGATTCATTCTTATCGAGTACTTCAGAGCGAACAGACGCTCGCTCATAGCATAGCTGAAACTCGTGTTTGTGAAACACGTGTTTGTGAAAGTCTGTAACACACGTGGGTGAAGTGCACGTGTAAAAATACTTTTAGTAATACTTGTAGTAATAAAACAGTGAAAAAAGTGAAAACTAACAGTAACGCATGCCGGGCGACGGCCCCAGTGATGACCAACAATTCATGATAGAGCGTAAAAGAAGAGCCACCGACGATTTACTGAGCGCAACAAAAAAACCAACATCCATGGAGACACAAGCTATGGACTATCAAAAAAAGTATCTGGAAGCCGTGGATTATATCAACACACTTCGACTCCAGATGAAACAACTCCACGAGGAAATTCGCTCCCTAAAAACAACCAATAAAATCAGAGATGACGTCTGCATGGAAGAAACACCTGCTCAACACCCCGGACTAGCTCCATCATCTCCAAACCAACAATTGTTGTCCCCCGAAACACCATCGCCCCAACAAAAGAAGACAACCGGGAATCAAATGCCTAACACGCACGCCAAAAATACAAGACCTAACACGCACGCCAAAAATACAAGACCACCACCCATCTATATTAAAAATATAAAAAGCATCAAAGAACTAATTAGAATGCTTGAAAGTACCTTAGGCCACCGCAACTTCACCACAAATACAAGAGGAGCTTCGACTTCCATCACAACAACAACTTTAACGGATCACAAGGCGGTAGAAAAACTTGCGCAACATAAGCTTGAATTTTTCACTTTTCAACATGGACAGTTGAAACCAGCAACTTTCATCTTAAGGCATATCGATCCAGCATGGACTAATGAGGAACTGGCAGCAGAAATAGTCAGGATCTGTCCGGAGCTGAAAATAAACAGGTTGGACTACTACCAAACACCATACATGCGGACTAACAAGAATCTGCATTTACGTATCATACAAATTCCTCCAACCGATGTCACCCGGCTCAAACAAATAAAATATCTGTTCACACATAAAATTGCGATTGAGGAACCACATAAACAAAACGTCCTTCATTGCAAAAGATGCCACGGTTCAGGACACTTGGCGGCCGCATGTCATCTAAGCGTACGATGCGTAAAGTGTGCAGAGCAACATCAACCTGGAGAATGTAAGGTCAGCCCGCCTGGGATGGAACCAGGAACAATCCAAACAACAAACCCCGATGGATCCATTACAACGAAGAAAATCACAGTGACATGCTGTAACTGTGGAGGACCCAACCCTGCTAACTTCTCGCAATGTCCTCATAAGCTGAGGATTCTAGAAAGGCGAACAACACCCATGGCAACGAGCAAACCTTCACCAACCAAAACAATATCACATCAATCAATAAATCCTACAATTCCAGGAATGTCATACGCTAAGGTTGTCAAGGATTCCCTTAACATGACAAGAAATCACCAATCCAACAGTAACGATCTGAATCTGGACATCATAGGATACATAAGTAGCTTACAGAAGATGCTGCCCACGTTGAAGCACAGCTCAGAAATAGAAAAAAAGGTCAGATTTTATCTCTTATAACTTCACATATCCTCTCCCTTAATGGCTAATTTAACCATAATTTCCCTCAACGCAGAGTCCATATATTCCAATATTCGCAGACAACACCTCCGATTGTTCGTTGAAAAGTTTTCTCCAGATATTCTCCTCCTCTCAGAAACTTGGCTTAAACCAAACTCCCGAGTATCTATCCCGAATTATACACTTGTTTCTAATCCAAGAACCACTGGACCTCGTGGAGGTGCTGGAATTCTAATACACAAGAAATTATAATTTTCCGAAATTAGGTTCACCAATATAAATAATATTGAGTACACGGCAATTAAAATCTTTTGCAAAAGCAACAAAGTGCTTGTACTGTCGTCTGTATACATTCACCCTTCTCGGGAACCAAACTTCCCTAGTTCCGACATCACTGAGATAATCCAACAGTCTCTACCTGCACCTTTCATAATAGGAGGAGACTGGAATGCTCGGCATACTTCATTTAACGACACTAAGTGCAATAAATACGGTTGTCAACTTCTAGCACTCCTTCAACTCCATCCATATATCTATGCGGACTATCCATTACAGCCAACACGTATCTCCAATACTACTAAATCAACAATAGATTTTTTCCTAAAATCCGTAGACGTCTACTCACCTAACCTCCCTACAGTATCCTTCGAATTTCCTTCCGATCATGGGTCCGTCCACACCACTGTCCAAATCCCAGCCCTCGAACCATGTTACACATTCAATCCGATCCCGAATTTCTCCGGGACAAACTGGAAAAGAGTCAATAGGGACATTGCTGCCAGTTTTACAGACTATACTTTGCCAGAGACTTCAAATCTACTCCCTGCTGAAATTGATCAAGCAGCCTTAAGAATAGAGCAAATACTAAAAAATGCCCTCTTCAGCCACTCACCTACATGCATCCCTCATAATCACCTAGGAAAACCTTTACCCAACATCCTTACAAAACTGTTACGCGTAAAAAAACAGCTTAGACGAAAACTACATAGCAGTTACTCCCCTTTTATTAAAAATCAAATCCAACTCTTGACTACCCTGATAAATGAACAACTAAAACAACTTGCCGACCAGGCTTACACGTCTATACTGAAAAATATTAAACCCAATCGTGATTTATTCAAAAATATCAACAGACTAACGGGTCGAAAATACAAACCTCGAATCGATTATATTATCAACCCTACTGACAATCACCCAGTCCAATCAGATATTGACATAGCAAACTGTCTAGCTAATCACTTTTATAAAGTCCATCAACAAAACGACTCCCTCTCAATCTCCAATTTTCAAGATACTGTAAACAACTACATCGCACGCACAATGATCCCATCCTTCACCCCTTTCATCGCGGAATTCAATGAAACAAACAAAGCGTCTCATCCTCTGGATAATGCGACCTTCCTAACAGCAGGCGAGTTATCTGAATTTATAACATCACGCAATAACAAGAAGTCGACAGGCTTAGATGGAATTCCAAACCTTCTTTACAAAAGACTTCTCCCGTCAAATCTAGTCCCTATTCTCGTTCTTCTCAACCACATAATTAACGGATTACATTTCCCAGATAACTGGAAAACCACGGTTATAGTCCCTATCAATAAGTCCAGTCCTTCCAACAACCCCAGCAACTATCGTCCGATTTCGTTATTAAACACATTAAGCAAGATATTGGAATGCAAGATATATCGAAATCTCCTTTCATTTGCTAATGACAACGCTATTATCCCAAATTCGCAGTTTGGCTTTCGCTCACAACACTCCACCTGCCGTGCTCTGTTAAAACTAACGCACGATGTCACAACTAATCTTCAAAGCCAAAGCCTGACGGTCTGTATCTCTCTCGACATATCTAAAGCATTCGACTGTGTTTGGATCTCAGGACTGCTTTACAAGCTACACTACATATTTGGATTAAACACCCATACTACCAAACTTCTTACTTCCTACCTCTCTGGTAGAAAATTCATGGTCAAAATAAATTCTTCTATCTCCCAATCGTATAATATAACCGCAGGGGTTCCGCAGGGTTCAATTCTTGGACCACTATTATACCTCCTTTATACTTCAGACATACCGCAACCTCAATTACCCAATACCGTAATGTTGAATTATGCTGATGACACCATCGTCTACTCCAGCAGCAAGTTTGTAAAAGAGGCAAGAAACCGCATTAATAACTTCCTCCCAAATCTATTAGCATACTTCAATAAATGGAAAATTCGCCTAAATCCTGATAAAACCCAACTTATAGTCTTTAAGGGTAAAAATGAGCACTGCACAAACAACACAAGGCGCACCCACAACAAAATTAGACTCAAACTAAATAACACCCAGATAAAACCTTCTAAGACTTTAAAATATCTGGGAATAACCTTTTCCAATGACCTTTCATTCTCCACCCACATTAAAAATACTTTACGTAAAGCCACAATACAACTGAATCTCTGTAGAAGAGTGATGTGGAAACCCAACGGCCTCTCTCACAAAGTCAAACTGCTCATCTATAAACAAATAATCAGACCTACACTGACATATGCGTGTCCACTGTGGTATCATATAACACCAGCCCAAATGGAGAAGCTACGCACTTTCGAAAGGAAATGCTTCAGGCTGGTCACTGGCCTCAACCGACAACCCAACTCTTACAAGTATTGCAATAACAGCTTGCTATACAATGCCACTAATATTGACCGTCTCGACAGACGCTTCCTAGAGCTGTCTATCAAATTTATTGAAAACCTCCCAAATAATCCCAACCCCATAATAACTTCACTACTACCAACTCCTCTAGATAACAGTGCTCACTATCTGAATTGTCTCCATACTAGAAGTCTCTTCACCTCTGGAAGATTGGTTAATGACTCCAACGAGGTAGTGTACCATAACACCGAGCTGGCACCCAATCAGTTCAAATACTGTAACATACAACCATTCTCCAACATTCTGCGTTTTAACGAACAACCGGAAAGTGTTACCGCACCTGAGGCCACTAACTGACCAATCCCACACCAACCTACTTCCTTAACCATAAATCCCTACTCCCCAATTCACATTACATATTTAACTTATTATAAAATAAATTAGGTTAAGCTAGAATGAGTTAGAGTTAAGTTAAGTATTAGATTAGATTAAATTAAAAAAATAAAAATCCTGGTTTTCTGACCTTTTCCAGGAAAACTGTTCATATTAAAACCTATTATACTCGAATAGTTATTCACACATTCAGTTATGTTTGAAAAATGTGTAATGTATGCATGTAAACAATTGTATCACTAGAATTATAAGTTAGCTGTAGTACTTAATGTAAACATTGATTTATTGGTCAAATAAATACAGTATGTTAAAAAAAAAAAAAAAAGAGTGGATAAATAATACAAAGAGTGACACCGTCTTAGGGAACGCCAATACTCTATTGATAGAATGAAATCAAAATTCTGGAAAAACTCGCGAAAACTGCCTCGGAGTTAGATATACTATATAACACACGACAATGAGTAAAATAACCTTTTACACGCGTACCTGTCGTAACTTTTAGGTATTGAATTATATTATTGCTGCTGAAAGTCAATCCCTTACTCTTGGTTGTACAACAAATAATTTAGTGAATACCTAATAATAAACTAAGAGTAAATATTATTATTATAATTTAGAGATTTAATAATAAATCAAAAACGCTATGGTTCCCAACCGATTTCATTACTTACTTATATATAAAATTCGCTACAAATTTTTATGCAAAACTTACCAAATTTAATGGGACTAGATCGGCTGTCACTATATTCGAAATACCCTTGAAGTTTTTCAGGATGCGATGGGGGGCGGAACGGCACAACCTTAAAAAAATTTAATACAAAAGAATAGTTTATATTCAAAAAAATTTCTTTCTTATGAGGCGAACGAACTTTTGGTATTATTTTAAAAAACTGATTTGCCATGTTCTGTGCTTTTTAATTTAATTATTGAATAAAGTTACAAAATTTTTTTCCAAAAATAGATAAAAGGAAAATTTTAACCGGTCGATAGAGGATGTAAGATATGAATGAAAAATGAACCCGGCTTTTTCCTATATATTCGTATTCGAATGCTTTGATTTAAAAAAATTGTAAAATCATCAAGTAGAATTTATACTGTGGGGTACGAAGTTGGTGTGCCAGACACGGGCACGCGGTTCACTTGTATCCATCAATGTTTCCATGAATATCCACTTCACAAAAATATCCAGCAGAAGGCAATAAATAATAATGCACTGGTGTTCCGTGTTTAATTAGTTTTTATTTGTTCTTTGCGTTTATACTTTGTTTATCTCTAATTATACACTTGTAACTTTTTGTTTATTTATCGTTCAATGATTCAATATGCACAAATAAATTAATAGAAATCACAAGAAAATTATGAAAGGCAACGCGTTTCTCTTTCTCGATTAACTAACACTTCTCTTTTACTTCGCGCGCGAGTGTGTGCACCCGCATGCACACGCTGCGGTCGTTGGGTAACGACTTACTCCGTTGATGGTTGTAAATCGACTGTCTGGAAAAGGGATGAAGATGGTAATTTAATTTTCGCACTTGACAACCAACCGAGAACATGCTTCGGCTCTCTCATTGCCACGCCCGTCGATGTGTGGTGGATTACATCGGTTAATTCGATAGTCGACGAACATGGGAGAATGAGAGAACAGAAACACGATGTACGATGGTCTCGGGGTGGGTTTGGTTGTGTGTGTATGAATCAGTGTACTTTGAGGATAACCCATTGACCTAATTCGGTGAATATGGTGATCTCAGAACACATTGATCTGTACGAAGACAGAACTGTGAAGGAGGGGCAAATTAAGCTGGTGCTATTCACCTGCGAAAAGAGAGCATTGATCCCCAGCGAATGAAGTGTCCGGAGAAAGTAAAAAGGACGCCGACTTGGCTAGGTAAATCTGATCATGGGAACTAACTTAAATGCTTTGATAATTTCCCCAGCGGTCGCAACATTAACACTAAACCTACCGACATATTATATATACCTATTTCTACCGACGGCGGTCCAATGACCGCTTTTGAAATAAACATTATAGTCTTTTCCAGTTGATTGTAATTAATACAGAATTTAGCATAAACAATAAACACAAAATAATTATCATATAATAATTAAAAAACATTTATTTTTCGGGCTCTCAAAAGCGGTCATTTGACCGCTCTGGTAGGTTTAGTGTTAAGCAACCGCGTTGTTTGATCAGACTATGCCGTTGCTAACCGACATGATGCGATTTCCGGTGGAAACCTCATGGGTTAGCGAAATGGGGTTCCCGTATGGCATATGCATAGGATAACGAGTTTAGCTATGCGTCCGTTTAGCATGATTTACAGGTGGAATAGCTTATAAGGTGAATGGGTAGAAATGACGCGCTGACAGCGGTCGAAATAAGGTATGGTAGTGTGGGTTGGTTCTCCATGTGGTATAGAGAACCCTCGCATTACCCCCCCCCCCCCGCCTTTCCCCAGTGACGTAGTCACGAAATAATTGGTAGGGAGGGAGGAGTTTGGTGTGGTGCTGGAAGGAGGGCTAGACGCTTGAAGGATAAGGTGGCCCTTCTTGCTTCGGCAGGCGCGGTGGTGAGGTATTGGAACTGTCCCGAGTGACGAGTTCCTGGCTCATGGTGGGTCTGGGTCGATACTAGGAGTGGAGACGGTTGTTACCGCGTTAATGCCGCATGGGCAAGGGGTGTGCGGCGTGGTCCACTGGCCTGCTGTGAGTCGCTTGGACCAACAGGTTTGTCGTCCGAGTAGGTCGGGGCCTATCGGGAATTCGCTCACATCCGCAGTGACGGAGTGCCGTGTGCAGCATGGAGGAGACCCAAGTCCTGAGTCGGCGTTTTTCGTCCATACGTTAGTGTGGAGAATTGCTTGCCACCGGGACTTGTGAGAGGCCGGGCACGCAGTTGCGCGGCTTGCCGATAGAGGGAGGACCGGTATATCGGCGCCGGCGTCGACGACGGAGCTCGATATACGGCCGCTGTTCGCGGCCGAACGGCAACTTAGTGATGGAAGACTGGCGGGTCACGCTTGGGTGATGGTAGGTGACTAGACTGAGGGTGCCGGCGGTCGCGCTTGGATGGTGGTAGGCAACCTAGTAAGGGAATACCGGCGCGCTCCGAAGCGATAGTAGTGCACCTGATGCGTGTGGAGGCGTAGTTGGGCAAGTTTTGCCTAGGTGTTGCCGTTTGCATATGTTGAGAAGCTTGGGGAACGTCAAGAGTCCCGAAAAAGGAAGGTCCTTACGTCTGAGTAAGGAGGATGTGCCGGGCGTCCCACTGATTGTTTGCTATGCGTAGTAGCTGTAGTTCAGTGCGGAATCGGAATTTAGGAAATTGTGTCGCGGTTGCGTTGACAGAAGTAGAAAAGAGGTCGCGAGGAGGACGAGAACGTCGAAACAAGGTGAGCGGAGTCGCGCGGATGGTTGGCGGGCATTGTGCGCCATCGTTTAAGGCTAAGCCAGTATTGAGGCAGGGAAGGGAAGTCGAAAGAGTGTCGTGTGAAGTCGGAATTGAGAATGTAGGAATGGAGTTACGTGGAGTCAAGAATATTGTCGGTTCCATTAACCGGATCTTCGTATTTCTGTGCTATAACAATTTAATACTGTTTACAATGCAGTAAGTGTTATAAGGTTTTTTTACATTTACTTTACACGAATGTCTTTGTTTGTCTTTTGACTTATGTTATACAATGGCTGAAAATTTTCATTTTGTAATGGGGTAGGAATGACGCGCTGACAGCAGTCGAAATAAGGCATGGCATTGTGGGTTGGTTATCCACGTGGTATAGAGAACCCCCACAATACTACAGGGGGTGTTTTTTCGTGTGTAGTGGTGTGCTGTTCGTGGACTGGATACTATTGTTGGAAACAAACTCCCTGTTTTCCTCCCTGCGTTGTGGCGTGAGTTAATAGAGACTAGACAACTTTGAATACAATTTGTGAACGCACCCTTTCACTAATCATCGAACTGTTACTGTCAATTTATTTAATAATCTCAACATTTGCACCATGGTTAAGTACACGAACGAACAAGGTCTGCAAATTATAAAAATTTACTACCAAAAAAAAAGTTGTCAAGTCCCTATTGGAAAACCCTATACTTCTATCCGTTCATGGAATAAAAATATATTATTCTTAGGAACGTTTCGTGTACCTTATTATTCTCTAGATATAAATGGCTACATCGAACAAAAAAATGAGGTGGCGAGAGGCCGACTTTAGCGATACAAGGACAGATGTGTCCTTCATCTTGTCTCTGGCTTCTGGTCGTCTTGCGATAACCAGAATCACCCACATCCGTGAGGATGTTGGGCTCGGTCTCGAAATATCTGAAAAAAGGGGGAGGGGGGGGGGTATCTAAGGATAGTGTGGACAGTGTTAGTTCAGGTCTTCTCGAACTACTTGGATGGAGAGATGGTGGGAAAGAAGTCGTACAAGACCGGTAGGTTTTGAGTGCGGCAGTAAACGCAGATCACATCTTTGACATCTGAGGGTTACATTTCTTTGGCTTACCGGCTATTTATACTATTCTGTTATTCCTTTGTTTCGTTGGGGTGATGCATACTTCTTATCGCCAACACTAGCCGTTTCAAATTCTTTTGTACTATCGGGATGATGCATGCTGCTTATCGACAAAGTTCGATGATTCATAATTGGCAGATGCGTAAACTCTCCCCTTGCATAGAAAAAGTGTGTCCCACCATTTATGCCGTCGTTTGTAATTCACGTAACTTTGCGTCGTAATTCTTCTTCATTAGTTGATTAAGCTTCTTTGGTTTATATTCATTATATCTCTTACAGCCTAAATTTAATATTACAATTATTATTACCGATTACAATTGTCGGAATTACAATTCCGCTTAATACAAGATTCCCTTCGATAGGGATTAAATATAACATGTCAATGCTTGTTAAACCATTATTTGAGTCGGAATGCAACATTTTATCTATCTGTTAGGGATGCGACCCTTGAGAGGTTGCGTCCACCGTGTGCAACGTCCAATAGTGTGATGTCCAGAGGTTGACGGACGATCGGAGGGGCTGTCCAAGCGGGGTTAACTAAGGGGGTAGCAGTCCCAGCGGTGATGACTGCCCGGAGTAGCAGTCCGAGCAGTGATGACTAACAGGAGTAGCAGTCCAAGTGGTGATGAGTAGCAGGAGTAGCAGTCCGAGCAGTGATGACTAACGGGAGTAGCAGTCCAAGCGGTGATGACTAATGGGAGTATCAGTTTGTTGCAAAACGCAACTTGATCCACCCAAAACATAAACGTATCACGTAAATTGCAATTTCAATTACGTAATCACGTAAAATTCGATTACGGAAGTCCTTGTGCAAAAGGCAATACACGCAAAACACGCCTTCGACCGACCTCATTGCCGTCGGCAAAATACTTTCAATGTCGACCAAGGCGGTAACCGAAGGAACGTGTGAAGCAAATGGAGAAAATTACGATACAAACGTTCACATGGCTTCTACAAGCAACAGCCAATAGAAGGGTTTGCCTCGAATTGAGGTCAGCGAGTGAGATACGTGATAGAGCATAATCGTAAAGGGATTGCAGGTGGCCGAAAACAATCAAGGCCATCGTGAAGCTGTTGTTCGGTACGGGGCAAAGGGACAAAGAAAAACACGAATCCGTTTTTTTTTTCGCTGGAAGTCAGTCATGAGTGGTGTTTCAAACTTGTTGGTTTTTAATTGTATGACGAATCTTGGGTGATTCTGTGCCGCAATTCGTTGCAAATAGTGAATAAAGAAAGTATAACATTAACAGTCGGCTTGTTCACTTCATCACGATTTGAGATTTCACCTTAATGTGTTTGGAGTTGGTATTCATTAAGAAATTTCAAAACAGTTTCCAGTTAACGTGCGCTCCGCAGAATAACATTAACATTCACGCCGGGGCAAATTATTTCTATTTGTGGTCCTTGGGGTTTTTTTTTGCTAGTTTCCGACGCGAAAATATTCGTCCTTCGAGCCGGATTCGGAATCCTTAACAATTTTGAACCATAAGTTCGTTATTCAAGGACAAACTAGTGCTGTTTAATTGGGCGATATTAAAATTGTGTCAGCGTTGACGTTGGCTTTTCTACTGCCGCTGCTGAGATACCAAGTGTGCTTCTGTTCGAGTTGGCTGCTGGTGTTATGTTGTATTCAAAACACAATAAAATATTACAAATATAGATATTTGAGTTGTACTCACGCTTTGGCTAACCTTTGTTACTTTTTCAATTGCGGGGGATGCCTTTGGATACTGAGATTTCAGTGAAGTGTGTTTGATTCGTTGTTGGTGATGAAGTGACGACATTGTAATAATTCCAAAGTAAGTTTCCACTAAATGCTCGAGGTAGAGATGATTCAGACGCTAATTAAATTCGACTGATTCTTTTTTCTTATCTTTTTTCAACTGATTAAACTTATTTAGAAAACGAGTTTAATTAATTACTCTGCTTTAATTGGATTTCCTGTTTCTTCGATATAATAATTAATTAGTTCATGATTTCCATTATTAACTATGGGTGCTTAAACTTTTATTTAACTTTAACTTTTCCTTTTTTCCGACTCGCGACTATACTTTTTTCTCGGTTGCTTTAAAAAATGTCCTTATTCCCTTTCGACCGGCAAAAGACAAAACTGTACCTCCGGTTCTTAGTTTTCTCCGTTATCTCCTTGTTCAGCTGTTCCATTGTCCCGACGAAGAAACTCGGCTACGATGTCATCGCCGGGGAAAAACAGGGTTTATGTACCAGCTATATTTATTTTTGTTTTCAATTTAAGTTTTATGTAATTAAAATTTAAATATAATTTAATGTTTTTGGTATTGTGTGTTTAATTATGTGTAATTGTACATTGTATTTATGAAAGTGTTTACTTTATGGATAAATGTTTAATTGCCCTGTGAGTAGGGCGTTAGAATATACTTACAGCTAGGCCAGCTTGTCGTAAGAGGCGACGAAAGGCCGAGTGGTAGCCGGGGTCCCAACACCCTGTGCGCCCGGTGAAATACCACCCCATCAAGCTTTAGGCTCCGTGAAATGGTCGGGAGAAATCCCTGGCCATCTTTCGGAGCTTGGCTGATGGACTGGTGCGAGAAAAGGTTGGTTAGGTGGTAGTCGGTCCCAAGGTGAGATACCACCCCGTCACGCTGTACATTCCACGATATCGCCGAGAGATGGCTGGTGGCCCGGACTGACACGGGGATAAGTCATGATGGTGTCTTCTGATATAAAGAATTCCGGAAGTAAACTAGTCTCCCATTCGGATCTCCGGGGAGGACTATGTCAGGAGGAACATCATGCAGATATCATGATAAATAATGGAACTTTGAGAGGTTGGTCATCGCATAACCGGGCTAGCTCTCGAGGCTCGGCCCACGCTCGACTGGTGACGGCATTTTGTAACATCAGGGGCATTGGTTTCACCAATACTAATGTAAACGCCGCCCCCCAATATTTGCAAACAACGAAACCTGATATCCTTGCCCTAACTGAGACCCAGGTCGATTCGTCAACTGATTCGACATATCTTCGTTGCTCAGGATACGACTTACATTCGAGATTCCGTTTTAAGGGCGGAGTCTGCGTCTTCGCACGGTCCGATCTGGCTTGCCAGAGGATGGAGGCGTTGGAGCCCAATAATATGGACATCATATGGTTGAGGGTCGTGCTGAGGAATTCCGTTAAATTTCTTTGTTGTCTTTACCGCTCCCCGAAAGACGATCGACCGGCGACATTTTTCGAACATCTTTCATATACCGTCGACTGGATACAGATCAACCACCCAGCTTCTGAAATTATTGTCCTTGGCGATTTTAATGTGCACAATTCCGACTGGCTGTTACATTCTAACAGAACCGACGAGGCTGGGAGGCTGGCGGAGATGTTTGCTGTAAGCCACAACTTGACTCAACTCGTGGGGGAGCCAACGCGAATACCGGATGCCCGAGGCGATTATGCGAACACCCTGGATCTGTTTTTGACATCCGAACCGAGTATTTATACCGTAGAGGTTTCTGCGCCACTGGGAAACTCAGATCACTGCTTGGTATCTGTCGCGCAAGCACTTGCATACCAAGCGAATAACCGGCCTAGGCATCTTCGCCATGTATGGAAGTATGGGGCTGCTAACTGGGACGATATGCGAGATTTCTTCGCATCCTTTCCATGGTCCGAGATGTGCTTCGGAAACTCCGATGTTAACGCTTGCGCGGAGTCGGTGTCAGAGATTATTCTTCTGGGGATGGAGATGTATATTCCACATTCCATCAAACGAAGTTCGTCTGATAAGCCTTGGTTTGACAAAAAATGGGAACTGATTACAGCGGCAAAAAATAGAGCTTTTAAACAATGGCGCTCCAATCCCACTGATGTTAACAGAACGAATTTTGTTAGAATCAGAAACGTGTGCAACCAGGCGATTGATACCGCGAAGAAGGCTCACAACGGCAGGGTGATCAATAAGCTCCTTCGATGCCCAACTGGTTCGCGCTCCCTCTGGTCAATGGCAAAGGCTGTCAGCGGTAACTTTGCTTCCTCCTCTTTCCCTCCGTTGGTGACAGACAGCGGGACGTTAGTCACGAATCCAAAGGATAAAGCTAATGTGTTCGCGAATTTATTTTCCGCGAATTCAAACCTCGACCCCGGCCTTTTGCAGCCACCTGTGATCTCGCCGGTACAGTCTTCCATGCGGGATGTGCGATTTCGTCCGCGCACTATTCACCGCATTCTACGTGAACTGGATTGTAGGAAGGCAACCGGCCCGGACGGAATACCAGCAATAGTCCTTAAGAACTGTGCTCCAGAACTATCGCCGGTTCTTGGCAGACTCTTCCGCTTATCTTATGCACGGAGGACCTTTCCTGCCTGCTGGAAAATCGCTCGAGTTCAGCCAATCCCAAAGACGGGAAAAAAGTGTCTCCCACAAAATTACCGTCCGATAGCATTACTCTCTATTTTATCTAAGGTAATGGAAAAAGTCGTCGATACAGAGTTAGCTAAGTATTTGGAGTGCAACGGACTTCTGAATGATCGTCAATACGGATTCCGTGGCAGGCGGTCCACGGGAGACCTTTTAACACTTATAACCGATATATAGACATCTGCGATTGAGGGGTATGGTGAGTCAAGGGCGGTCGCATTGGATATCTCCAAGGCTTTTGACCGCGTCTGGCACGGGGCATTTCTAAGCAAACTTCGTTCATATGGACTTTCTCAACAGCTTTGCGACTGGACGAGGAGCTTCCTCGAGAATCGATCAATCCGGGTTGTTGTGGACGGCGAGTGTTCGGATCTGTATCCTGTTAATTCGGGGGTGCCCCAAGGTTCTATTTTGGCTCCAACCTTGTTCTTGCTTCACATAAATGATTTGTTGGAGACAACGGATAACAAAGTGTTCAGTTTTGCGGATGATAGTACGCTTGTTTCCTCCTTTTCGGGTGTTCGGCCGATTGGTGCTTCTGCGTCGCATCAGCTGAGATGTAGACAGATTGACTCTCTGAATCGGGATCTAGATAGGGTCCTGCAGTGGGGAAGGACCAATCTCGTCGACTTCAATGCAGCCAAGACACAATATACAACATTCACAAAGAAAAGTGGACCGTCGGTTCCACAGATGATGATGAATGGCCGGGCCCTCGAGGCTGGGGAAAGTTTGAAATTTCTCGGCGTCACGGTCTGTGGGAATGTATCATGGCATAAACACGTATCGGGTATCGCCAGATCAGCCTCAGGAAAACTGAGTTATCTTTTTAGAGCCAAGAAATACTTTACTCCGGCCCAACTTCTTCTCCTATATAAATCTCAAATTAGACCCGCGCTCGAATATTGCTCTCATGTTTGGAGCTCGGCTCCTAAACATACCCTCGACCTACTTGAGAGCGTACAAAGACGAGCGATCCGCCTGATCGGGGACTCGGCGCTGACGTCGGGACTACAGTCGCTATCACATCGAAGGCGCGTGGCCGACCTCTGTCTGTTTTACAGATATTATCACGGGTGCTGTTCTTCGGAGATTCTTGGCATTGTTCCACGCAATTCGGTCTATATGCGCTCCACAAGACAATTCGACGGATCGCACCCGTTTGTGGTTCATCTCCCGACGGCGCGAACATCCCTGTATCAGAACTCGTTCCGTTACAGAGCGGGGAAGCTGTGGAACTCCTTTCCCACGCGAGTGTTCCCGGAGCGTTACAACCTGCAACTGTTCAAAAAGAACTGCAACAGTTATTTGATGGCATCTCGGGGCGCCCACTCGACGCTATAGGTTCGCCTCTCCCGAGAGAAGTCTAATAAAAAAAAAAAAAAAAAAAAAATTGTAAAGTGTAAATAAATGTTGTTGTAATATAATTGTGTTTAGGCTTAAATTGAAATTGTGATAATAGTTTGCAATGTATGTGTTTAATTTTTAAATTGTTTAAATGTTTTATATGTTATGTAGTTTTGTTTATGTTTTCGTTGGGACAAAGGCGTCGGGGGAGTTACTACGTAACACTGGAGGGATTGCGACTGGTGAACGGGGTATTGGAGTATCTGCAGCTGGTGTTCGAGAGTGTTCTGGCGCAACGCGTAACAACAGGTATGCGGCATTTATAATTATAACTTATACACATAAAATAAATCAATAAAGAAATTATTATTATTATTATTTATTGGCAGGTAGGAACCCGGAAGTTCATGACCTCACCGACTCGACTCCGCCATTGTTCCCTGTCCTGTGTACTCTCCTTCCACGCTTGACCAGCCGATCCGATCTCCTCAAAGTCAAACCTCACATTGTCCTCCCATCTCTGTCGTGGCCGTCCTGTCGGTCTCTTTCCCGTTGTTCTACCGTCAAGAACTCTACGCACGGTCCTATCGTTGCCCATTCACGCTACATGTCTGGCCCATCTTAATCATCGGGACTTGATTACTCTCATTATTGTAGGTTTGTGGTATAGTTCTTCCAATTCGTGGTTGTGGAGTTTCCTCCATTGTCCTGTCTCCTCGTCATACCTCCAAAGATAGCCCTTAAAACTTTATTCTCGAATACGTGGAATTTGGTTTCTTCCCGTTTTGTGCGAGCCCATGTTTCGCATCCGTATAGACCAATCGGCATGATTATGGTTCTATAGACACGGAGCTTTATGTAATTTCCTTCGATATGGGATTACTGGTCGTCAGTATCGTTCCCAGATATTTAAATTCTTTAACTTTTTCAAATATCTTGCCTCTGACGTTTATATGTGTTCCCTGAGGTCCACCTGCTCCCGGCCATAATCATGTATTTTGTCCTGTCTTCATTTATTTCTAGGCCCACCTCTTCTGCCGATTGCATGATGATTTCATTGTTTTTATCTACAGTTTCTAGATTATCGCCCAAAATGCCGATGTCATCCGCATATGCGAGCACTTGTGTGACCCGGTTCAGGGAAGATCCGGCCATGTTGTTGTCTTGTACCTTTCTGATGACATACTCAAGGACGAGGTTAAAAAGACACGGCGAGAGGTCATCTCCCAGTTTTAGTCCGTCCCGGATTTCAAATGGTTCTGAGAGGTGGTTTTCTATTCGAACTCGCCCTTTTGTTTTCGTTCATGCAAATTCGAATGAGGGCAGTATATTTTTTTCGGGATTCCCAGCTCAGCCACAAAATGGTAAGGTCTTTGCCTTGCGACTGAGTCGTAGGCCTTTTTGAAGTCAACGAACAGAACACCACCGATATCACTCCGTAGATGTTCACACAAATCCAAACACCAAGGATAGAGAAAAATAAAAAACGCACTGGGTTGTTTTATGGTATGGTTTTCTTTTTATTTAAGATTGTTTTAGTATTCTATTTCACTTAAACTACGTTTCCAATAGCACTTAATTTTGGTTTGATTGCCAAAGCCAAATTTCGCGAATCGATTTCAATTAACAACGAATGAGGACTTTTGAAAATAACGTCTCAAGACAATTTCTTGTGCAAGGGTACACAACGGTGGATGAATCTCGACTCCTCGGGGTGAGTGCACTTGGCGAGGGATAATTAAAAGAAACACGAAGCGCAACGTCCCGGGGACGTGTGCGTTGTTCGGTGGATACGATCTGACTCCTCCATTGCAGTCGACATTAGACTCCCTGTAAGCTGCGCTATGCTGACCCACTCTCCATGAGTGAGGAGGGTTTCCACTGAGTGGGTGAGAGAGGGAGACGTGACATATTCCTTTCAAGACGCAATTGCATCGGAGATTGGATGCAAGGAAGGATATTCTAAACGTCAGCTGTGCAAACAAATAGTCGCTCGACGGCGGCAGCAAACGGTTGCTCTATTTATTCTAGCAATCCGTTTACGCTAAAGGAATGTCGTTGTGCCGTTCAACATAACTTCTTCTGTTTACACTTTAAGTGTACAGAAGCATTCCTTTTCGATAGCCAGCGTGAGGATCGTGGCTGATCGTTGTTTAGACAATGTATCCCTAGTGAGTCGAGGGTCGAATTCCAGTGTGAATATTTACACTGGCAAAGAATTCGGCTCTTGGCAGTTAAGCGCGAGTTGCGCTTTGCTTTGTAGTGAACAAGAATACGCGGGAGTATTGGTCTGTGTTTGATGGGCATGGATGTCGGCAATAGGACCCGGTGGATTTTTAATGAATCGTAATGGTAATAAAGGGTGTGAACCGAATGTTTACCAGAGAGTTTGATGCTGCCCAAATACTGATAGTGAAAATGGTTGGTAACGAAGTGATGTCATAGCAAGATGAAGATCTTGCCGTGGGTTATATTTCAGGTGGGAAATGGTTGAAAGAGAGCTTTGTGCCGCTCGTATGCAGGTAAGTAGGAAGACTTGAGGTGAGTGTGAGACAGGTTAATTTAAAGGGAGTGGGTGGTTCTTTGTGAATGCTTTAAAGAACCCCCACAAGGACAATGTCAGGTTTGACTTTGAGGAGATCGGATCGGCTGGTCAGGCGTGGAAGGAGAGTGCACAGGACAGGGAATAATGGCGGAGTCGAGTCGGTGAGGTCATAAACTTCCGGGTTCCTACCTGCCAAAAAGTAATAATAATAATAATAATAATAATAATAATTTTCGTCGTCTTTCTCGGCGTTGGACTCATCCAAATTCTTTTCTTCATCAGAAGGCTGCATTTTCATAATGGTCTCTCTAGTTTATCTCTCTTAGTAATGGACTTCACACATTTTTCAACTTTCATCTCCGATGCGACATTATCTTCATTGGGTGATGTATCATTATCTCTTTTGCTGCTTTCCGTATCGCAGTCATCAGATTCTCCGAAGGCCCCAATTTCTTTATAATCAGAACCCAATGATTGTCTCAGCTCATTTTCCTGGGTAGCGGATTTCATTCCCTTGTCGACTTCTGCATCGCAGTCATTAAATTCGCAGAGAGCCTCCATGCGTATGCCGATTTTCTTGAGGACATCCTTTGTGTAAGTAACTGCAATTCCTCTTTTTCGTAATGGTCTTCTTACACCTTGTTGAAGTCGGCACTCTTTACCAACTTCTCTATTTTGGCAACTCCACCGATAAGTGACCCTTCTTTCGTCATTTTTGATTCTGGCTCCATTTGTGGCTCAGTTCCCCTGCTCCCTTCTGAGATGGACTCTTCCATGACTTTTTTCTTCTTTTCGGCAGAACCATTTTCGTCAAGAACTGGTTCATTTTCATGATCCAACAGTCGTTCGACTATAGTCTCACCCTCGTGTGCTCCTCGTCTTCCTGGCAGCCATCGTCTCCAATTGGTTTATCATCGATGAATCCTGCGGCCGTTCGTGGACCACGACTCTCTTTTGTTTGGCTCCTTCTTTAGCAGCACTTCCGATTCATCATCATCATCATCATCGGCACTACAAGCGGGATCCGGTCTTGGCTTTATTTAGCAAGTCTCGAGGCTTGTTGAATTTGCCATAATAATTTATTTTTACGGGCAAGATTATTAGCCTAATTAGAGGGCAATCGTTGCGTCTTGCGACTGTCACACTCTTTACCTTTCGTTTAGTGAAATTCGAGTCGTCAACCATCCTCCCATCAAGACTCTGCCCAACAACTTTTTATATAAATGTAGTGATATTCTGGTGCTTCCTGGATGATCAGGTCGGGAAATGTTATCGGACGTTGTGCTGCCATAATACGTAAATATTGTAAATAAATATCCTTCAAGTGCTCTGACCGTAGTGATAACACTTTACTCGCTTTCTTCTGACATAAAATCCGTTGACATTTTTTTATATACTTAATCATATGACAATCAGTACTAGAATATTCTAGAGAGTCCGAAACAGAGTACTAGAATATTCTATAAAGAAATGGAAAACTGGAGACCGTGAACAGTAGAACATTCAAGACTATGGAACGGGCGGAAACGAAACGCCGAATCAGAATAAGGAAACGATAGAAATACGTCGCACACAGAGCATGGAGATGAGTAAGAAGTAGAAAGTGAAGCAAGCGATAAGTGCGGTAGTAAGAAGTAATAAGTAGAAAGTAAGAAGTAAGCAGTAAGTAGTGAAGCAAGCGATAAGTCAAGAAATCGTTATGTGTACAGTAAAAGTAACGGTTGCTATTAACGGACTAATAAAGTGTTAGATTAATTCAAAATCGATTTAACGGCTCTTATTTATTCAAAATAATTAATCCAGCGAACCCTAAGCTCGCTACAATTGGTGCCAGAAGTGGGATTAATTATTGGTGAAATAAATAAGTCTGTGGAAGCGTATTGTGACGATGTCAGATCGACATTTGGAGGACCGGAACCTGGATAGCAGAGGAAAGAAGCCAATTCTTCGACAGCGTCTGCAAGCAGCAATAGAGGAAAAGGATATTGATGTCGGCACAGATGATTTTACGAGTGGGCCAGACTGTCCGGATGGAGAAGAAACAGCGAGTCAAGATGGTGCAAATGTAACGGAGAAGAGTTCGCCACCGTTGGACATTTCGGAGATGTTCAGGATGATGATGGCAAAATTAGATGCGCGAGCTGCAGACGTTAATGCAAAATTGGACGCGCGAGCTGCAGAGTTTAAGGCAAAATTAGATGCGCGAGCTGCAAAATTGGATGCGTGGGCTGCAGACGTTAACGCAAAATTGGACGCGCGAGCTGCAAAATTGGATGCGCGAGCTACAGATGTTAATGCAAAATTGGACGCTCGAGCTGCAGAGTTTAAGGCAAAATTGGATGCCCAAAGGCAGAGTATGAAAGAATTCTGGGACTCGGAAGCGGAGGAATCTGAGGATGAGGAGAAATTGGAGCCACATGAAAGGAAGAAACACAGGAAGAGCAAAGCTATGGCCGACAGCAGTGAGGAAGAGGAGGAAGATCATGATGATGTGTTATGTGAAGAACTGAAGGATCTCATCGATGATAACCCGATTGAAGAGGACGGTAGTGATGGTGAAGACACTGATGCTTCAGGCCGTTCCCCGAAACGGATTTACAATGATGATGACGAGTTGGACGACCGACTGGAAGACGACGACTGTGACCTTATTGAAGAGAATCTTGGTTTGAAAGTCGACCGCAGAAAGCGTTCCAAGCGTCTGCGTCGTACACAGGACGAGGAAAGTGATGGAGAGGAACAGCACGTCGATGAAGGTTCAGCACGTGAGGCTATAGCCGAACAGCTATTTGACGACGAAGACGATGTTGAACGCCGCTCTGAACGTAGTCACAGGGAAACTGAGGCGGCAAAACATTTCAGTGATGTTGAGGAATCGGAGTCTGATGCCGAAGATTTTATTGTAAACGACGAAGGAAGGCCAATTGCTGAAAAGAAGAAGAAAAGACGACTTCTAGTCACTGACGCGTCATTGCAAGATGGTCAGGACAGTTTCGGTGTAGATTTCGACTATGAGGATTTCACTAATGATGACGAGAACGGATATGAACCCGAATACGAACCTAATGAATTGGAAAGGGGTCACTTTACTGATTTGGACAATGAAATCCGTAAAACGGATATTCCTGAGCGAATGCAATTGCATGAAGTTCCGGTTACGCCTGTTCCAGAGGGACCCAATGAACTACAAGATGAAGCTGAATGGAATTACAAACAGGCGTTTCCGAACAAGAGAGATCAACGGATGTTGGCGGTCTTGGCTTTATTTAGCAAGTCTCGAGGCTTGTTGAATTTGCCATAATAATTTATTTTTACGGGCAAGGTTATTAGCCTAATTAGAGGGCAATCGTTGCGTCTTGCGACTGTCACACTATTTACCTTTCGTTTAGTGAAATTCGAGTCGTCAACCATCCTCCCATCAAGACTCTGCCCAACAACTTTTTATATAAATGTAGTGATATTCTGGTGCTTCCTGGATGATCAGGTCGGGAAATGTTATCGGACGTTGTGCTGCCATAATACGTAAATATTGTAAATAAATATCCTTCAAGTGCTCTGACCGTAGTGATAACACTTTACTCGCTTTCTTCTGACATAAAATCCGTTGACATTTTTTTATATACTTAATCATATGACAATCAGTACTAGAATATTCTAGAGAGTCCGAAACAGAGTACTAGAATATTCTATAAAGAAATGGAAAACTGGAGACCGTGAACAGTAGAACATTCAAGACTATGGAACGGACGGAAACGAAACGCCGAATCAGAATAAGGAAACGGTATAAATATGTCCCACACAGAGCATGGAGATGAGTAAGAAGTAGAAAGTGAAGCAAGCGATAAGTGCGGTAGTAAGAAGTAATAAGTAGAAAGTAAGAAGTAAGCAGTATGCAGTGAAGCAAGCGATAAGTCAAGAAATCGTTATGTGTACAGTAAAAGTAACGGTTGTTATTAACGGACTAATAAAGTGTTAGATTAATTCAAAATCGATTTAACGGCTCTTATTTATTCAAAATAATTAATCCAGTGAACCCTAAGCTCGCTACAATACCTTAGTAATTTTACCATGTCTTCATTTGATTTCTTCTGCCATTTCAAGAGACAATTTAAGAAAAACAAGCATTTCTCAAAAAGTTGTGCTGGAATTAGTTAATTCTCCGTAATCACTAATAAACTTTAATGTCCCTTCATAGGGGCATCCGAGTGATATGATAAAATTATGATGTCCTTTAAGAGCGGGCAGGGGAGTGCAAAGCAATATATTCAATTACCTATTAATGTGGACTTCATCGACGGTTTGTGGAACGTATTCGCAGTCGGTTGAATACTTACTGTTGGAACAATGTTGGATTGCTTGCCGATTATTTAATAGATTAATGGAACCTTCAATAAGATAAACAATTATTCGGATCTTAATGAATAAACTTACCTTTAAGTCTATATTAATCCCCTCCAGTTCTCATTATAATAATTATATTTATTAATTACGAGAGGCTGTAACATATTGCTAAATTTTATATCGGCTATCAGTACACAGCTGAATTTCTGTTATACGGCAACCCTAGTGGCACTCTGGTGGCGCGAATAAAATTCAGTCCAAAGGTTGACTTGTGTATCTGTCAAAATCCGAAGGGAATTTATCAAGAGTTGTGTAACGAAGAAACAGACTATAAAAATCATCACAAATTAATATATTGATATTTTTAGGCTTTCGGTTATTGTCGTGCACTTACCAATTTATATTTCGTTAACAGGACATCAGAATGGCGGCTGCACGACCACCTAGACAGAGTATAGGTGCTCTTATTAAGCTTGCCTGGCATGAGATTCCTGATATCGTTGCAGGCACTTGCCTCATGCTCACGGGTTTGTCTCTGGCTGGAATAGGTCTGGCACAATACTACGCTCGTGATGGTGATAATAGAAAATATAAACTTGGATGGGTTATATTCCGACCAGATGACCCACGAGCGGAAAAAGTACACAAGGATTAAGATAATTAATGAGCTAGAAGTGAAATAAAATATTTAATTTGACAAAATTTGTATTTATTTGTAGGCAGCAGTTTAATATGAAAATTACTTAAGCATTCGATGGGAACAGGAAGTCTGAGCTGAAACAGATGATTGTCAACAAAGGATTTGTAGGAACACACAACTGAAAGTGAAACATAGTCAGGAGAATTTAGCATTATAAAGTGAAGGGAGTCGCGGAAACAGAATTGGACACGTTTAGATTTTTGATCTTATTTCATGGGGAAGTCACGGTTAGTGAATCGATAATTTTGTTATTTCTGCCAAATTCGAATAGTAAGTGTTGAACAGAATATAATACTATGTTACTCCTATTCCAAGTGAAGGGTTGTATAATAAACTAGTTTTGTTTATCCACAGATGCAATTCAATGATGGTTAGTTTCCAGTTCTCCAACCTGCAAGAATTAGACAGAAATAACTTTATATTGCAATAAGTTGACGGTCACCTGGACTACGCACCATCGTTATTGTTATTCTATTAAGCCATCCCAAAGTCTGTACAGCACCTCGCCCATTGAATATGTTGAACGTTCATGGGAGAAATGTTCATATAGGGGTCAGTAGTGTAAAGAAAATCTTTCAAAACTCTAGTGCATGATGTGTTAAGCATTGGTCTTTGTTTAGACGAACTAGTTTTCTAGCATTTAGCTTATCGCCGGAGATGTGATGTCTGTTGACATTTGGCACAGCTGAGCCAACCGTTTGTGTATATCCAGTTAATGGATTGGTACACAATTTCTATGCTGTGCCGTGTCTGTGGGGGTTTAAGTATTTGGGGGCAGGCGTACTGCTCTAGTTTCACTTCACCCACCAACTAATCCTTCACAAAATTGATCGTCCGGAGTCCGGGGACCAAGCGATAACTTAAACGCACAGATAATGTTCGAACTTAGTATTATTGGTATTGATATAAATGGACGCAACGAACGGAGGTCCCAGGTACACTTTAACGTAACGATGGTAAGGGTCCTTAACAGCTATTGGATTTTTTTTATTGGCCCGCGCCGATGGGAATTCCAAGTACGCTCATTTTACTTTATTTGGTTTAACACAACTAGTATTATCTATTATAGGTTTTGTGTTTCCTCCTGCGAGTATCCCATTCCTTGCGCACTTATCGCGAAATCTGTCGTAAACTCTGTTCATATAATTAACTTAGTATTCTTAAAATCATGTGCGTTAACTATGGTAGTTGTGTATATATGAATGTTCCGCGCGAGAAATTCGGTAGGTTTAACGTCCCCTTTTGTATATTTATATCTTTATATTCAAAGTTAAATTTATATTTGCAGCTTCTCTGTAATGTCTAACCGTTCGATGATTACTTTATTTTGACAGGCTAGGATGTGTGTGAACGCTTTGGATCCGACTGACCCGGTGTGTGTGGCTTGGCGGTTGAAGCTCGACTGACTAATGAAAGCAAAAATTCATCACGTCGTGGCAGTGGGGTTGTAGCTAAAGTAAACTCGCTGCCACTTACTAAGGATTTTGGCGAAGAGTTGCTATGCCTGCATAAGAATTTAGTTTCAGCGAATCCTCGCCGTATAAGCTGAGTTGGATTCGTTGGTTGTATGTACCGGGAAATTGGCTTCGGGAACGCGAGCAAGTATGGGCATGAATTTTCGGGTGAAATTGGAATTGCTGGGTGCAAGCAAGGAATATCATTTAGATAAGATATTAACCGAAGTAATTACGGGGAAACGTATGCGGTTCGGTATCGTTGGTGGTGATGGTTAATGTTCCGTTATGGATTTGAATATGCGTTTCATTACAGCATATGAATTTCGGGGAAATTAAGATTGCTTGGTTGCGAGGAGGGAATATGGTTTAGATGAAGAATTGACCGAAGCAATTTTGGGGAAAATTATATGTGAGGTGATGTAAGAGATGATTTATAATGTATTCTATTAAATTGTATTCTGTTGGGAGTTTTGGGAAATGCCTTTCGTTGCAGATTGGGAGATGAATTCTTGCAAGTTTGTGATGAATGCGCTTGCAGATTGGGATTGTTTTTGCATGTTTATAGGTTAGGGTAGGGTAACGCGCTGTTAGCGATCAGAATT
Source organism: Microdon myrmicae (assembly GCA_963931805.1). Lineage (NCBI taxonomy): Eukaryota > Metazoa > Arthropoda > Insecta > Diptera > Syrphidae > Microdon > Microdon myrmicae. Next base: position 106,693,872 of record OZ007502.1, read on the forward strand.
GGTTGGCATTGTGGGTTGGTTCTCCATGTGGTGTAGAGAACACCCACATGTCCTTCGATCGCCGTGCGGGCGTAGGACAATTGGTAAAACTTGTGACCCACGTATCTGTGGATCCGTGGGGTTGTTGCCTCCCAGATGCATGTTACCTTTGTTTCAGGTGGAAAGGAGGACTTTTGAGGACACATGTCTGTGGGCATGTGTAATTTGGATATAGGTGAGTAGTTCCTTGGTGGAACGACAATATCTCAAGCTATAGTGGATTGTGTGGTGCGTAGAACCGCCACAGGGCCATTAAATACCCATTTACAGATCCTCTCAAGAATTTTGTCGGTATAAAATTCCATTGTTTTCCACCAAAGAAGAAAGAGAAACCTTTTCATTAATGTTCCATTTTCCCTTGAATATGAAAATCGTGAATGATGGCATTGTAGTTTAGTTAGCAGTTGTTGTAAGAAGACAGTTTTCAGTTTTGTGAAGAACGTCTTGACAAGAGAACAAAATAAATAAATTTTCACGTCTCGTATTTCGTTTTTTCAATATTTATTTTCACAAGTCCGCGTCTAACGCTCTTCCCTCAAAATAGAGGAATCACGGCGTTGAAAGTGTTAAAACAGTGTGATACATATGATATATTGTGGAACAACCACATGAATCTATAAGCTTAATTGGGTATTTGATATTTTTTTAAGACACCCATGTCGGGGTGCACACCCGAATTATGATATATAGATTTCAAGGCAGGAGTGCACGTACTGTCTTGTTAGCGCGTGCAACTGGGAATTGACATAGGGTACTCGCGATTGTGCTAGTAAAATATGATTATATGAATGGAGAATAAATAATTGGATCTGACTATGCAGATATCGAAAATCCCAGTTGCGGGACATTACTGTTTGGCCTCTCAGCGGTTCTATTGATACATTCTATTACTATTATTATTATTATTATTTACTGGCCTGTAGGAACCCGGAAGTTCATGACCTCACCGACTCGGCTCCGCCATTGTTCCCTGTCCTGTGCGCTCTCCTTCCACATTCGATCATCCGATCCGATCTCCTCGAGGTCCAATCTAACATTGTCCTCCCATCTCCGTGGCGGCCGTCCTGTCGGTCTCTTTCCCGTTAGTTTACCGTCAAGAATTCTATGCACGGTCCTATCATCGCCCATTCGCGCTACGTGTCTGGCCCATCTTAATCTTCGCGACTTGATCACTCTCACTATAGTAGGTTTGCGGTATAGCTCTTCCAATTCGTGGTTGTGGAGTTTCCTCCATTGTCCTGACTCCTCGTCATATATACCCCTTAAATCTTTATTCTCCAATACGTGGAATTTGTTTTCTTCCCGTCTTGTGAGAGCCCATGTTTCGCATCCATATAGAGCAATCGGCATGATTATGGTTCTATAGATACGGAGCTTTATATTACGTGATAGCAGTTTGGATTTTAATAGTTTACTGGCTGCATGCCAACTAGCGTTGCCAGAATGTAGTCTTTTGTTAATTTCCTTTGACGTTTCGTTTCTGTTTCTGTTTCGTGAAGTTTCCCCCATTGTTCTGACTCCTCGTCATATTTACCGCCAAATATACCCCTTAAAACTTTATTCTCGAATACGTGGAATTTTTTTTCTTCCCGTTTTATGAGAGCCCATGTTTCGCATCAATCGGCATGATTATGGTTCTATAGACACGAAGCTTTATGTTACGTGATAGCAGTTTGGATTTCAGCAGTTTACTGACTGCTTACCAACTAGCGTTGCCGGAGTGCAATATTTTGTTAATTTCCTTTGACATATCCTTACTGGCCGTCAGTATCGTTCCCAGATATTTAAATTCATTAACTTTTTCAAATATCTTGTCTCTGATGGTTATATGTGTTCCCTGAGGTCCACCTGCTCTCATCGTGATCATATATTTGGTTTTGTCTTCATTTATTTCTAGGCCTACCTTGTCTGTCACTTGAATGATGATTTCACTGTTTTTACTTACAGTTTCTAGATTATCGCCCAAAACGGCGATGTCTTCCGCATATGCGAGCACTTGGGTGATCCCGTTCAGGGATGATCCGGCCTTTCCGATGACATACTCGAGGACAAAGTTAAAGAGGCATGGCGAGAGGCTATCCTCCTGTTTTAGCCCGTCCCGGATTTCAAATGGTTCTGAGAGGTGGTTTTCTATTCTAACTCGCCCTTTATGTTCGTTCAAGCAGATTTGAATGAGCGTAGCATATTTTTTCGGGGTTCCCAGCTCAACTACAATATGGTAAAGTCTCTGCCTTGCGACTGAGTCGTAGGCTTTTTTGAAGTCAGTAGGTCTCTCCGTATCCCCACTTCTTTTCCAGCAGTTGCCTTACTGTGAACATTTGGTCGCTTGTTGACCGGTTCATACGGAAACCACATTGGTAGTCTCCCAGTATTTCTTCTGCGTACGGCGTGATTCTCGCCAGTATTTGTTAATATTTTGTATGCGGTTGGGAGCAATGATATTCCTTTGTAATTTTCGCAGTCAGATCTGTCACCTTTTTTGAAAATGAGGCCGACTATTGAGGTTTTCCATTCTTCCGGAATGACTTCCTTATCCCATATTGTTTTAATCAGTTGGTGGATCTTTCGAGCGGTTGCCTCTCCTCCATGCTTCACAAGATCTGTCGGTATGCAGTCGACTCCGGGAGCCTTGTTGTTTTTCAATTGATTTATTGCGTCTACAACTTCTTCGAAAGAGGGCTCTGGGATCTGAGACTCGGCCGTATGTACGTCTGGTGGGTTTATTTGTGGTTGATGGGTGCGCACATCGAGCAGGTTTTCAAAGTACTGCTTCCATCTTGTCACGATATTGTTTGTTTCTGCGACCAGACAACCATTTGTGTCTCGAATTATGTTGGCTCTCCTTTGGTAGCTATTTATAATTGAATTTATGCCGGCATGATGTTCTTTGCTCTGGCATGTTGTAGGATTTTTTCGATTTTTTTTTTTTTTGCGTTTGAAAAGTTTCAATGTTTCTTTCCGAATCGTGGCGTATCTTTCTGCGTTGACTGCATGATATTTTTCTAAGTGGATCACTCTCAGGCGTTTACGTTCTTCGATCTTCGCCTTGCACTCATCGTCAAACCAAGATTTGGACTTAATTTTCTTAAATCCGAATACATTTTGGGCTGTTTGTGTGTCTCTGATCGATGCCCATTTAGTGCCCAGATTATTGGTTTCTCCTTCCTCACTACTCCCATTCTCTAGAATGCTAAATCTATTCGTTAGTTCGTCTTGGTATTCAGCCCTTTTGCACAGGTCTTTTAGCTTATCAATGTCGAACTTTCTGCTCGTCTCCCGTGACTGCCCATGTGGGTTTGCTGCAAGCCGACTCCTGATTTTGCCCATCACTAGAAGATGGTCGGAGTCGCAATCTGCTCCTCTATATAATCTTACGTCAAGGATATTCGAATGGTGTCTTTTGTCTATGAGGAAGTAGTCTATTTGGTTACGCGTTACGTCGCCGGGTGATATCCATGCGGCTTTATGAATTTGCTTGTGCTTGAACATCGTGCCTTTCACTACCAGATCTTTTGACACTGCGGACGTAATAATTCGAATTCCATTATCATTTGAAACGTCGTGTAGGCTTTCTTTACCTATGGTTGGTTGGAAGATATGTTCCTTACCAAGTTTTACGTTGAGGTCCTCGAGGAGGATTTTAACATCGAATGATGAGATGAGATCCTATCAAATACTTCTTCTAGGATCTCGTAGAATGTGTTCTTCGTTTCTTCGTCAGTAGATCATATTGGGGCGTGTACGTTTATAAATACATAATTGTACCATGGTCCCTCTATTTTTCGCACCGATATTCGGTCATTAATAAATTTCACATCTTTTACGTAGGGCGTAATCTTTCTGCTTATGATGAAGCCGGTACCGAGGTTATGTGTATCGGTACCTCCATACGCCAGTGTAAGCCCGTTGGTTTCGATTACTTGATGTGGAAGTCGGACTTCCTGAAGCGCGAGGATGTCCATTTTATATTGTTTCGTGTTCTTACGACCGTCTGTATCGCGCCTGGATTGTATAACGTTCGAACATTCCACGTGCCGACGCGTATATCCAGTTTTTTCCATTTTTTCCTACGTCTTCTTTTTTCCGAGTCGGTGTTTTCTTGGTGATTTGTTCCCTTATGGTAGTGGCCGCTCATCGCACCTACGCCTATCGGGTTTTTCGTGAGATTGTTTTTTGTATATCGATTATTGATTTTTGTTCCCACGAGTCTTGGGATTTCAAATAGTCCGCCATATTAGAGCTCCTCTTTGGGGTAAGGTCTGCTTACTGCCCTGATTCGACCCGGTGTCAGAGAGGCGCCGTTATAATACAGCCGGTATACCCCTGGCTGCAAACCATCCCATGGGGACGGTGACGCGTAACACCGTCAGTCGTTGTGTGTTACTCCTCGCTAGCCTGTCTGACATAGGTGGCCCTACTGGAAGCGTATGCTTCCGTCAGCATAGCCTGAGTGACTCATTGTAGTTCAAGCCCTCGCACCACGTCAAGGTTTCTACCTAGTGGGGGCTATTGATACATTCAGCATGAATATTGAGAAATCTTGTTATTTCTTACTAACACTATTCATGTGTTATATAGGAATTTACAAACTCGTGTGCCACACTTACTCACCTTTTCTTTCTAATATACAAAACTCCTAAAATTTCCTCAAATCAGCTAATGACTAATGCATCTTCTTGTTCGTTACGTATCTGCAAACGAATGATTAATAAATCGTACAAAATAAATGCGGATGTAAGAACTTTTATGTATTTATCCGGTACGCTCGTATTCAATTCATTTTTTATCCTCTTGTGATATATTTCACTCCAAACATTCCCCAAGCTCATGTCTGACTGCTCGTCCAGCACGGAAGTCGTCTAGTAATCTCTCTGTCAACTCATCTCGCACATTTTCCACAAGGACATAGACGACAAGCGTATGCAATTGATTATTTTTGTTTAATAATTAACCACACCCTGCTGATGGCAAGGATGCAAATAGTATTTAATATCCGAAATAATGTGAATCTATGAGGACAAATCTGGTTAGGGTAATATCATTTGGAGCAATATCCTTCTCCAAGTCCTGGTAGATTTACTCGCAACATATCGTTCGTCATTGATGTATTGAAACAAGTGGAATTTGCATGAGAGTTGTGGACTCGAGAATTGAGGGATTAGAATCTGTTGGTTACGTATTGCGATGAGGAATTTTAGTTATGGATGGTTTTACTAATGTGGTTGGAGGACTTAAATGAACATTATTCAGTGGATCGTTGTAGTCTGGTGGTAAAATCTGTGCGTCGTTCTGTAAATAAATGTGAGTAAGAGAATGTATGGTTATGTTCTGATTATAAATTTAACTTCAGACAACTCTAATCCAGATTTAAGCAATTAATAATATATAGGATAATATAACACTCGATTGATGGATGTTGATTATATATCTTTTTTTACTGATGCGAGCCAATTTGACTCATTTTTAAAAAAAAAAATACAGTATACAGAAAATACGGTTCGATCTGGCTTGCCAAAGATTGGAGGCGTTAGAACCCAATAATATGGACATCATGTGGTTAAAGCTTGTGCTGAGGAATTTTGTTAAACTTTTACCTTATAAAAGCGGGGTCTGCGTCTTCGCATGCTCCGATCTGACTTGCCAGAGGATGGAGGCGTTGGAACCCAATAACATGGACATCATATGGTTGAGGGTCGTGTTGAAGAATTCTGTTAAATTTTTTTGTTGGGTTTACCGCGCCCCGAATGACGATCGACCAGCGACATTTTTCACGTACCGTCGTCTGGATACAGATCAACACCCGGCTTCTGAAATTATATATATATTATAATGCGCACAATTCCGTCTGGTTGGTAAATTCTAACAGAGCCGAGAAGGCTGGGAGGCTGGGGGAGATTTTCGCTGTTAGCCGCAACTTAAAAAAGCTTGTGGAGGAACCTAAGCGAGTGCCTCATGCCTGAGGTGATTATGCGAACACCCTGGATCTGTTTTTGACATCCGAGCCGAGCACTTATACCGTGGAGGTTGCTGCGCCACTGGGAAACTTAGGTCACTGCTGGTTATCGGTCGCGCAACCACTCACATTTCAAGCAAATAACCAGCCTGGGTGGCTTCGCCGTGTATGGAGGTATGGGGTTGCCAACTGGGACGATTTGCGAAATTTCTTTTCATCCTTTACGTGGTCGGACGTGAGCTTTAGATACCCTGATGTCGATGCATGTGCGGAGTCGGTGGCAGAGATTATTCTTCTCAGGATTGAGATCTACATTCCGCATTCCATCAAACGAAATTCATCTGATAAGTCTTGGTTTGATAAAATATGCCAGCAGATTACAGCGGCCAGAAATAGAGCTTTTAAGAAATGCCGCTCGAATTCTACCGAGGTTAACAGAATGAATTTCGTATTGTATAATCAAGAACGCATGCAACCAGGCGATTGATACCGCGAAAAAGGCCTACAATGGCAGAGTGACCACTAAACTCCTTCGGTGCCCAACTGGTTCGCGTTCCTTCTGGTCAATGACAAGGGCTGTCAGCAGTAACTTCCTTTCCTCCGTTGGTGACGGGCAGCGGGACGTTAGTCACAAATTCAAAAGATAAAGCTAACGTGTTCGGGAATTTATTTTCCGCTAAATCAAACCGCGATGCCGATCTTTTGGAGCCACCTGTGATCGCGCTGGTGTGGTCTTCGATACGAATGTGAGATTTCGCTCGCGTACTTCTCAACGTATTTTACGTGGACTGAACTGTGGGAAGGCAACCGCCCCGGACGGAATACCAGCAATACTCCTTAAGAACTGTGCCCCAGAACTATCGCCGGTTCTTGGCAGACTCTTTCGCTTGTCTTATGCGTGGAAGAAATTTCCTACCTGCTGGAAAATAGCTAGAGTTCAGTCAATCTCAAAGAGGCAAAAAAAGAAAATGTCCCACAAATTTACAGGCCGACATCATTACTGTCTATGTTGTCTAAGGTGATGGAAAAGGTTATCAATGGTGAGTTAATTAAGTATTTGGGGTGCAACGGACTTCTGAAAGATCGTCAATACGATTTCCGTGGCAGGCAGTCCACGGGAGACCTGTGGGGGTAAAGGCGCCGACGTACGGCACAGTTTCGCTATCACCCACCAGCAGATTACGAGGCAAGAAATCGTTCGCCAAAGAAAAGAGAGGGTAATTAAAACACACTGTTTTTTTATTTTGTCTGTTAACGTCTTCTTTATTTAAACCAACTCTCGTAACCACGTCTTTGGGGGTTTTGTTCCGCTTATTGCCTTCGGACATTAAGGGTTTTAGCACAGGGGATTTAAGATTGAATAGTTGGATATCACTTGTTTCACATAGGTGTCTGTCGTTTTGTATACATATGTTTATATTTGTTTCCCTAGATTTTCGACAATCGGATTCCGGACAAAACGCACCACAGCTTTATTGTTCCTTTAGTTATATTTGGGCACACTTTATGAATTACTAAATTACTTGGTGGCAAAAATACCCAACACAACTAATTTTCAGCAGCAAGCGCGCGCGCCGTAGCGTTCAAATCACGACTCCGTTGCTTGTACGCCGTTTGGCGGATGATTAGCGAATGACTACTCCGAGACGTACACTGGGGGGTGGTAAGGAACGTCTGTCCTCTGGGGTGGTTATTACTCGACTGACTAATTACTGACGAGGAAAAGTTCGTCGCGTCGTGGCAGTGGAGTCATAGCCAAAATCAACTCACTGCCATTTACTAGGAACTTTGAAAAGGGTTGCTATGCCTGTATAGGGGACTTAGTTCCGGGGAATCATCGCCGTATAGGCTGAGTTGGATTCTTTGGTTGTGTGTACCGGGAAATTGGTTTCGGGGGCATAGCCAAGCATGGTCAAGGGTCTTGATCGTTGCGATGGTATTTTCGTGGAAAGGCGACGCATCATGCTGTTGGCTTGCCAGTAAGAGGGAATTGGTGTGGTTCTACATGGTTTAGGTGGAATGGGAACCAAAATGGTTTTCGGGGGAAATAAATGTTGTTTGGTTACAAGCGAGGAGATAGTTTAAGCAAGAAGTGAGCCGGAATGATTTTCGGGGGAAATTAGAATTGCTTGGTCGCAAGCAAGGAGTATAATTTAGATAGAGGATTAACCGAAGCAATTTTGGGAAAATGTATGCGGTAGTTGATGGAGATGGTGAGTGTTTCTTTGTAAATTGGATATGCGTTTATTACAGGTTGGGAAATGGGTTCCTGGTAGGTTGGGGATGTATGCAATTGCGGATTTGGGGACAAATGCTGTTGCATATTGGGATGTGTTTTTGCATGTTGGGAAATGGATTACAGGTTGGGTTAGGTTGACGCGCTGTTAGCGGTCAAGATTGGTTGGCATTGTGGGTTGGTTCTCCATGTGGTATAGAAAACCCCCACAGACCTTTTGACCCATATAACCGATATATGTATGTCGGCGATTGAGGGGCATGGTGAGCCAAGGGTGGTCGCATTGGATATCTCCAAGGTTTTTGACCGCGTCTAGCACGAGGCATTGTTGAACAACCTTCGCTCATATGGACTTTCCCAGCAGCTTCGCGACTAGACGAAGAGCTTCTTCGAAAATCACTCGATCCGGGTTGTTGTAGACCGCGAGTGTTCGGATCTGTATCCTGTTAATTTCGGGGTGCCTTAAGGTTCTATTTTGGGCCCGACGTTGTTTTTGCTTCACATAATGTATTGTTGGAGACAACGGATAACAAGGTGTTCAGTTTTGCGGATGATAGTACTGTGGGGAGGAAGTATTGTGCCAAACACGGCCACTCCGTTCATCTTGCTCCTCCATCCTAAATGTTCCTCCAAGAAATTCTTCCCCGAGTGAAAGAACGAAACGCCGACATGGGAACAACGATTAAGGAAACACAACTAGGAACTGCCAGGCACTGCAGCACTGAAAATTAAACACTGGTGATGTTGTTGAAGTAAATGTTCTTTTATTGGTTCAGATGTATCCAAGTATTTTAATGCATTTATTTTGTTATACTCGTCATTATCTTTAAAATTGGGGAGGATAATTCGTAATTTTACAGATTGAAGTCGTAAATTAATCTAATTAGACAATGAAATCATGCGCACACGTGCGCTGTAATGAACCGACGAGTTTGTATATAAAAACTGTTATTCACGCGACTCGCGGTTGACTTTCGCGTCCCCGTGTTCACCGGGGAGCGGGAGCGGCAACGACCGTGGTGGTCGGCGGATGTAATTGGACTCAACGATATTCAATCGTTTGGGGTGAGTTTTCCCGAGAGAGAAAGTGTTTCTCTCGTGGTGAAAACAAGGAAGAAAGACTTGGCAATGTATGTGTATGTGTGAGTGAAGATCACATTGGTTTTTTCCATACACAAGGCCATGGGAATGAACCTGAAACAAAGAAAGGAAAAAGGGATCGTGGAGATCTTTGTTTATGTGAGAAGGTTACTGGGAAACGAATCCAGAACTATGTAGGATAAAAGGAATTTATGACCTGATAGTTCAACTGAGTAAACAAGTTGCAACTCATTAGATGGTAGGTGCATTTGGGATACTAGAATGATTGAATTGTTTGCGTATCGGCAGAATGCCTGATAAAGGACAGCGGTCTTTTGTTTACTCATGGTGCGAGTTAGTGAAATAGTCTCAACGTGGATGGTGCTAATTACATGCAGCTGGTGTTGGACTATTTATCGCTGGCTAAAAGGGTCGACAGCCGATGTGTGCATAGATAGTTTTTATGTACACATATTGAGGCTGGGATTAGCCAACTCAAGGGTAAGATACCCTGATATGCGGTCGTATGAAATGAATTTTATTACAGCGAATTTATGATACGGTAAGAATGAACTCTTACAGGAATTGTATGCGAAGAGATGCAAGAAAAGGTAAGAATTCTTTTACTGAAGGTTTTTAGATTATACCTTAGATAATCCTAGATGCGTAAAGCATTTAAGGTGCTAATGCGATTGCATTAGCGAAATTATGTGATTGAGTGGAAGTTATGGGGTTTTTTTTAGGTAAGTGAACCGTGGGGTTTGGCGGAATCGCCACGGTACTCCTATTTCCTCTTTTTCGAGTGATCGGCCGATTGGCGTATCAATGTCGCACCTGCTGAGATGTAAACAGATTAGCTCTCTGATTCGGGGTCTGGATAAGATCCCGCACTGGGAAAAGGCCAATCTCGTCGACTTCAACGCAACGAAGACACAGTATACAACATTCGCAAAGAAAAGTGGATCATTGATTCCACACCTGATGAAGAATGACCGGGCCCACAAATCTGGGAAAGCTTGAAATTACTCGGCGTCACGGTCTGTGGGAGTATCTCATGCCAGAAAGACGTGTCGAACATCGCCGGGTCAGCCTCTGGAAAACGGAGTTATCTTTTTAGAGCCAAGAAATGTTTTCCTTCGCCCCAACTTCTTCATCTGTATAAATCTCCAAATAGACCAGCGCTCGAATATTGCTCCCATGTTTGGAGCTCTGCTCCTAAGCACACTTTCGACCTACTTGAGAGCATACAGAGACGAGCGATCCGCCAGATCGGAGATTCGGCGCTGACGTCGGGACTACAGTCGCTATCATATCGAAGGCGCGTAGCTGACCTCTGTCTGTTTTACAGATATTATCACGGTACTGTTCTTCGAAGATTCGTGGCATTGATCCGCGGTTCATCTCCCGACGGCGCGAACATCTCTGCATCAGAACTCGGCCCGTCACAGAGCGGCGAAGCTGTGGAACTCCCTTCCCGCGCAAGTGTTCCCAGAGCGTTACAGCCTGCAACTGCTCAAAAAGGACTGCAACAGTTATTTGGTGGCATCTCGGTGCGCTATACGTTCGCCTTTCCCAAGAGAAGTGTAATAAAAAAAGAATAAAACAACTATATTTAGGACTGCAAGGGTTTCGAGTAGCTTGGTGTTTGTTAATGTTTCTAGTGTTAGTCCCCTCTATTGTCCAGTGGTTGAAATCTCCAGAACAGCGTTGTTTGCTCTGGCATCTCCAGTCTTGGGAGCTTTTGACTTTCTCTATTCCCTACTGTGATGGTGGGTAGCAGCAGTAGAAGTGAATGTTGTTGGTCATTTCTGCTTTCTATAGAAGAATTAACTTCACAACGCAGACGGTAGTTTAACACTAACGTTATTAGGTTCTTGAGTAAGTGGTCGCTGGTTTGAGCAGGTTTCATTATAAAACTATTCAAGTAAAGAGTTGTCGTTATGGTTGAGGGTATTTCGCCGGTCGCTTGGTAGCCGGAAGTTGGCGACAACTGTGAAAGATATATTTGTCCTTGCACCTAAATTCTGCCCTTCTACCACTACTTGTGAGTGCTATCCTATTTTTCAATATAGAGAGCCACCAATAGCTAAAATATAACAAGTCACAATATTACAATCTAGATAAGCCGAACTTCTCGTCATTACATAAAATTCTCAACTCAGAGTGACCAACTTTCAGTATCTTTTCGTCGACGTGGTTATTTGTTTCATAAAGGTTGAAAATAATTGTCAGTCTGAAGGTTACATTTTACATCTAAGGGTTCTCTACAATTTCCATTCCATAAACTAATCGCCGGAGGCGTATCCTGAAACGTGATTTTCGCACCGAAATTCTACAGCGTCAGCATTAAATTGAAAATTCCAGTCGAGAGGAAATTTCTTGGATGAAATCGCAAACACTGCAGTTACATTCCATCGTATCCTAGTCCTGGACTAATAAATATTGACGCCCAGGCATACCCAAGCTGTAGTGTAAATAGTGCGAATTCTCTTCTGCCATCGGATGCCAAGATACCGCTCGACTGCGTCAGTAGAATGGATTGACACCACGGGACCAACCCATTTGGTTAAGCCCAAATCCATGTTCATTCTCGGATGTATGTGTGTTATATTTCGACACCTCAATCAGCTTTCCGTCTTTATCCGTCATCAAGAGCAGGAAGGTAGAGACACAAGGACACGGTGGCACATGTGTTCATTAAATGTCCAATGAAAACCCTTATGATGGGTGATGGCTATCACTAGTTTTCGACCATCGATCTGAAAGGATTCTTGTCGATTTTGTCTGATGGTGTTGCACTTATTGGAAAGTCGTTTAATGTCAATCTGTTTTTCGTCTCACTTGTGCAGTTCGCTGTCCGATTCAATTTCTCGTTGTTCATTGTGTACGTTAGAAACTTTGCCGTAAAATTAATTAAAATGAAAGCCCACTAGGATGGATGTGAAAGAGGCGGATGTATCCTTGCCAATGTCCTCGTGTTAAGCGGATATTCTTCGGTATCTGGTGCTCAATGCAGAGTACTTACCAAACTTATGTAAGGTCACATGTCTGGTAAGTGATTACCTACGACTTTGACTGGAGGAAAATCAAGGATGAGAGTGTCTGTTGCCAGAGTTGCAGGGAGTGAACAGTGGTTATTCGTTTTACTGTGGATTTTCTACGGACCGAAGTAATTCACCGCTGGGGTTATTGGGATTTCCATTTGATGGTATGATCGCAGAGGAGAGGCTTTTAGTGATATCCGGGTAGTGTGATGGTTAGTTTAGGTCGTACAGTAAACACTCAGGTTTATATGAGCTTATTTATCAATTGTGTAATTTAAACATGATATTTTAAGATTGTTAGAAAGGGCTTTACTCAGCTCAACCCATAGTACAAGATAATACTGTGGTGATTGTAATAGATTACATACATGCAACTATATTGTAGAACACTGTATCAAAAGAAGTTCGTTAAAATTATCAGTGTCGTATTCAAGAGCATTAATGTAAACGGCTCAGCTTATGTGTAGCAAGTGAAGACATGCTCGCACAACACATGGTGTAGTTTTGATGAGTTGGTGGTTTGGTTTTAATGTTTTTAGTGTGGATTGAAATCACATCACTACACTTCTCACTACAATATATCCAAACACATCAGGTAGTTGTGGAAGAATTTTAAACTTTAAAACAACGTTTTGCAACCATTCAAGTGAGAATTTAAATTTCTTTCTATTTTCCTCTGTATTCGTCACTTTATAGAACTGGTAGCTCAGTTTTTTCGCCTCAAAAGTTTAACCACACAAGGAGGCTAATAAGAAGACGGAGTTTGAGAGCATAAGTGGCGGGGTTAAAGTTCAGGGGATGAGGAAAGAGTTGGCATTTCGTAGCAACTAATTCAAATTGTAATTGGTCCATTTTGGCTACCACTTTCAAGGATTTGTGTGACGATGCGTTATCGTGAATGTACAGAACTGTTTTCTTCGCCATAGGGGGCATTTTTTTCATTATTTCGTCGTTAAGTTTGTCCAATAACGCTCTACAATACTCTTCTGTGATTGTGCTTACCTTCTGGAGGTAATCGGTGAAGAATACGCCAGCGCATCCCCCCCTCCTCCCCCATCGGTATAAAATGTCGAAATAAGTCCACTCGATTACGCTGCAATAACGCCAAACCGGCAGTTGAATCATGAACGCACTGCTGCTTTTGGACGATGGTCAGCAAACGCGGCACCCATCGCGCCGATAGTTTTTTCATCTCCAAAGGATCGTGCAAAAGGTATGTGGGTATATGGTGCTAGAGGCGTCAGCACGGACGCAGCTTGAGCACAACACCACAGATTGTTCGCTGAAACTCATCCAAGGAAAAGACAAATCACTAAACACACGAGAGAAGATAGGAAAATGTCAAGTAGTAAAAAACACAGATGTACGCGACGCAGGTTGCAATCTGACTCAACGATGCAACTCCCATCCATCAGATTCAATGGCCGCGAATTGCATCGATAGGGGAGGATTCTATGTGTCCGTATAGGACAAGTACGATGCCCTGCGATGAGGACGATGACCGGCGGACACCTAATTAAACAGACGTACGATGATCAGGGGCTGCATCGTTGATGATGTATGCCAGGGATCGAAATACATTTTTGTTTCAAAGTAAACAAAAACGCTATTTCGCGGATCAAATGGTGGCACACATGATGTATATGATGTGCCTATGATACAATGTGGCCGTCATGGTATTTGCCTAAGATTCCTTGGAAACACCGATGTAGGCAATATCCAATCTAGCCATATGGCTCCGGTGCACAAGGACGCAAATTATTTTGTTGACTTAAGTCAGCAGAAACCTCGTCGACGCCGGCAAAGGGTCAGGCTGGATGGCTATATCTTTGAATTAATATGCGGGTAAGTAACGAACACAGTGAGATACTGTATGTTTACTTTAGATTTTATGGAAAGAATATCGGCTACAGCTATGTCAACAATACGCTGGCCAGCGTTTGTTTATCGTAATTGAAGACAGGCTGAGCCGATAGGAGATGAACTGGTTCATGGAATATGAACCAGGAAAGTTCAGAAAGTGTGGATGCCGTCGGGTAGGTTTTCCTTTCAGGTATGATGCTGGAGGGGAGCTTACGCTGCCCCTAATTGCGGGTAAGTATTATGGGTTTGCATGGAAAGAGGAAGGTGGTTAATTTAAGAGGATGGGCGGTTCTTTGGGAATGTATTAAAGAACTGCCACGGGTACCCCCCCCCCCCCCGTTATTTTGAGATGCCCACGGCCCCAGCAAACTCGCGCAACTTCACTTTACTTTATCACTCAAAGCGATTCGATGTGCTTACCTTACGATTTCCGCATTCGTAGCCTCTTTTGCTCTTCCGGAGCGAGGTGCTTCTCATTTAAAGATTCACTAAACCACTGATAAACTGTTGTTCTCGAAGGAGTAGATGTGGGATAAAATTTCTGCAACAATTGCAATGACTGGTCAGAAGTTTTTCCCATTTAAAAACCAAGTTTGATCAAGATAGAGTATTCCTGTTTTTCAATTGTTTCACGAAGGCGAACGTAGCTGCGTCAGAGGGAACATCACGGAGATGTTTTGATAAATAACCGAACTTTAAGAACTTCGTCATCTCGTAATCAGGTTCGTTTTCGAAACACTATTCACGTTCGACGGATGACCGCAGTTTGTAACATCGGGGCATCGGTTTCACCAATACGAATGTAAACGCCGTTCACCAATATTTGCAAATAGAGAAACCTGATATTCTTGGTCTAACTGAGGCACAGGTGCATTCGTCAACTTATTCAACATTCTTCGTTACTCAGGATACGACTTACATTCGAGATTCCGTCATAAAAGCGGGGTCTGCGTCTGCGACCTGGCTTTCCAAAAGATAGGACCGTTAGAGCCCAATAACTTGGACATCATATGGTTGAAGGCCGTCCTGGGGAAGTGTGTTATATTTCTTTGTTGTTTTCACCGCTTTTCGAACATCTTTCACGTACCATCGACCGGATACAGATCAATCACCCGACCAGGCGGCTTCTGAAGTTGTCGTTCTTGGTGATTTTAATGTACACAATTCCGGCGGGTTGGAACATTGTAATAGAACCGACGGGGCTGGGACGCTGGCGAAGATGTTCGCTGTTAGCCGCAATTTGCCTGAACTCGTGGAGGAACTTACGTAAGTGCCGGATACCCGAGGTGATTATCTGAACACCCTGGGTCTGTTCTTGGCAACCGAGCTGAGCATTTATACCATGGAAGTGCGTGTACTATTGGGAAACTTTGATCACTACTTGGTTTTGGGCGCGCTATCAGTTGCATTTCAAACGAATAACTGCCATAAGCAGCTTCGCGATGTATGGAGGAACGGGACTGCCAACTGGGACGATTTGCGAGATTTCTTCACATCCTTTCTGTGGTCGGAGGTGTGCTTTGGAGATTCCGACGTTAACACATGCGCGAAGTCGATCACAGAGAATATTCTTTTCGGGGTGGAGTTCTACATTCCACATTCCATCAAGCGAAATTCATCTGACAAGTCTTGGTTTGATAAAAAATGCGAGCAGATTACAGCGGCAAAAAATAGAGCTTTTAAGAAATACCGCTCCAATCCCATCGAGGTCAACAGAACGAATTTTGTTAGAATCAGTTAGAATCAGAAGAGCTTGCACCCAGGTGATTGATATCGCGAAGAAGTCTTGCAACGACAGAATGACCAATAAACTCCTTGAGTGCCCAACTCCTTGGGTGTCGCGTCCCTTCTGGTCAATAGCAAGGGCTGTCAGCAATAACTTCATTTCCTCCTCTTTTCCCGCGTTAGTGACGGGCAGTGGGACACTAGTTACAAATTCAAAAGATAAAGGTAATATGTTTGCGAATTTATTTTCCGCCAATTCAAACCTCGTTGACGGTCTTTTGGAACTACCTCTAATCATACTGGTATGGCCTTCGATACGGATGTGAGGTTTCGACCGCGTACTTCTCAACGTATTTTACGTGGACTGGACTGTAAGAAGGTAACCGACCCGGACGGAATACCAGCAATACTCCTTAAGAACTGTGCCCCAGAACTATCCCCGATCCTTGGCAGATTCGTTCGCTTGTCTTATGCAGGGAAGACATTTCCTCATCATCATCATCATCGGCACTACAGCCGGGATCCGGTCTTGGCCTTATTTAGCAAGTCCCGAGGCTCGTTAAATGTTCCATAAAATTTCCTTCCTGCTGGAAAATGTGTAGATTTCAGCCAATCCCAAAGAAAGGAAAAATGCGTCTTCTACAAAATTAGCGACCGATAGCATTACTGTCCGTGTTATCTAAGGTGATGGAAAAGGTCATCAATACAGAGTTAATTAAGTACTTGGAGTCCAACGAACTTCTGAATGAACGTCAATACGGATTCCCTGGCGGGCGGTCTATGGGAGACCTTTTGACCCTTATAACCGATATATGGACACCTGCGATTGATGGGCATGGTGAGTTAAGGGCGGTCGCATTGGATATCTCCAAGGCTTTCGACCGCGTCTGGCATGGGGCATTGCTGAGCAAACTTCGTTCTTATGGACTTTCCCAGCAGCTTTGCCACTGGACGAAGAGCTTCCTTGAAAATCGATCGATCCGGTTTGTTGTGGATGGCGAGTCCGGGTCTGTATTCGGGGTTGCCTCAAGGATTTATTTTAGCTCCAACCTTGTTTTTGCTTCACATAAATGATTTGTTGGCGACAACGGGTAACAAAGTTTTCATTTTTGCGGATGATAGTACGCTTGTTTCCTCTTTTACGAATGATCGGCCGATTAGTGGATCAACGTCGCACGGGCTGAGATGTAGCCAGATTCACTCTGTGAATCTGGATTTGAATAAGGTCCTACAGTAGGGAAAGGCCAATCTTGTCGACTGGAATGCAACGAAGACACAATATACACCATTCACAAAGAAAAGTGGTTCCACAACTGATGATGAATGGCCAGGCCATCGAATTTGAGGAAAGCTTGAAATTGCTTGGCGTCACGGTCTGTGGGAATGTATCGTGCCATAAACATGTGTTGATCATCGCCAGATCCGCCACAGCAAAACTGAACTATCTTTTTAGAGCCAGGAAATATTTTACTCCGGCCCAACTTTTTCTCCTATATAAATCCCAAATTTGACCAGCGCTCGAATATTGCTCTTATGTTTGGAGCTCTGCTCCTAAACATACCCTCGACCTACTTGAAAGCATACAGAGACGAGCGATCCGCCTGATCGGGGACTTGGTGCTGACGTCGGGACTACAGTCGCTATCACATCGAAGGCGTGTGGCCGACCTCTCTCTGTTTTACAGATATTATCACTGGTACTGTTCTTCGGAGATTCGTGGTACTGTTCCGCGCAATTCGGTTTATATGCGCTCCATGAGACAATCCGGCAGATCGCACCAGTATGCGGTTCACCTCCCGACGGCGCGAACATCCCTGCATCAACTCCTTCCGTTACAGAGCTGGAAAGCTGTGAAATTCCCTCTTCGCGCGAGTCTTCCCGGAGCGTTACAACCTGCAACTGTTCAAAAAGAACTGCAACAGTTATTTGATGGCATCTCGGGGCGCCATGTCAGCGCTATAGGCTCACCTTTCCCGAGAGGCGTGTAATAATAAAAAATAAAAAACAAATAAATAAATAAAATAAATAAATAAATAAATAAATAAATAAATAAATAAATCAATAAATAAATAAATAAATACATATATATATATATATATTGTTGCAGTTCCGCAACATACATATTATAGCGTATACCAGTTACAAAGAAACATACTACCCGGAACGCCACCTATTGCTGAATGGACAAAGCAAAATTGTCTATTCATGTGACGTTTTTATATGTTACTGTTTTGGAATACAGTTTTTTGTGACTTTTGGTATGCGGTGCTTTCAGCACCTGTTATTGTTTTTAACAGCTAGATCAGACAGTGTCACAGCTACACTGTTCTTTTACGTTTTTAAAATATACCTCTAATCGTTTACTCAACGTGTTTTTTAAATCGTTTTTCATGTGATATTAAAATTGAGTAATAAAGTTAAATCAATGTAATGTGCTTTAAAAAACATGTATTTATTTTGTGCCCAATGCGGCGGTCAGTTTTGTTGTCACCTGAGGATGAAAGGATCGAGACGCAGAATTGACAACCTTTTGCTGTTTCCCAGTTGGCGAACCATCGGCAACAACAGAGTTGCGTTCCCAACTGGCGAAACATTATGGTCCTTCGGAGCCGGATGTATAACATCCGAGCAAGAAGTCGGCGCAAGAATTCAAGCGCCAACAACTGGATTACGTCCATCAGATCACGTCCGACACAAACGACGAACAGGAAATAGGAATACGTTCACAAGTCACAACGAGGGAACTATCTCCAGTAACCAGGTAGGTGGCAATTGATTCTATAATTTAATATAATTTAATTAAGTGATCCATCGATCTTAACTTAAATAAATGTGTTGTGTGGTGTGTCAATAAAAAACTAATTTCATCGACATTCTACCGCCGGGTAGCAATTGTCGTTTATTGAACTAAAGAGAAGTTTCATTCAAACAAGAACATTAAAGAAGTAACAATATTGGAGTGATAAAATGGAGAAGACATATTTGTTCGGGACTGTTCTAATTTCTAACGAACTCAGTGTCGACATTTATTTGAGACCAATAACGGCAATTCAGTGTTTACGGTTGATGAATTGCGAAAATGTCCGATCAATTCCACAAGCAGTTCGTTAAATCCTTCATTGACTATGTAAAACAACCGAGTGAGGGCTAATCGCTGGGCACTGACGTCGTCGAAAGTCTGGATGTTGTTATACAATGTTTGCAAGCAGCGTTTAATCTGAGCGATGACGAGGATCTCGATAGCGAAGAAGCTACGTCTAACAGTGCAGGCACAACCTCACAAGCGGAACCACAAAGGTTATATCTATTCGAAATGTTCCAGTCGATGTCTATCAAACGCAATCTACAATCCCTTGGAACAGACGAACGGATTAAGAATAAAGGCAACCGCCTGATGAAGGAATGCAAATATTAAGAAGCAGTAATCCAAGACAACCGGGCAATTAGTTTCGAAAACCCAATATTCTGCTGTAATCGAGCTGCAGTTTATATCGGTGTAACAGAAAATGATCGTTCGATTAAAGACTGCGACTCTGCATTATTCTGCAATATAAATTACAGCAAAGCATATGGCCGAATCAATACAGGAAAGTACGATGAAGCCATAGACGCCGATACGAAAGCTATTCAATTAGAACCTGACAACAACAATGGGAATCGGATGCAAGTATTACATCACCAAGCGTTGATAATAAACAAAGTGATGGAGCACTTCATAAGAGTGGAACTCTGGCAGATGTGCTTCTGAAAAACGAAGACACCGTGGTCAAGTGGAATATGCTTACCACATATATATTTCTAGAGTTCAATCGGACTAGACATATCCGAGCCCGTACTGATTAGGTGGTTCATCACTCTTGTGAAAATAAACTAATTTCTGCTTTATTTTAATAATTTTTCTATTGCAATCGATGGTAAATAGAATAATTTAATAGATATTTCCTATTTTTACCAATATGATAAACTTCCAATATAAATAAAACAACATTTTTTTCGTTTCATTCGAGTGGAACGCGTATGACTACGTTCAAAGGTTCATCGATGACATAGAGGGATTCACGATCCAAAAGAGGACTACGTCCAAGAAGTCATCGATGATATAGATGGATTTACGATCCAACTTATATTTTAACTTTAACATACAAGTCGAACAAGTCATCATCAATAAACGAAAAGCTAGTAATTCTTCCAAATACAAATTACAGTCCACAAATTACTATTATTTAGCTATTTAAATGACACAGTTAACCAACAGTTTAATTAATACTCAATTAATCAAATACAAAGTACAGTCCACTGTTCGACATCCAAGGTTGTTTCATTTGGCTTAATTTTACAGAATTCACTGCAGGTACATCAAGAAATATTCGATCAATTCCAGGGTTTGGATAGAGGATATCATTCGGCTCCTCTTTTTAATGAAGTTGCAGGTACTTGGAACGACCCACGCTACCACTTAAATACGCCCCGCGTACATTAAAAGAACCTCAAGAAGAGGACGATGGCCCATCGGGCAAAAAAGTCAAGAGGACAATTCAATCAAATCTAAGGGGTCAGTACCAAGAAAAGTTTTGTCAACAAGGGCACTTCCGGTCCTATACCTGCAAGTATCATCTCAAACATCGAACTTGCAGATGAATAATTCCAAGAACTCTGAGAATTGCGATTTCACCGCATCATACACATCCGTTCCTGGGCACCGCTTCTCGAAACCTGGGCGCATCGTTTACACATCCAGGATTTGTCGCTTCTCGTCACCCAGGCACATCGTTGTTAAGTGTCTGGGGTTCTTCGCTTTCGCCGCCTGGACGAAATGCTCTGGGGGCACCCTCTTAATACCGCCCATTGCACATAGCTGCCACGGGGGCACCACTCCAACGGACTCGGTGTCTAAGATAAGCTTCGGAAATAAGATTAAGGGACAAAGAAAACGAGGAACAAGGAAAGATGCCGGCACCCCTTGGAAAGCATGTCCACGGAAAACGGTTGCGGATTTGGAGTTCACCGCTTCTCGTCACCTGGATATCGTTCGAGCATACTGAATTTGTCGCTTCTCGCCACCTAGGCACACCGCTGTTAAGTGTCTGGGGTTCTTCGCTTTCGCCGCCTGGACGAAATGCTCTGGGGGCACCCTATCAACACCGCCCATTGCACGTAGCTGCCACGGGGGCACCACTCCAACGGAGTCGGTGTCTAAGATAGGCTTTCGGTGCCAAGATAAGGGAATACAGAAGGAGAAGAACAGGTGAGATGCCGGCACCCTTCAGGAAATCCGACCAACGGAGGGCGAACGGTGTACACAAGGTCCAACCACCAGTCAAGGAAGAAAAGCGCCTAGCATTGGGACTATTTTATCCTGCGACACAATTAAACGCAGGCTTTCATTGATCAGCAGAGTAATCTTCTAAATAGCAACTTGGATGCGCAACCTCTCTGGCTCAATCAAGTGCCAGTTCTAATTCAACAAAATAGGCCGCAAGGACTCAACCACAACATTCCAAAAAGAAAGCCACCATGTCCGGCACCATCATTCAACCGGTTTATCAAATACGGCCAAAGGTAACGCTGCCGACAGAGGGTTCAGTTCCCATCAAGAAACTCGCCCAACGCCGAGCATTGGTTTAGCGGCGTAGATGGGACATATCCCCAACTGCAACAGCATCAGCCAGAGCAATCAAATTGGATTCGAGTCGCAGATGATTCTATGCGGTTGGCGGGATACCTAACATTTCTGGCAGCGGCACAGGCTGGACATACTTAGAAGATGGTGGAATTACAACCCATCACCTTCAACATATTGACGACCACATCGCTCAATAACTATTTAAGGATGTACAATCCAGCATGGGACTACGTCCAATATATTCTTATCATAGGACTACGTCAAAAGTATTTATACTATATCTATGGATCTACGATCCAACATAGGACAACGTCCAAGATATTCTCATTCTATTAATGGATTTACGATCCAAAGGGGACTACGTCCAAAATATTTATACTACGTACGGATTCACGATCCGACATGGGACTACGTCCAACACATATAATTCTACAAATGGATTCACGATCCAAAGAGAGGACTACGTCTAAGAAGGTCATCGATGACACAGAGGGATCCACGATCCAAGGAGGGCTACGTCCAAGAAGTTCATCGATGACACCAGGGATTTACGATCCAACCAACATTCAACATTCAACATACACATACACACACACCCACACACACTGATAACTGAGTACGAATTACTTGAATCAATAACTCATCTTTCATAACTAATTCAATTAATAACACCGATGTAATTAATCATTGCCACCCTACCGTTGCACCGTACCGGTTCACCAGCAGAACAAGCATTGAAGCATGTGTTCTCAACCACATACCAACCGCCACTTCCCCCGGCGCTGACACCAGGTGGTGACGCCAACTAAGGAGGCCTACTGGCTCCATCGTCGCCGCCCGGGAAGATGTTGCAGTTCCGCAACATACATATTATAGCGTATACCAGTTACAAAGAAACATACTACCCGGAACGCCACCTATCGCTGAATGGACAAAGCAAAATTTTCTATTCATGTGACGTTTTTATATGTTACTGTTTTGGAATACAGTTTTTTGTGACTTTTGGTATGCGGTGCTTTCAGCACCTGTTATTGTTTTTAACAGCTAGATCAGACAGTGTCACAGCTACACTGTTCTTTTACGTTTTTAAAATATACCTCTAATCGTTTACTCAACGTGTTTTTTAAATCGTTTTTCATGTGATATTAAAATTGAGTAATAAAGTTAAATCAATGTAATGTGCTTTAAAAAACATGTATTTATTTTGTGCCCAATGCGGCGGTCAGTTTTGTTGTCACCTGAGGATGAAAGGATCGAGACGCAGAATTAACAACCTTTTGCTGTTTCCCAGTTGGCGAACCATCGGCAACAACAGAGTTGCGTTCCCAACTGGCGAAACATATATATATATATATATATATATATATATATATATATATATATATATATATATATATATATATATATATATATATATATATATATATACATATATTGAAATCTAAAACCCACACCCGTATTTAATATTCGATTGAGACTACCAAGCTAATCTATATACAAAAAAGTAAAATGATCCATATGTTCATGAATCCCATGTTGTATTGCCAAAACCGTAAACCGCCATAAGATTCTGTAACACACATCCTTCTATTAAATTATATAACCGGGTGGATTCAAAGATGTCCGAGTGTTTAACGCCTTCATTTTAATATTCCGTTGCGCAACAGTCGTATGTACGTCTTGCTCGCGCATGGCTGTACTGGCTACAAAATCGAGCGCGACTGCTAGCCAAGCCAGTTCCCCTACTCTTCATAAACCAAACAATAGCCATGCACAAGATTATCTAGCTCGATACTTGTTGCTAAGCAAAAAATTAAAGTACTGTTTATATTTGTTTCACCATCGTATAAGCTCCGTGAAATAATTGAATGATGTCCTTGACCGCAGGCTCTGAGCTTGGCTGATGGACCCGATCGAGAAAAAATAACATCTCACTGCGCAGACGTGGCGCTATAAGGTCGCCTTTCTTGAGAGAAGTATAATTAAAAAAAAATGTTTTTGTGTTCGGAGATGGGATCCTGGTGATGGGGCCGCGTGCACCGGCAGGCGAGTGGGTAACTTCTAGGAGGACGGAGTAATCGTCCAGATGATGGCGCTGCGTCCAATAGAACAATCGCCCAGATGATGGCAGTGTGTCCAATAGAGTGATCGCCCAGATGATGGCAGTGTGTCCAGTAGAGTGATCGTCCAGATGATGGCGGTTCATCCTATAGAGACAAAACTGGCAGTGAAACGCCCACCAGAAGAACTGAACAGCGAAGAAATGACCCTTGAGTAAATTTTTGATAAAAGCTAGGCTTGAGTATCGTTGTCTCCTTGTCACCGACAGTTTTCGATGTTCGAAAACTGTTGCTGGTCGATCGTCATTCGGGGAGCGGTAAAGAGAACAAAGAAATTTAACAAAGTTCCTCAGCACAAACTTCAACCACATGATGTCCATGATATTGGGTTCTAACTCCTCCATTCTTTGGCAAGCCAGATCGGACCGCGTGAAGACACACACTCCACCCTTAAAACGAAATCTCGAATGTAAGCCGTATTCTAAGCAACGAAGGTATGTCGAATCAGTTGGCGAATTGACCTGGATTTCAGTTAGAGCAAAGATATCAGGTTTCGCTGTTTGGAAATATTGGTGGACGGCGTTTACATTAGTATTGATGAAACCGATGCCACTGATGTTACAAAATGTCATTACCAGTCGAGCGCCGACAGTGCCTCGAGAGCGAGCCCGATTATGCGATGATGAATTTCTTAAAGTTCGTTTATTTATTATAATATTTGCATGATGTCCCCCTGACATAGTCGCCACCGGAGATCCGAATGGAAAACTAGTTTACCTCCGGAATTCTTTATCTCAGAAGGTACTATCATGACTTATCTCCGTATCAGTCCGGGCCATCAGCCATACATCCGAAACATAGTCGAAGATTTCTCCCGACGATATCGCGGATTGTACAGGGTGACGGGGTGGTATCTCACCACCTAAACCAACCTTTTTTCGAACCGGTCCATCAGCCAAGGTCCGAAAGATGGCCAGGGATTTCTTCCGACCATTTCATGGAGCCTATAGCTTGATGGGGTGTAATTTCACTGGGCGGCAGGGCGTTGGAACCTCACTTACCACTCGGCCTGCAGTCGCCTCTTACGACAAGCCGGCCCTACGAAATATGGAACCTGAATAGAGGCATTGGGGAAGTGTAGGGTTTCGAGGACTAACCATGTAAAACAATGTAATAACATAAATAATAAAGTCGATTATTATTAATTATTAAAGATCGAAATCTCTCAGCTCTACAGTCCTCTATAAGCAAAGAATGAAGGAGTTTTTACGATGACGTAAAGCAATTCCTTACTGGGACCAATCTCTCTAATCACATCTTACCGCTTAAGTCTTATAAGACCTTCCTTAATGCGTCTCGCAATTCCTATTACGAATTTCTTACCCCACAATTTTTTCGCTTCTGCTTAAAAGTCAATTCAATTGAATTGTCAGCATTTACTCTTCCTACGTCCTTGGGTGATAGAGAAGCCTACCAAGGAATAATATCCTGACATGGCCTTGGAGTCAGCCACCGTTGCTTTGATTTGAGGGCTCCTTTGAAGGCGAACGCGTTATAGATGTAATTAACAAGGAATACACATTAATAGCGGCCTATTATTTAAGGCTCTGGTTTCATTAGACGGTCTCTGTTTAATTACATTTACAAATACAATTAGACGCCGCATTTAAAGTATTTGACTAGTTCGCTGCGTGTAGTAGTTAGCTGGTATTGGAGGAGATGGAAGAGTATTTATCTCGATGATTTATTGGATTGTTTGACCCGTTGGCCATTAGGGATATGGGGCATTGTTTTCGTTGTTCTCTTTAACGGATTCTGTTCACTTTAATTGAGACAACATTGTGCCTGAGTGGGGGTAAAAGGTCATGATTAAGTTAAGACCGTTTCATTATTGTTGTATTAGATTCTGGTTATATTACTGAACGTTGATCGGAATAGCTTTTTGATGATTTTGGATAATGGTAGTCATTGAGGTAGATAATGGTTCGTTAACAATGAGTCTTGGCATAACCAATGTTAGATTAATGACTTTTATATGTTGTTAATTATTTTTGAAAGGAACCACTTCCTAATGACATTCTGATAAATTAGTGGCGTTTTGTTAGCTTTTCTCATATTCTTTGTATTTAATCTGAGATGTGAGGTTTTGCACTGGAAAATCATCCTGAATAATCCTTTGTAAATGCTTCGGAAGTCCAAAGGATGGAGGAAGATTACAATCTTAAATTGCAATACGTGTCTTACATATAAAGCACCTGATCAAAACAGATTATTGGTTAATGGAATAAAAAAAACCGATGTGGTTTCACACTATTACGATGCCAACAGTCTTTTGTTTTGAATGTTATATCGGCTCGCCTCAGAGGTGTAAGGCCGTTGCGACATACCTGTCTTACGCTTTCATTGTGCTATTGTGGTGGATGGATATAAACCGTGGTTGGGTAGTAGATCTATATTTTATACTTATAAAAGTGTCCCACTTGACGGCAATAATAATTTATTTTACTCTATTTTTACTGTTGCTGAAATACATCATAATTCAAATTTGCGTAAACGATCACACGAATACCATATCAACACCACGTGAGGGGGCGAAATCAACCCAAAACAAAGCAGAATAAACCACGCTAATCGAATTTCTAAATCAGGGTCTGCCACACCTTTTTGGAAGCAGGGCGCATTTAAAAATGTTCAAGTACGTTTCGGGCGCAAGAATATGTAAAGATATGCGTGTTAAAGGGGTATTCTGGTCTAGAAATTCGAAAAAAATCATTTTTTTTTTTCATATTTTCAAAGCTTAACTCTCTAAGAATATGTCTTTAAGAGGATTTTAGAAAATTCAAATTATTTTCGGAAGGATGGCTGTTTTGCTGACGCGCCGTCTAAACCGGCTCGGCCGGAACGAATAACACAAAATACATTAGGGACTTTCTGTCAACCTGCGACCCGGTTTCCTCGTAAAACCGTGCGAAGGTATTGGATATTATGAAGCCGATTTACGAGAGTTTATCGCCGGAGGAGTTATTGAGTCGATGTTTGGGCTCAGAGACTTAAAATAATAATGAGTCTCTAAACTTTTTGATTTGGACTTTCGCGCCGAAACATATTCATTCCGGAACTCACGTCATTGAAACTGCTACGTTTATTGCTGTGTGCATATTCAATGAAGGCTACATCCCTCTTTTAAAAATAATGATGCTTATGGGAGTCAAAATTGGTCCAGAAGCTTATTCATTCGCTGGGAAACGAGACAATGCCCGGATTGGCCGCTCAGAGATAGGAGCGTCTAACGCACCAAAGCAGGCCAGAACTGCGCGGTTGGAAGAGAGAAGCGCGAAAGATGCTTATTTCGAAGTCGAGGAAGGTCCAATATATGCAGCAGGAATGGCAGATTGAATAAACGTAAACCTAAAATATCATTTCATGACTTAGACCGCGAGAAACTTTACGTGAAACTTTAAACGCGTTTTTCTCGAAACAGTCTTGTTTAAAAAAATACCCACGATTTTTCAAGTTCTACTGAACCGATTTACTTCAAATTTAGTATACGTCTTCTTTATAGGCTTTTCTATTGCATGAACTATCCTCATCCCCAAAATTCAATGTCAACTATTTTTAAAAAATTCGAAAAACTAAAAAAAGTGGTACAAAATAAAATTTTTTTTCAAGCAGTCATTTTGTTAAAAAAAATTTTTTTTTCAACTTTTTTCAGTTCCAACGATAGAGGCATTTCTGTAAATTAATAATCTTTTTTTTTTCAGATTGCTAGGAGGGCTGAATCGTGGGTATGGTCGCGTGCCAACTTTTTGAGATCCCCCACTTCATCACCTGCTAACTTTTTGAATTTTGAATTTTTTACCTTCAATTTTTTTTTACTGTGTTCTTGAAATATTAATAAACATCCTATAAAAAATGAATAGTAAATATATTGATTGCCTTTTTTTACAGCACTTTAAAAATCGCGTTAAATTCGTGCGTCTAGAGCAGAATACCGCCTTAAATGACCTTATAGCGTTTGGAATAATAGTGAAGAACATCGTGTGATTCGAACTGACGCTATGACAACTCGAATCACGAAAAAAATTTTACCTAAGCGTTACACACCAGGCTACTGACCGTGTTTAGAATTTGATTTCCAAACTCGAGTATATTCCACTGGTGTGAATTATTTTTATTTATCGCTTGGTATACGGTTCTGATGTATTTTTCTTATTCGATTTTTTTTCGTTCGGTGTTCTTCACTATTTTTGCTTGCTTGTGAATTGTGTGCATCTGTTTGAATCGCTACACACTCCCGCCGCAGTAACTTCGTTACGATCAGATTCGTATGCGGACGATGGACGAACGAGAGAGAAACGAGAAAACGTCGGAGGCTGGGCTCTATGCGGAAGTCGTGACCGTGTGTGAAGTTCTGCTTTACTATGGGAGGTGTATGCTGTGTGTACAAGATCACGTCGTAGTCACCAATTATATAGCGTTAAGCAAAGATAGTGAAGAAGGTGAATTGAACACACGATGAAACGATTGAAAAGCGAAGCAGTGAAGCATCAGACTACTGACCGTGTTTAGAATTTGATTCCCAAACTCGAGTATATTCCACTGGTGTGAATTATTTTTATTTATCGCTTGGTATACGGTTCTGATGTATTTTTCTTATTCGATTTTTTTCGTTCGGTGTTCTTCACTAGTTTTGTCTGCTTGTGAATTGTGTGTATCTGTTAGAATCGCTACAACACTGTCAAGTTTCAACTAATATCGGCATTTCTTAACATCAGATACATCGGTTTCACAAATATAAACATACACCACATTTGTCTCTGGTTTTGCATTATGAAATGAATTCCAGTCGGGAAAAATATTTTGGGAGAAATTATTATATGTAACACATTAGCTTGTGCTGAATGATGTCTTGTGCGAATACTGTCTAGTTATCGTTTGCCCCTTTCCAAATAGTCAATGAAGATAATACCACGTGCATCCCAAAACACAGTAGCTATAACCTTTCCAGCTGATTTAACTGTTTTGCCTTTAACAATCCACTGTCCTTTCGTTTCGGGAATGTGGTGGTGTATCCATATATCATCTACAGTTACTAATCTGCGCAGAAACTCATCTGGGTGGCGACGCATGCGTTCCAAAAAAGCCTTAGAAGAGACCATGTGGTTGCGTTTGTCCTCAGCTGAGACCAAATCAGGCAGCCATTTCGCAGATATTCCCTTTCATATTTCATACTCAATTTACTATGCAAAATTGAAACATGAAAAAAATTGGAAATTGACAGATACCTAGTGAGGAGTGATGTTTACTAAAAACAGACCATTAGCGATGCTACGAGCGCCATCTCTTAGATTTTCTAAGGACTTATTGACTCGCCCTCGTACATTCCGCGTTATGCTCGATTGAAATCCAGACGTTCGGCTGATGGTCTGGACTGAAAATGAGATAAGACATTCCGGAGGTGATAAATAACTCTAGAGGTGAACAAGCTCCTCTTGCGGATCTCCGGAGGACACTATCTCAGCGGGACAAACTGAGTGGTAAACAACTCGTCTCGGTGTAATGGGGTCTGCCTGCGAAACACTATAGCATTTGGAATAATAGTGAAGAAGATCGTGTGATTCGAACTGACGCTATGACAGCTCGAATCACGAAAAAAATTTTACCTAAGCGTTACACACCAGACTACTGACCGTGTTTAGAATTTGATTTCCAAACTCGAGTATATTCCACTGGTGTGAATTATTTTTATTTATCGCTTGGTATACGGTTCTGATGTATTTTTCTTATTCGATTTTTTTCGTTCATGTTCTTCACTATTTTTGCTTACTTGTGAATTGTGTGTATCTGTTAGAATGGCTACAACCTCATATACGTATTGTTAAATATTGCTTGCACCCGTGGACTCAAAGTTGGCATCGCCTGTTTCAAACAATTGTTACGTTCGGCTTGATCTTGCTGTTGTTTTATCACTTTCGTTAGCTCCGTTCAGGAATTGTATTCCGCAATTTTGTGATGACATAACATTGTGGAATAATAATTTGAACTTCTAAAGTCGGCTTGATTTAAAGCGACCACAATACCCCCGTCCGTTTTAGTAGTCATGAATATGATAACCCATGCCTTTCGAAATAACCCCTTAATCGATTATTTTAGATGACCTGGAATGACCGCCCAGGCTTGTGATATGTGAGGGAAGTGGAAAAGGACTGAAATAACACGTCATTGAAACATTCGAGTTGTTATGCCTTGCTTGATTCGTGTAGAATCTTCGTCTAAGAAAACGTTAGCTTTGTCTGTGGTTGATGTTGGCTCACCTGTGGTATCAAGTTACGTTGTATTTGAGAAAAGGGAGCTTGTGGGACTTTTTTGGCTCTTTCGTTTTTCCTGCTTAACCTAGACAAGGGTTTTCAGGCTGCACTTACGTCCAGTCGATGTATTTCTATGACATACGGTGGAATCTGATTCCCGAGAAAGCCTCCCTTACTATACGCCTCTTCGGCGTTTTGATGATGGCAAAAAACAGGATATTATCGACTCTGGGAACGATTTCCGGTAGCTCCGAACTTATCAATGCGTGGAATCAGCTGCCGACGTGACTGTGGTGAGATACATAGTTGTTTGACGCTGCCTTGATAAACAAAAACTATGGATATTTGCATTACTTCTTTGAATGTCCTTCCAGTTGGCTTACATTTGTGGGACATGTTATTTAGCATTTTATATAGAGAGCAGTAACGCGAAGAAAGCTGGTCACGAGATCTTTATTTTTATTTTTTATTTTTTATTAGACTTCTCTCGGGAGAGGCGAACCTATAGCGTTGAGGGGGCGCCCCGAGATGCTACCAAATAACTGTTGCAGTTCTTTTTGAACAGTTGCAGGTTGTAACGCTCCGGGAACACTCGCGTGGGAAGGGAGTTCCACAGCATTCGTCACCAGCACGTCAAAGAGTACAGACGTATATCTGGCAACAGGAGAAAGCAAAAAAGAAGAAAAAAAAATTCGTCGCGCGAGTGTAAGTGTGCCGATTACACAGTGTGGCCGCCACTGAGAGCGGTTGTTTAAAAAAAAAAATTGTGGAAACAAACAAAGTGCTAAAGAGATCGTCAACTTTCATGAAAAGGGGCCAGGCAGACCCAAAAACGACGACACGGAGCCGACTCGAACGACAGCCGAGTATTATAACAAAGCGGCGCAAGCCAAATACAGACGGCGAAAAAAATGCAAATAGAAAGAAAAACGAAAACACAGGAGCAGGAAACCAATTCAACGAATTGGTTGACCTTGACCCAAGTGAAATCGAATTACCTGCTGATGAAGACAACAATATCACAGGTACTGCAACAGATCCGGAGGAACTAGAAAAACTCCTTGCGGATATCGACACAAAAAAAGAGGAACTCAATAAACAAAGAGAAGCAATCCTCGTTTTAAAAGACCTGGTGCAGCAACAACAAAGCCAAGAAAATACAACAGCACATCGGAAAAATCAAGAACAACAACATCAGGAAGCAAACAAAAGGCAGCAAACAAAGGAGACGCAGAAGCAGCAAAAGAACCAGCACATCGTAACCAACAAAAAGGAAAAGGCGCCGCTTATAATACTTACGCATGGAAACAAAGGAAGTTATAAAATTAGGTGAGTTAACTTGCAAACATTTCAAAATGAAAAAAATTAATAACTCTAAAATAAAATTAATGTGCGATGATATTGAAGGTTATCGCAAAGTAATGACTGCTTTGGATAGGACAATAAGCGAGTACTACACGTACACCCCGAAATCGGAGAAAATAATCTCCATGCTCCTAAAAGGAGTTGACCCATGTTTTTCCCCTGAGGAGGTATTAGAGGAATTAAAAAATGTCGAAACTGACAATTTAAAATTTACAGGTGTGAAACCCTTCTCTACCGCCAACTCCAGAAAACGCAATTGCAAATTGCCTTTCTTTATTTTATCACTGAGTCCCAACAGCAAAGTTGATGCTCTCCGATACATCAAACACCTCAATCACCAAACAATAAGTTGGGAAAAAATAAGGAAAATCGATGGCGTATTGCAGTGCATGCGTTGTCAACGCTTCGGGCACGCGGCATCAAACTGCCACATGCAATTCAGGTGCGTAAAGTGCCTCTCCGACCATATCATTGGTGAATGCCCCTTGGGCAAGGAACAGCTTCCAGATAGGAAAACACTGTCCTGTGTCCCCGATTTTTTGTTTCTTAATGATGCAAAGACGCCATGGATGTCTTCACTAGTGATCAAAAGGCTGTTAGCGCTTTCGACAGTGATCTCGGCGTTTGCCGTATTTTCATTACTGAATTTGATAAAACCATGGTTTTCTGATCGCCACTGTGAAATGTCATTTCGAAGATGACGATAATTCAGTAGAACTTTATCTTCCAAGTCATGGTTGCGACGAATTACTTCATTTGCCTTGTACAGTTCATGACGACGGCCCCTACAACATTCACCTTTTCCAAGGGATCTTCAAACACAAAAACTTCGTCATTTAGGATGGCGTTGTTTGTGTCTATGCCTATATTTGTCAGCATTCGTTGGTTTTCGTCAGTTCGTGGTATTTGGAGACACTGAATCTCGTTTTCATTACTCCGTCTAAATATTTTATTAATTTGCGGAAACATACTAGGGTTGTTGGATTTTACCGCCCGAACTTTGTTGTTCCAATACAAATTTGCTGATAGCCTATAGTCGTGCCTATCAATAAATCGTCTGTATCGTAGTTTTAGTTGCGACAGAAGTCTACTTTTTTTTCTGTGGAGTGCGTTGATTGTGGCGTTTCGGTACATGTTCATGTTGTCCGTAGGTGTGGTTTTTGGTATTGTTTTGTCCATAGTTTGTTTTATGGTTTCGTCCATTTTTTGTATGTATTTGTCGATATCATCGTTGGGTATGTTTCTGTTGGTAGGAGGGTTAATATCTTTTAAGCGAATTTCTCTTGTTAAGGTTCTCGTGAAACGCGTCCATCGCATAGCCCCATAGTTATAGGGTTGCGGTATCATACATTCACCGAGTTCCACAACTTCGCTTGGTGTTTTTATCACGATTGATAATGCACAATGGTCGCTGTCATACTCAATTGTGCGTAGGCAGTTTATATTTTGTCTGTTAGTATGGGTATGTTTAAGTCGTGTGTCAATAAGCATAATATCGAGGAACGATCCCCCTCTGGGGAAAGAAGGATATTCTGTAGCTAGCAGGTCAGCCTTATATTCAATGTGATGTTGATCTAGCCAACTAGCTAGTTGATTTCCTCTCGTGTTGGATATGCTATTTCCCCAAATTGGGTGTTTAGCATTCAAATCGCCACCTACGATGTAATAGTTCCCTTCCGAGTAAAGTTGAAAGCATTGGAAAAGAGTCTCTAGCTCCACTATAAATTGATTTTGTTGATGTGCTTCTGGTGCGTAGGCAGATATCACATACATCCCCCTACCTTGTCGGAGGGGTATGCGATAATGCACGCTTCAAGCACCTGAAATCTGCGCATCTCACCACTATATATTACCTTATGTTGAAGTTATTTTTTAACAAAGATTGCCACCCCTCCTCCTTGTGTGGAGTTGGGTCGGTCTCTTCGTATAATGTCGTAGTTTGTGTGACATAATTTATGCCTCTGATTCAGCTTAGTTTCGCTAGCCAGAAGCACGTCAGGACTTTCGTCTTGCAACCGTTTAAAGAGAGCGGCTCTTCTCTCGATTCTGATAAGTGAATTTACATTCACGACTAAAGCCTTAATTGTGCTTTCTGTTGGGGGGTTTATATTGACGGCTGGCTAGACAACTGCGAATATACCCAGTCTAGTCTAGTGTCCTAGTCCTTTATTTGTTTTTGCATTTGTGTCATCTGCGTCTGTATAGCGAGCAAGGTTGTGAGCACATCTGCTAGTGTTACTGTTTCTGGAGGCACAGTATGTTGCCGCGGTACCCGTGTGGTGGGTTGTGGCGTGTTTCTCCTACCAGCTGTTACTTGAGCATACGAGAACTGGGGTGTTACAT
This sequence comes from Microdon myrmicae, assembly GCA_963931805.1. NCBI lineage: Eukaryota > Metazoa > Arthropoda > Insecta > Diptera > Syrphidae > Microdon > Microdon myrmicae. Next base: position 106,727,511 of record OZ007502.1, read on the forward strand.
TTAGTGCTTGTCGGCCTTGAACTATCAGGCGTTCTAATTTTCGTTGCTGTGAAAACTTTTTTTCCTGTAGTTCGCGGAACTTAGGACAGCCTCGATAAGTAGCGGGGTGTCCCTCACTCTTACAAACTGCACACTTTAGAAGAGATCTGTCGTCTACCCTTTCTTTACCTAACGTGCATTGTTCTGCGCTGTGGTCCTGTCCGCATCTTACGCATCGATACTGCATTTCGCAGTTTGCTGCTGAGTGCCCGAACCTTTGGCAGCGAAGACATTCGATTATAGCTCTGCCTTTTTTCAATTTGTCCCATGTGACAATTTGATGGTTCAGGATAGTGATTTTCCTAAGTCCACCAATTTTGCTCCCAGGGCCCAGCTGCACCAGGAAAAATGGTAATTTTCGATTCTCCCGTCTAGCCCTAGCTGTATTGAAAGGTTTTACCGCGATAAACATTTAAGCTCTCGTAGCGTTTGTAATAGAAACTTCTGTTTCAGGGTGGACGCCTTTTAGTAGAACCGTTATATTCTTTACTTCTTTCGGGGTGTAGGTGTAAAATTCGCGGGGCTCTTTTTAGCATATTTTTTATTTTTTCGAAGTCCTCAACCGAATTTGTCTGTATGGCAAACCTGTTCCCTGTCAGTCTTTTAATTGAAAAATCTCCCCAACAGAAAGCTTACATAGACTTACCAGTTCGTTACAGTCCATATCTGTTTTGTTGATGGGTGGCAACTTCGCTTTCCTTTTTGCTGCCTGTTGCTCTTGTTGTGGTTGTTGTTTTGTAATCTCTTGCGGTGGATATCCTTTTTGTTGGGTAAGCTTCTGTTGTGCACATTGTTGTTGATTTTTCTGCTGCTGTTGTTTTACCATTAGCTGCTCCTTTTCTGCCAATTCCTTTTTTCTGCGACGCTTCTCTGCTAATTGCGCCCTTGCTCGGGCTAGCCTCTTTTCAAGATCGCTGATTTCCTCCTCCTCGTCCTCAGTGTCTGTAGTCGCTAAACATGCAAACATGTTATTGGTTGCATGGCCGTCATTATATGGAACCGGGGGGAATGTATTGTCCTCTTCCATTTTTTGCGCCTTTTCGAACAAGTCTGTTATTGCCTCGTTTGGCTTGTTGACTTTTGTTGTCGCTCGTGTTAGTGGGGAGATCGCCGGGCGTTTTATTATCGCGGACTTTGATTTCAATTTTTTAATATTTTGTTTTTTGTTTGCCATTCTGCATGCTGAGGGTCAGTACACCGAGCTTGTTGCATCTAAGATAGCTGGTCAGTCTTTATTGTAAACCAGTTATTAGGTTGGCTTCACTTTGTAATTTCACTATATATTTTAGTTCCTTTTGTTTCTTTTTTATTTATATTTATTGTTTTTGTTTTGTTTTTCTTTTACTCAATTTTTTTTGTCGCTAAACACATGCTCACATACACTCTCACAGTTGATTAGTATTAAACTGTGTTTGTTTTGACTGTCAAAACACGTGGCTTCGTTCTCTTTTATTTGTTTATATTTATGTATAATAACTTTGTTTTGACTGTTCTTGTCACTAGAATTGATTTATTTATAAATAGTCTTATTATTTCAAATTTCACTCGCGACTCATAAAAGTAACTTTTACATTTATCTCGATCGGCGAATTGAAAACACGTCCGCACTCGGTCAGTGTGTATCGTTGTATGAGTCAAATTCCATCCGCCGACCACAATGGTTACGCGATCTCCCGCTCCCCGTTGCGCGCCGAGGATGCGAAAATCACCGAGTCGTGTGTGTAATAGTCTAGAATTAAAAAAAAATCAATTTAATATCAATTTAAAAATACTCACTGAGTCGTGCGTGTAATAGTTTAGAATTAATAAGAAATCAATTTAATATCAATTTAAAATAGCTGGATACATCTGAAACAGTGTTCATAAACAATAAAATAAGAATAAACCAAATCAGTGTGATATTCTTTCCTGTGTTGGTGTTTCGGAGTTGCATTGTGTTTCCCTATTTTCCCCTCGGTAATATTTTGCTGTTTTTCTTTCGGTCTACGGCAGACACCAAGAATTGGTGGAGACGATATAGAACTCTCGCCCATGCTGGCGTCGCGACTTCATACCTCACAGGACTCCATTAGGAGACTTTCTGTCTGCTTACGCATGGCGACAAACGCGGGTCGAAACCTAAATTCGTTGCTATATAAACATTGCTTATTGTTCATTCAATTGGCGCAACGCTAATAACCTTGTAGGAGCAAGGTCGCGACGCCAGCATGGGCGAGAGTTCTACCTCGTCTCCACCAGTTCGAAAAGTGTCTGCCGCAGACCGAAAGAAAAACACAGTTCACCGCAATCTGTCCGAAGTAGGGAAGTTGTTCACCGAAGATATCCAGGATAAAAACGCATAGGTTAGGTGTTGTTTATTAATGACTTTTATTGTTTTACATTTTTGTTCGGAATTCGGTTGGCACATTCACTGCATAAATGATTAATCAGATACAAAAGGTGATGCTGTTTATATGTTATATTTAAGGAGCAAACATTTCGGTAAAATTTAAAACTCGGTACGCACATTCACCGCATAAATAATTGAACAAGTGCACGAGGACCGGGTAAAACTAGCGACACGTATTTGTACACTTCACTGAAACTATCGTACAAGTAATCGACTTTGGGTATATCGCGTGTCTGCAGCGCTACAGACAGCGGGAGTGATGTGACCAGCGTGGTCAAAGGATGGTAAAGGACTCAGCGATCGTCATCTCATGCAGAGATGATTTCGCTAAGGTAAAAAGGAAGAGAGAGAAAAACTTTTCTCTTAAGGGTGTGAGTATATTCTTGCCAAGGATATGTTTTATCTCCCACAAGTGTAACGTAGAGTCTCTCTTGTGGGAACAAGAAAACCAGATCTCGTAATAAAGGTCATGGTGGTATGTGTGGGATCGTTCAGATCGATGCTATTCACACGTGCAGTGGAACAACGAAACAGGCAGGCGGCAAAGATACTAGAGAAAAATGACCAAATGCGCCGTTGGTAATACGGGTCATTGTTTACACGATGCCTCGTCGCAATTTTCGACATTGGGAGAAAAAGGTGCTAAAAGCAAATTGGATGTTTATGGCATTTCTGGCTGCAGTAGAAACCGGGTTCATATTTGCATTAGGAAATGCTGGAGAATTTGGTTTCGGAGTCTATTGCGCTAATTATATGCAGCTGCTTGGGTTGTTTATTGATAAGACAAACAAAAAAGGTTGCCAGGCAATGTGTATGAAAAGGTACATGACGCGGCTGGGAAAATAGACGGCGCAATATTTATGGTCCCTGTCATGACGGTTACAAGGAGTGCAATCCGAATTATTTTGTTTACAGGAATTTGTCTGGTACTGAATTGGTTTAGAATACCAGATAAGCAAAGAAAGAAATCTTACGGAAATTGTATGCGAAGGGATGCATGAAAAGGTAAGTTTTCTTTATAGGGATTTTAAGATTATAGATGGTGATCTATATAATGCGTGAAGCATTTACAGGTACTAATACTGTTGCATTAGCAAACTTAAGGGAGTTGGGTAGTAGTTATGGGGGTTTTTTCAGGTAAGTAGACCGTAGTGTTTGGCGGAACCGCTACAACCTTGCCCGTCAAAATAAATTATTATGGAAAATTTAACCAGCCTCGAGACTTGCTAAATAGGGCCAAGACCGGATCCCGGTTGTAGTGCCGATGAGGATGATGATTGCTCATTCAAATCATAATGATACAACACGTATTAATAGTTGCCACAGATGACGGCGTATTCGTTAGATAGAGCATTGTATACACAATTTTTCACAAACCTAGTAACAAAATAAAGTCGGTTCGATTTTGTTTGAAAAATTCAACTCAAAGCAGGAGCGTCACTTCCTTCTCTAAATAATAGCACAGCTTTCATGTAAATGTTGCTACATTACACTGCTCCATATTTTCAGACTTTCTTGAAAGCATCCATTTTTCTTAGAAGCCAGCTTAGAAGTGATTATCTTGCTAAAAGGATTTAATATCGCGTATAATAAGTACTACTTCGCTTTATCTCCCGACAGACGTCTTTTCTCGATATCGAGCCCGTCTTCTGGAGATGTCTAACTTTCTGGAAACAACTGTTGGTATTAACTGAAGTGACATCCGGTTATCAATTATCCTGAGATGTATCAGATTCTCCCTACCCATATTCAGGCATACTCGTATTTTTCACTAGTGTTAACCCTATGCTTCCTGTGTTAATCCTGTGCGTATACGGTTGGAAAAGCTTGCGTAAATAATCGCAACAAACAAATTGGAAACGTCCTTCTTTAATCGGAAATGAATGGCGTACGTAATACAAATTGAGGTGAATCTGCCGAGGACGTTTCTCTGCTTGCCTCATTTTGATTAACGATATAACGACAACGGATCCAATAAATAAATTACAAAAAGAAATTATACGCCTCAGTCAAATCCCAGATCAGAATATAAATGGCGACCAAGTCGCCAGTTTCATTGTTAGCCAGAAGATACATCCGCATCCGTCTGAAGGAGATGAATGAAGCCATTAGCAGTTCATGGGTAAATTTACGACCAAGGAAGAACAACAGGAGTGATTAAGCACAATGTGCTGGTGTCCTTTGACATTACACCTTTGGGGATCGGTTTGAATCAATCGTCGGATGATATCAGTCCTTTAACATCGCCACTGTAGCAACGACAATTGTACACAGGTGCGAAAGTAGAAAAAGCAAGCGAAAAGGTTATGCTTTAATACTATAGTGCGATTGTGCTTTGTTGGGTTGCTTTATTGAATTTCATCATTTACTACTTCAAGGATTCATTTTAAGATTAATGTACTGACAGCGCTCAAGGATCAAGGACAATGATTTGTATTGAAAAAACCTTCAAACCAGCTCCAGTATACTTGGGATAAATTTGGCAGTGTGATGTTGATCTTTAAAATATGTTTTTTGCTTAAGATATTGTATTCAAAACTGTGCAGCTATTTTAAATACAATAAAGTGTAGAACGGGTGAGTGTATAAGACCCTTCACGGGAAAACGGTACAATTTGATAAAGTAATTATAGCAACATGACTAAGAAGGATATCTTCGGATAAGTTTAATGACTCGCGTGTTTTTAGATTCCTGCAACCACAGTGTTAAAAGTTAATGAAAACGCGGTGAGAGAAAAACCGTCTCGGCCAGCCGAAGTATAGTGTGTCAGATATCAAAGAATATAGTATAGGAGCATACATTTTTATCAATAAAATAGTGTATCATAAATATAATATAAAATTGAAGTAGTGTAAGGGCACCACAACCGATCATAAATAATGAATATCAAAAACAATGGATATTGTAATAAGAAGGTGTATAAGAATTACTCGGGTAAGAGAAAGATATATAGAATACAGTATACACATGATGTATAGTATAAGAATTTGTGGTATACGAGCTTGTAGTGTACATGATTGCAATATAAGAGTGTGCGGAATAAGAGTTTATAGTAAAAGAATTTGCAGTATAAGAGTTTTGCAGTATACAAATTTAGAGTACAGGAGCTTTGTTACGGTATACGAATTCGCCGTATAAGAGCTAATACTATAAGTGCTAACCCTAAGTATAGAAGCTAATAGTATAAGAGCTAATAGTATAAGAGTTAATAGTATAAGAGCTAATAGTATGCGAGCCAATATTATAAGAGCTATGGGTGGATGGTATAATAGGCGCAAGGCTAATAACCTTGCCCAAAAAAAAATTATTATGAACAACTTAACAAGTCTCGGATATGAACCGGATGCCGGTGGAGAGACTTGCGAAATAAGGCCAAGACCGGATCCCGGTTGTAGTGCCGATGATGATGATGAATGGTATAATATCACGGGTGTATACCTCTAAGCCCTTATGGCAGTCGTTATATTTATGCGGTCTTATAACAGTATAATTATAATTTCAATCATACATAGGAATCGGCCGTACTTTGGCATTCGTGGGGTGAGTGTCGGCAACAGACGGAAATAGAAGTGCACAAACAAAAAATGGACTATGTATAGTTTTGCAAAAAAAAAAAAAAAACAAGTAAATGTAACAGTGCTTAGTATTAGGGTGAGTTGCATAAGAATGAATAGTATAAGAGTTAGTAATATAAGAGTGAGAGGTATGAGATATTGGTATAAAAGTGAATGGTATACGAGTTAATAGTACACGAGTATCATAAAGATGAACAGTATACGAGATTTTTTTTCTAATATACTTCTCTCAGGAGAGGCGAACCTATAGCGCCTAGTTGGTCATCGCGATGCCAATAAATAACTGTTGCAGCTCTTTTTGAACAGCTGCAGGTTGTAACGCTCCCTAAACACTTGCACGGGGAGGGAATTCCACAGTTTTCTCGCTTTGTAACGAAACGAGTTCTGGTCCAAAGATGTTCGGGGTGTTGGGAGATGAACCACAAACGGGTGCGATCCGTCGGATTGTCTTGTGGAGCGCATATACGCGGAATTGCGTGGAACAATACCAAGAATCTCCGAAGAACAGTACCCGTGATAATATCTGTAAAACAGACAGAGGTCGGCTACGCGCCTTCGATGTGATAGCGACTGTAGTCCCGACGCCAGCGTCCCTCTGTCTCTGTATGCTCTCAAGTAGGCCGAGGGTATGTTTAGGAGCCGAGCTCCAAACATGCGAGCAATATTCGAGCGCGTGTCTAATTTGGGATTTATATAGGAGAAGAAGTTGGGCCGGCTCTAAAAAGATAACTCAGTTTTCCTGAGGCTGACCTGGCGATACTCGATACGTGTTTATGTCATGATACATTCCCACAGACCGTGACGACGAGGAATTTCAAACTTTCCCCAGCCTCGAGGGCCCGGCCATTCATCATCATCTGTGGAACCGACGATCCACTTTTCTTTGTGAATGTTGTATATTGTGTCTTCGCTGCATTGAAGTCGACGAGATTGGCCCTTCCCTACTGCAGGACCCTATCTAGATCCCGATTCAGAGAGTCAATCTGTCTACATCTCAGCTGATGCGATGCAGAAGCACCAATGGGCCGAACACTCGAAAAGGAGGAAACAAGCGTACTATCATCCGCAAAACTGAACACTTTGTTATCCGTTGTCTGCAACAAATCATTTATGTGAAGCAAGAACAAGGTTGGAGCCCAAATACAACCTTGGGGCACCCCCGAATTAACAGGATACAGATCCGAACACTCGCCGTCCACAACAACCCGGATCGATCGATTCTTGAGGAAGCTCCTCGTCCAGTCGCAAAGCTGTTGAGAAAGTCCATATGAACGAAGTTTGCTTAGAAATGCCCCATGCCAGACGCGGTCAAAAGCCTTGGAGATATCCAATGCGACCGCCATTCACTCACCATGCCCCTCAATCGCAGATGTCTATATATCGGTTATAAGTGTTAAACGGTCTCCCGTGGACCGCCTGCCACGGAATCCGTATTGACCATCATTCAGAAGTCCGTTGCACTCCAAATACTTAGCTAACTCTGTATCGACTACTTTTTCCATTACCTTATATAAAATAGACAGTAATGCTATCGGACGGTAATTTTGTGGGAGACACTTTTCTCCCGTATTTGGGATTGGCTGAACTTAAGCGATTTTCCAGCAGGTAGGAAATGTCCTTCGTGCATAAGATAACTGAAAGAGTCTGCCAAGAAGCGGCAATACTTCTGGAACACAGTTCTTAAGGACTATTGCTGGTATTCCCTCCGGGCCGGTTGCCTTCCTACAATCTAGTTCACGTAGAATGCGTTGAATAGTGCGCGGACGAAATCTCACATCCCGCATGGAAGACTGTACGGTTTGAATTCGCGGAAAATAAATTCGCGAGCACATTAGCTTTATCCTTTGGATTCGTGACTAACGTCCCGCTGTCTGTCACCAACGGAGGGAAAAAGGAGGATGCGAAGTTACCGCTGACAGCTTTTGCCATCGACCAGAAGGAGCGCGAACGAGTTGGGCAACGAAGGAGCTTATTGATCACCTTGTCGTTGTGAGCTTTCTTCGCAGTATCAATCGACTGGTTGCACGCATTTCTGATTCTAACAAAATTCGTTCCGTTAACATCGGCGGGATTGGAGCGCCATTGTTTAAAAGCTCTATTTTTTGCCGCTGTAATCAGTTCGCATTTTTTATCAAACCAAGGTTTATCAGATGAACTTCGTTTGATGGAATGTGGAATATACATCTCCATCCCCAGATGAATAATCTCTGATACCGACTCCGCGCAAGCGTTAACATCGAAGTTTCGGAAGCACTCCTCCGACCATGGAAATGATGCGCAGAAATCTCGCAAATCGTCACAGTTAGCAGCCCCATACCTCCATACATGGCGAAGCTGCCTAGGCCGGTTATTCGCTTGATATGCAAGTGCTTGCGCGACAGATACCAAGCAGTGATCTGAGTTTCCCAATGGCGCAGAAACCTCTACGGTATAAATACTCGGTTCGGATGTCAAAAACAGATCCAGGGTGTTCGCATAATCGCCTTAGGCATCCAACACTCGCGTCGGCTCTCCCACAAGTTGAGTCAAGTTGTGGCTTACAGCAAACATCTCCGCTAGCTTCCCAGCCTCGTCGGTTCTGTTAGAATGTAACAACCAGCCGGAATTGTGCACATTAAAGTTGCCAAGGACAACAATTTCAGAAGCTGGGTGGTTGATCTGTATCCAGTCGATGGTATGTGAAAGATGGTCGAAATATATCGCCGGCCGATCGTCATTCGGGAGCGGTAAAGACAACAAAAAAATTTAACGGGATTCCTCAGCACTACCCTCAACAATATGATGTCCATATTATTGGGTTCCAACGCCTCCGTCCTCTGGCAAGCCAGATTGGACCGCGCGAAAACGCAGACTCCACCCTTAAAACGGAATCTCGAATGTAAGTCGTATCCTGAGCAACGAAGATATGTCGAATCAGTTGACGAATCGACCTGGGTCTCAGTTAGGGCAAGGATATCAGGTTTCGTTGTTTGCAAATATTGGTGGACGGCGTTTACTTTCGTATTGGTGAAACCGATGCTCCCGATGTTACAAAATGCCGTCACCAGTCGAGCGTGGGAAGAGCCTCGCGAGCGAGCCCGGTTATGCGATGACGAACATCTTAAAGTTCCATTATTTATCATGATATCTGCATGATGTTCCCCCTGACATAGTCCCCTCCCGAGATCCGAATGGGAAACTAGTTTACCTCTGGAATTCTTTATATCAGAAGCTACCATCATGACTTATCTCCATGTCAGTCCGGGCCATCAGCCACACATCCGAAACACCGTTGAAGATTTCTCTCGGCGATATCGCGGAATGTACAGCGTGACGGGGTGGTATCTCACCTTGGGACCGACTACCACCTAACCAATCTTTTCTCGAACCGGTCCATCAGCCAAGCCCCGAAAGATGGCCAGGGATTTTGTAGCGTTCTACGAACGCACAATTCCGTGCAGGTAAGGTTCCTACCTTCAAAGAACTTACCTACCTGATAACGCAGCACACGTGCCCACAGACACGCGGCCAATAGTCATTACAATACCTGTAATAAAGGCTACACGAAAGCGCAACAACGTTGAACCCGATAGCAAAAACCAAGGAACTTAACGTTCAAAAGCTTCCAAGATCGAGTTCAACGCATCCATACATGGTATTCTGCCAATTCAAAAGGGCAGCTAAAGCATCGGTTCTAAGCAATGCGTCAAACGCAGCAAGCATCGCATACAGATCTCCCATCTTAAACATCTGCACGATGTTTTCAAGGAATTACCATTTTCGGTAGATAGACCGAACAACGGATGCATACGCTGGTAGCTAAATGCAATAAAGTATATCGCCTATCCGCTGCCAAATTGTAAACAACCGTAATTATCTCAACAAGATAATTCGGAATATTTACGAGAGTAAAGCCAACAAAGGAAATACTCCGGTCCCACGATTCCTTTGTAGAATTTCACACCCATTAGAAGGATCTAATTGCAAAAGGCAAACAACCACGGCTGTACGCCCGAACAATCATCTCCGTCCTGCGCGCCAGATGTTCTGTGCAAACAGAAGGCCGTGGAAATGAAATTCTACCAGCGATAATAATGATGTATGCAAGATGACTTTCCCCCTTTCAGGAAACTACGAAATATCCGCGGGGATGTGATAACATGCTGCTAGCAGAAATTCGGAAGTTCTGTTAGCAGAGCAATTAGGGAAATTTTTCCGTGTAGATACAGATACCAGTTTGAGTCTGGATATCTGTGTGGGCAGACAGTTAGTTAGATTCGAATCGTCAAAGAGTCGATATAGAAATTTCGAGCGGAGAGGACAGATAGTCGAATAGGAGGGAACGAATAGGAGGAATTGAATCGCGTTAGGTGAAATTCACCGGTGTAAAAACGTGTGCGTTAGAACGTGTGTGTCATCGGTAGTATGTCCCTAAGACACATATTATTGTATGTTTAACGATTTGTGCAAAAATATAATAAAAGTAAAGTTAAAGTAGAAGGCGATTTCCGATGTTTTATTTGTGACGGCATTCGCTCTGGTGCATCATATTCGCCGTGTGACGTACTTCCTCGGGATTCTCATAGACAATTAATCGCATCACCGAAGTGGCTACAAACACCGCCAAAATTACTCCCGACCATTTCACGGGGCCTAAAGCTTGATGGGGCGGTATTTCACCGGGCGCACAGGGCGTTGGGACCCCGGCTACCACTCGGCCTTTAGTCGCCTCTTACGACAAGCCGGCCTAGCTGTGAGTATATTCTAATGCCCTACTCACATGGCTATTTAAACACTACCTAGAGGTACTTAGCATTTGGGAGTGAGCTTACAGTCCCTCATAATTTTCTATAATTAAAGCAGAGCTACAACTTAATTTAAAGCTTTTCCAAAATTCCAATTCTTGTGAAGGTTACGGGTGTGCTGCCCTTTCCCATTATGATATAAATAATTGAGAAGGCTGCCTGCTTTTATTTTTAACGAGTCTGCTTCGAAAACTTATTGAATTCATGTCAGTATTTGCACAACAAGTACTTTCGAAATCCTTTAGTCTCCTATAAAGATCCTTTCCAACAGCCATCCGGTGAGCATTAGTCTGCATTTAAATGAATACCAGGACTCTGTCGCCTTGTGCAACACTTGTATTTGTGGCTAGAGAAATGCAATTTTGTGTGTGTACCATCCTTGGTGTACCATCAACTGTTGTCTGCTGTCTGTTGTTTACTTCAATATTGTTGTTAAAGGACTTGAGGGCAAAATTGTATCATGCATTGGAAATTCTAGGATTTCTCTATTGACTGCTGGCGATGTGTTTCCATTTGTTGCTTTTTAGCTAGCTCCATGGTGAGCAAAGATACAGGGAGCACGAATAGGTTGAAGGTTAATTGGGAACCACTGTTTCATGGTGGAATTTTTCACCATTTCTGCAAGCTTACAAGGTGTATGAATTTTCAATCCTCAGGAACGTGTTTTCTACGTTGAACTACTGGACATGTCTGCAGTAAGTCATATGTTAGGTTTAAATACTAGATCTCTAGTGTTACTAGGAGTACGGAGTAATATTGTTCACAAAAGAATGGTTAAAGGAAATGCGGTCCATTCCTTTAGGAGGATTATCGTTGACTTTTTGTGAGCATATACGTATTCAGGTTTTCGAAAGCAAATAAAAGATGTGGCGGTGCCTCGTTTTAACTCTGTGCAGTGCAGGCTATGCGAACCCATAATGTGTTTTTTTTCTTTTTCCAGTGAGGGTAGGATTATATCACAGTTTCTAGATAGGGTGTTCTGATTGTGGTGTGTCATAAATTAAGGGGAAAAAGAAACTTAAAATAACCTTTCGCGCAATATGGTCATAATTAGAAAGAGTCAAAAACAAACCGTCAGTAGAGACGGTCATTTTTTAAAATTAATTTTTTTTAATTAAACCGTTAATAAGGGTGAGCGTATGTTAATATAAAAACTCTACCTGTCGAATTTTGAGTAAAAAAAAAAACAAAGATTCGTAGGTTGATGATGAGTATTATGTGTTAGGAAATTAACTATCACAGTGTAGTGTCGTAAAATAAGGAATATATAAGAACAATGTAACAAAAATAAATCACTACTCTCCTGCATGATCTACAAACCTTTGCCACCGATTTGTGAGCTTTAATATCCCCTGTTCGTAGAAAGATTTAGGGTGAGTCGTTAGCCAATTGCGTACGTGCTCTTCGACTTCATCATTACTTTCGAATTCCTTTCTTCCAAGTGATTCCTCCAAGGGTGCGAACAAAAAAAAAAAAAAAGTCACAGGGCGACAAGTCTGGGCTAACATATAACAAGGGTGGTCGAGGGATTCCCCAGCCCATTTCTTCTAATGTACGAGAGTTGCCTTTTATATTTCGGGATTAGAGAACAAAAACAAATATTGATCATCGAAAATCACTTTATTGTTTTTCAAAATATTCCCCATGAAGATCTATACACTTTTGCATGCGTTTGAAACAATTGTCGAAGCACTTTTGCCACTCTGATTGAGGTATCTCCAACACATGCATTCTGAATGCAGCAACCGCTTCTTCAGGTGTCGAAAAACGTTGACCTCTCAGTTTGTTTTTTACGTACGGGAATAAAAAGAAGTCATTCGGTGTCAAGCCAGGACTATACGGCGGATGACCCATCAAATCGATGTTTTGGGTGCTCAAAAATGCAATTGTCGCTGCCGATGTGTGAGAGCTCGCATTGCCGTGGTGAAGAGTGATCCGTCTTCGGCGGTTGGTTTTCCTTCATTTCTTTCGACCACGAGCCTTTTTTTGGGCGATTGACAAATTGACACGAGCCTTTTTTTGGGCGATTGACAAATTGTGTGGGATCCAACGCGAACAAATTTTTTTGACAGTCAAATGTTTATGCAATATTGAATGTATGCTGGCCCCACTAACGCCTAAGGTTGTCTCAATCTCACGATAGGTTACATGACGATCTTCCAATATCAGTTCGCGCACAGCATCAATGGTTTTCGGAACAACAACTGATTTTGGACGACCTTGACGAAGTTCATCTTGGAGTGAACTACGACCACGGTGGAATTCACCATACCATCGATAAACACTGGTCCTTGATGGAGCTTCATCACCAAAAATTGAATTAAGTTCATCCATGCACTGTTGCTGAGTTAATCCACGCCGAAAGTTGTAAAAAATAATCGCACGAAAATGTTGACAATTTAATTCCATTTTTGGGCCGCGATGAATCTTTTAAGTTACTGTAAACAACACAAATAGCGCTCGTATGTCAAAACGTTCTGAGTGCGTATAACCTCAAAAATGTCCAACTTTACGACAGATCTGTCAATTGCCGGATTGCAACACTAGGGTTGCCAAATCCCGAAACATAAGAGGCAACCCTCGTATTCCTTGTCAAGGAAGCGATGTGAGACCTGACGTTGTCATGAAGAAGGATCACACCTCGAATGGGCATACCTCGTCTTTTGTTTCGATATGCGACTTTTGCCGACTGTAACAATTGACAATAGTAAGCTGCATTCATTGTTCGTTGTTCGTGAAGAAAATTAATCATTAAAACTTGTTGCTCCACAAATTTGATTGGGCATTAGGAGGTTCTTTAGGGCTCGCCCGAAGAACCACACATTTTCCTAACCCAACTCCCCATTCCCAACCTTCAATACTTTACTAAGCATTACTTCTTACCTGAAAAATAAGCCCACGGCAAGATCATCATCTTGGCATGGCATCCTACGAAAACATATCAACTAAACCATCTCGCTTCATCTGTCATGAACCGATAGGTTCCTATGGGCGGCCACATTCCCATCGAACATACACCAACCTTTCTGCATGTTCTTGTTTCAACAATCCGTTGGTCCAGAAAGACACGCCGGGCAACTTGCTTGCTTGCACATTTGCAAGCCAAATTTCCGATGATCGATCGCCCAAGCGACAACCGATCATCGAATTGGACGCGATCATAATTGTTATTCAAACAATCATACCAATGATCATGTCCCACGTACCGTTTTGCTAACGCAAACAATCTCCACCCTAGCTCTTGCCATGGTGAACAAATTTTCTGTTGACTTAATGTCACAGAAAAATCTATTACCTACAACGGCGTGGCTTTAGCCTTCATGTACGTTCATTTATTTGTACAGCTGCATGACCAATTACATTATCCGTTACCTTATCAAGGAACGATCACCGCATCGGTCACGTCTAACGATTCTCATGCTGGCTATCAAGAGAACGCCTGTATACACAATGTATAAACAGAAGAAGCTATTTCGGCCTGCACGGCATGGTTAGTGTACGACCTTGCCAAATATGTGTAACCTTTATAATTACTGTTCTTAAAGGATATCCTTAGATGCCAATAAAAAAAGTCATCACCAAACAAACTACGGCGTTTTATTTTTCCTTTCCTTTGAAGAACAATTTTTAGTGACACGCAGTGGAGTTTTACATTGGACACGTCAATAAAAGAACATATCGGTGGGTATTAAGTGAATCCGTGACGTACGCCGGTGCACTCATACTTATACCCCCACAGGCACACACAACAAATAAATGAACATGGATACTCATGGTTTTGCAAGTCTTACGCATTTGTTCCGCTGGTATGGACTCAGGGCTTGAGTATCGTTGCGGGTTGAGCTTCCTTAAGCTGGGGTGACATTTCTTGGCTAGAGATCCAATGCCTCGTGGGGATGTAGTCGATCACTGAATAATTTGCCCCACTGGTATGGACTCAGGGCTTACGTATTATTGCATGTTGCGCTTCTCTAAGCTGGGTTGACCTTTCTTGGCTGGAGCTGCCTTTTCCAATGCTTCATGGGGATGTAGTCGTTCACCTAACTAATTAATTCGTCTCTGACCGTCAAATTTATTTAAATTGTTGAAAGAAAAGTCACGTTGCAGACAGCTTACTCGTTATTTAATTTTAGTTGGCTTTACACGATATTTAATTTTATCACCCATCAAACTGACCCACGTCCGCTTTCTTTTTAATCACGAAACAACCACTGACCGCCGGCGGCAAAATCTGGCCACCAACTCCTAGTTGTTCTGATCGTTTCCTCGA
The DNA here is from genome assembly GCA_963931805.1 of Microdon myrmicae. Taxonomy (NCBI): domain Eukaryota; kingdom Metazoa; phylum Arthropoda; class Insecta; order Diptera; family Syrphidae; genus Microdon; species Microdon myrmicae. The sequence goes on from OZ007502.1 coordinate 106,742,568, forward strand.
AGGAAAACTCTCTCTTCGAACTGCTACGATTCATTCTTTTGTTTTTATTATCCCATTTTTTACCCGCCATTCATTGACTTTATTTTTTCTGGACTGGGATCTTAAGTGGGAAAACAAAAAAGGAACAATCAACAAATGATCTTGCGTGTGAGCGTTTTTGATTCTCGATGCTAGTGGGCGATAAAACGAACATGTGGTTCCTTTTATGGGGCAAATTGTTTGTTTTCCAATTCGTTGCAAACACATTTTTAGAGGATCTTAAAATTGCCCACGTGCATTTTGTGATTTTCAACGATATTTGTTTGAGAGAAGGTCATCTGGCACGCACGTTTGGATCCAGTGCATTTTGCATGTAGGCGAACCACATGAACAGTTGGTTCGTTTATCACGTATTGAATTTTATAAATTGAATTCAATGTGAGACAATTGAACGTATAGGTCAATTTTCTTGACATTGAATTCACTATTGATTTGGGGATATGTTATGTATGGGGGTAATGCTAAGGTGGAGGGTTTTGGGTGTAACAAACTCCTTTTGAGTCGAAAAAAATCGTTGTACGAACTTTTCCGGCTGAGAGACGAGTTTTGGCCTTTTTCGTCTCGGGAGTATAATTATGTACCCAGGCCTAATCACACGTGACGATACGCTTCAACACCGCCCCCCCCCCCCCACTCTTGCCGAAATCGATCCAGAAGTCTTCTACTGATCTCCGACCAGACCTGTTTTTGATTTATGGTCAATAACCTTGGAACCCATCGAGCAGTAATTTTTTTGAAGCTAAAATCATCAGTGATAATGGATTGAGCATTTCCATATCTGATACCAACTTCCGATTAGATTTTTCCAACAGTTAAGCGGCGATCACAATCAGCTCTGGAACGGCACGGATGTTGTCATCTGTACGATTTGTCTTTGAGCGTCGATCATGACTTTCGTTTTCGATACGTTCTCGCCGACTTTTAAAATCTCTGGCCCACGTATACCATACACACGATTGTGAGACAGTGTATCATCACCAAACTGTGCCTTCAATCAAGAAAAAATTTCCGAGGGTTTAACGCCTTCATTTGTTAAACATTTTATAATAATCCGTTGCGCAAGAGACTCTTGCACACCCATGGCTGTACTGACTACAAAGTCGAGCGTGACCGCTAGCCAAGCCGGCTCCTCTACCCTACGTAAACCAAACAACAGCCACGCACAAGATTATCTAGCTCACAACAAGCTAAGCAAAAAAGTAAAATTACCGTTTATTATTGTTTCACTCTCGTACATAAAGCATTTTGACGCCTCTTTAACACGAAGTTGGTTGGAAAAGCAGCTGTTGCGGTATCAAAAAGGAACGTTCTTGTAAATCTGTGGGGGGTTGATAGTATGTGCGGCACGGCCGGGTTCACTCATTCCCCCTCACCTTACGTCGAGTTCCCCCGAACTATGGTTCATGCAAAAAAAGGAAATATAACTCACTGGAACTGTCTATTGATCATCTATTTATTTGAAGTGATGTGGTGTTCTTTGACAGGTGAAAATATTAATTGTTCTTAAATAAACTACGAAAAGTTACTAAGATAACCACTGATTGGCACGCACTGAGATCACACTGGTGGTGTTCTTGTATGCACTGATATCCACTGGTGGTGTTCTTTAACTGGAAAAGATTAATTGACATGAAAATACGCGAAGAGATACTCGCCCTGTGGCTGAGCTACGACTCACTTCCGCGGCGGTTGAAACACGATTCATCGAAAAATCCCTCAGTGGACGTGCACAATCCACTAAGGGTTGATTTCCAATTGAAGCAATAACAACGTAAAGTTGCTCTTGCGGTGACCAATCAAAGAGAAGATCCGCGATCCAATCACGGCTAGGGTGCGTGGTGTTTCTTGTTGCCGACGTGTCAACAAAAATTAAACGTTAAAGGAAGCAGATGTATCCGAGCCGTGGTTTGTCTGTCCGAAGTGCGACCTGGGGTATTGGCTGTTAGTATACCCTGGTGATGACGATTGTGCGTCGCATCGAAGTTGGTGGCTGATGTTGTATTCATTATTGCATGTTATCATGCTGAAAGATAGAATCTCCGGCAACGTGGCGCGAATTGCGCGAACAAGTTTCGTCGATTTGACGAAACTTGGGGTGACTTGGAATAAGTCCTAGAAATACACTACGCACGTGTTATGGCAGTGTAAATATGTTGGCAATGGGCGCCGATTGATTTCCCTGGTGTGCGTTGCATGTTAGGTAATCCGTTTCTTGGAACTCATGTTATGCAACACACAAGCGAACGTTTCTTCGTTTAGGGGAATATTTGGCTGTTGCCCCGTGGTAATGCAGTAAATGCTTTTGCCAGGTTTTTAGGTTTTTGGATATGCTGCCGATGGTATGAAAAACCAAGTTAGATGGTGCGTTGTCTGTATGCGATGATAAATTCAGACAATGCATCCGTTACCTGTGCTATGCTCTCGGGGACGGGCACCTTTGTGGGAGGTGAAGGGGCACGGAAAGGGGTTGAGGTTGGCGTTATGGTGTAGATGCAGGCTAATTTGTGGCTGGTTTAGTGGGTTGGTTCTCAACGTGGGATAGAGAACCCCCACAAATCCTCTCAAACAAATTATTGTTAACTGGGCGCTAGGGTATTAGAAAATATCCTGCACATATATGACACGTAAGATCGTTCCACGTTTTTTTTCACAGTTTTGGGAGGTTATGCGTCCACGGAACTTCCTACCCAAAACGTCCATCGTATCATTCGTTGGGCGGCAAGTGGCACTACCCTACTGAGATCACATGTCATGCAGATCCATACCACCCAATTTCGGTCACAAAACCTTTGTTATCATATCACGTTGAAGTCCATGGTTCAGTGTAACTGGTTGTTTTTGAAGAAGTACGGATCGACGACTCCGCCAGCCAAAAAATTGCACCATACAGTGACTCTCGATGGATGCATTTGTTGTTCAATGATTATTCGCCACCCGCCCATATGCGACAATTCTGTTAGTTGACAAATCCACTGAGGTGGAAATGAGCCTCGTTGTTAATGATGAGCTCGCACGAAAAGTGATTTTTCACTTACGGTCACCACAGAGGTTATGTCAGGGAAACGCAAATATTCTGATAAATAACCGACTTTGAAGAAATTCGTCATTGCGTAATCGGGTTCGTTTTCGAAACTCTGCCGACGTTTGAGTGGTAACGGCATTTTGTAACATCAGGGGCATCGGTTTCATCAATACGAATGTAAACTACGTCCACCAATATTTGCAAACAGCGAAACCTTATATCCTCGCCCTAACTTAGGCCCAGATCAATTCGTCAACTGATTCGAGATATCTTCTTTGCTCAGGATACGACTTACATGGGAGATTTCGTTTTAAGGGCGGAGTCTTCGCGCACTCCGACCTGGTTTGTCAGAGGATGGAGGGCTTGGAACCCAATAACATGGAGATCATATGGTTGAGGGTCGTGCTGAGGAATTCTGTTACATTTATTTGTTGTCTTTACCGCTCCACGATTGACGATCGACCAGCGGCAGTTTTCGAAGATCTTGAATGGATACAGATCAACCACACGATTTCTGAAATTGTCGTCCATGGCGATAGTGACGCCCAGCGGGACACTGGTCACAAATTCAAACGGTAAAGCTAATGTGTTCGGGAATTTATTTTCCAGTCGAATTCCAATCTCCATGCCAGTCTTTTGGAGACACCTGTGATCGCGCCGGTACGGCCTTCAATGGGGGATGTGAGCTTTCGCCGGCGTACTATTCATCTCATCCTACGTGGACTGGACTGTAGGAAGGCAACCGGTTCGGGCGGAATACGAATAATAGCCATTAAGAACTGTGCTCCAGAACTATCGCGGGTTCTTGGCAGACTCTTTCGCTTATCTTATGCAAGGAGGACCTTTTATACATGCTGGAAAAACGCTCGATTTCAGCCAATCCCAAAAACGGTGAAAAAGTGTCTGCCACGAAATTACCGACCGATAGCATTACTGTCTATGTTATCTAAGATGGTGGAGAAGATCATCAACTAAGTATTTGGACTGCAGCGGACTTCGGGAGTCCTTTTGACCCCTATAACCGATATATAGACATATGTGGTTGGGGGCATTGTGAATCAAGGGCGCTCGCATTGGGTATCTCCAAGGCTTTTGACCGCGTCTGGCACGGGGCATTGTAGATCAAACTTCGTTCATATGGATTTTCCCAGTAGCTCTGCGACTGGATGAAGAGCTTCTTTGAAAATCGATCGATCCGGGTTGTTGTGGACAGCGGGTCTTCGGATCTATATCTTGTTAATTGTGGGGTATCCCAAGGTTCTATTTTGGCTCCAACCTCGTTTTTGCTTTACATACACGATTCGTTGGAGACAACGAATAGCAACTTGTTCAGTTTTGCGGATGATAACAGGCTCGTTTCCCCCTTTTCAAGTGATCGGTCGATTGGTGCATCAATGTCACACCAACTCAGATGTAGTCAGATTGACTCTCTGAAGCAGAATCTGGATAAGGTCCTGCAGTGGGGAAGGCCAATATCGCCCACTTTAATACAACGAAAAAACAGTATAAAACATTCACAAAGAAAAGTGGATCATCGTTTCCACAGCTGATGATCAATGGGCAGGCCCTTGAATCTGGGGAAAGCATGAAATTGTCAAACGTCTCCAGGTCAGCCTCAGGAAAACTGAGTTATCTTTTTAGAGCCAACAACTATTTTACTCCGGGTCAACTTCTTCTTCTATATAAATTAGACTCGCATTCGAATATTGCTCTTATGTGTGGAGCTACGCTCCTAAACATACCCTCGAACTACTTGAGAGCATACAAACACCAGCGATCGGCCTGATCGGGGACTCGACCCTGACGTCGAGACTGAGGTCGCTATCACATCGAAGGCGCGTAGCCGAGGTCTGTCTGTTTTACAGATATTATCACGGGTATTGTCCTTTGGAGATTTGTGGCATTGTTCCGCGCAATTCGGCTTATATGCGCGCCACAAGACCATCTGACAGGTCACACCAATTTTCGGTTCATTTCCCGATTTCGCGAACATCCCTGCATCAGAACTCATTCCGTTACAGAGAAGGGAAGCTGTGGAACTCCGTTCCGGCGCGAGTGTTCCCGGAGTGTTACAACCTGCAACTGTTAAAAAAGAACTGCAACCGTTATTCGGTGGCATCTCGGGGCACCCTATCGGCGCTATAGATTCGCCTCTCCCGAGAGAAGTGTAATAAAAAAAAACTGGCTACGAACGAGAAGCTTTAATACCTGTGTCAACTGAACATTGTATGAATGTATGTTCTAAGCCTTTATCTAAATCTCGAAAAAGGAGACCGATTTATTTTTTAGGCACGAGGACCAATCGGTGTGTCCGGAATCTTAATCAGACTGTGCCGCACAGCAGCGATATTCTCGATTGTTTAAGTCGGACTAGCGCTTCTTTTAAGAACTATGTTCGCCATCGGTCTAGTGTCCTCAAATTTCTGTACGATTTTCCAAATCGTACTCGGTAGGACGATGTTTTGAACGTAGTTGCTTTGAACACCCATTTTTGGAAAAGGTTTGCACGCATACGGCACGGTCATATTTGCTTCATGATTCAATTTGCCAAAGCTGCAATTTCAGAAAGTGAACTCCATTTGACGTTTCGACACGGTTCCCAAACCAAATTTTTTTGGATGGTCTAGCAATTCAAACTTCAATTCTTCAATTTTAGTATTGAAATTGCGCATGCGTGCACTCGTGCATTATCCTGGAGAAAGAGGATGTTTTATTTCTTCAAATGAAGGCGATTTTCTTTTATATTCTCATCTAGCTGACCTAATAATGACGCATTATACTGTCTAGTTATCGTTTGCCCCTTTCCAAATAGTCAATGAAGATAATACCACGTGCATCCCAAAACACAGTAGCTATAACCTTTCCAGCTGATTTAACTGTTTTGCCTTTAACAATCCACTGTCCTTTCGTTTCGGGAATGTGGTGGTGTATCCATATATCATCTACAGTTACTAATCTGCGCAGAAACTCATCTGGGTGGCGACGCATGCGTTCCAAAAAAGCCTAAGAAGAGACCATGTGGTTGCGTTTGTCCTCAGCTGAGACCAAATCAGGCAGCCATTTCGCAGATATTCCCTTTCATATTTCATACTCAATTTACTATGCAAAATTAAAACATGAAACAAATTGGAAATTGACAGATACCTAGTGAGGAGTGATGTTTACTAAAAACAGACCATTAGCGATGCTACGAGTGCCATCTCTTAGATTTTCTAAGGACTTATTGACTCGCCCTCGTACATTCCGCGTTATGCTCGATTGAAATCCAGACGTTCGGCTGATGGTCTGGACTGAAAATGAGATAAGACATTCCGGAGGTGATAAATAACTCTAGAGGTGAACAAGCTCCTCTTGCGGATCTCCGGAGGACACTATCTCAGCGGGAGAAACTGAGTGGTAAACAACTTGTCTCGGTGTAATGGGGTCTGCCTGCGAAACACTATAGCGTTTGAAATAATAGTGAAGAAGATCGTGTGATTCGAACTGACGCTATGACAGCTCGAATCACGAAAAAAATTTTACCTAAGCGTTACACACCAGGCTACTGACCGTGTTTAGAATTTGATTTCCAAACTCGAGTATATTCCACTGGTGTGAATTATTTTTATTTATCGCTTGGTATACGGTTCTGATGTATTTTTCTTATTCGATTTTTTTCGTTCGGTGTTCTTCACTAGTTTTGCTTGCTTGTGAATTGTGTGTATCTGTTAGAATCGCTACACACTCCCGCCGCAGTAACTTCGTTACGATCAGATTCTTATGCGGACGACGGACGAACGAGAGAGAAACGAGAAAACGTCGGAGGCTGGGCTCTATGCGGAAGTCGTGACCGTGTGTGAAGTTCTGCTTTACTATGGGAAGTGTATGCTGTGTGTACAAGATCACGTCGTAGTCACCAATTATATAGCGTTAAGCAAGGATAGTGAAGAAGGTGAATTGAACACACGATGAAACGATTGAAAAGCGAAGCAGTGAAGCATCAGACTACTGACCGTGTTTAGAATTTGATTCCCAAACTCGAGTATATTCCACTGGTGTGAACTATTTTTATTTATCGCTTGGTATACGGTTCTGATGTATTTTTCTTATTCGATTTTTTTCGTTCGGTGTTCTTCACTAGTTTTGTCTGCTTGTGAATTGTGTGTATCTGTTAGAATCGCTACAACACTGTCAACTTTCAACTAATATCGGCATTTCTTAACATCAGATACATCGGTTTCACAAATATAAACATACACCACATTTGTCTCTGGTTTTGCATTATGAAATGAATTCCAGTCGGGAAAAATATTTTGGGAGAAATTATTATATGTAACACATTAGCTTGTGCTGAATGATGTCTTGTGCGTATACTGTGATGTGGAATGTTGATCGTTGACTGTATAATATGGGATGAAAAGGAGGTGGCGGAGCAATGTCAAACTCGTGTGCGGGAAATGAAAGGCGGAGTTACCGTTTTGTTTTCTGCAAAAGTACAATTCTGTTAATTTCTTAAATGAAGGTATCTTATCTTAATCCACTTAATCCATCGACATGTGTGGACTGTTGTTTGACTTTGTTTCCTCCAGTGTTGTCTTGGGTAAGCTTACCTTTTTCTAATCCTAATTCAACTTGTTGTAAAAGCTCATAAACTCAACCAAATCGCTCAATTTTTTGGTGAGAATGAAGCTTAAACTGTCAGCTGATAACGATATATATAGATGAACATATATCGTAATAGCTCACTACAGGGCAAGTTTCAACTACTCCAAAATACCACATTGTTTTTTTTTGTATTTTTCAATCGTCGGTTAATTGTTGTATTATACTTCAACATATTCGAGGTTGCAAAGGTTGGGTTGTGACGAGATAATGGAAAATGGTAGCAAAACGGGAAAGAGTGAGCCTAGAGAATACGGTACAATAATTATTGTCCGCTGGTTTGAAGGGAGAGAGTCATAAAGTTTAAACGTGACAATGCCGTAAACTGCTGAACCCAAAAAAAAAACAATAAACAACCTAAGTCAACTTCATCCTAACTCTAAGTACATTATTAACAGGGTTAATATGGTCATTCTAGGTATACTCTTAGCATTAATTAAAGCCGAACCTTCCCCCATTTCTGTAATGTTAAACAAGCAAACACTTTCGCATGTTTTGCGGTAAAATTCTGTCTATATATTTGAGTAACTCCATTGTCTTTGACTACGTCCTTTATGGTTTTATCACTCTGAAGTGAGTGGTTTTCCACACGAACTCCTTGCCAGAAAGTTTTTAAATTAAAAAACCTATCTCATGATCCTTAGTTCACGCGATTTTTAAATTTGTTATTCAGTCCTTAACGGTCCCGATTTTGCCTACTAAAACTCCACCCTAGAATGAGAACATCCGCTATTTTCAATTTAAAAAAGAATGACAGTGAACCGAGTCACATTTTATTGCGACCCCTCTCACGTAGAAACTTCAAGGAACACGCTTTTATAGTGTTCACTGTATCGTTTCACGAAATGACCCAGAAAGCTCGAGATATCTTACTCGACAACACGCAGAGTGCTGGTGCCATCGCACTGCTTTTTCAATGTAGTTGACATTAGCCCACAATGCGGAAGTGGCTAAGTGTCACGTAGACAACGCCCCTGCTGCAAACTTTTCCTAAAATCCACGCACAATGTCACGCATCACCAACGACTAAAATTTTGTAAAACAAAAGCAAAACGGAAAAACAAATGACCAACGCTAATGTTCACCAACGAAAAACATAAACGTTAAGTCTCCGTTAAAGGACATTCAGGCTGTTTTATTCCAAATATTTGAGTTCCATATCCTAATGGGTATAAAATGTGCCGCAGTCAGATCTGGACATTGGCGTGTGAATGCTCAGCCAACCAAAGGGAAATCTGTAAAGATATAGAAACGACCGGAATAATAGATCCGTGACATGAAACTAAAGAATGTAACGTAACAAAAGGAAAGTAACGCGGAGAATAGACCAACTAGCAAAATTTAGATGCCTGACACCTCCTACAGAAATTCAAAGTTTCATCTCTCGTAAACCTGTAAAAGGATATTCGTTCAGTCTAGTCCTTTCGCTTTGTCCTAGATCTTGCACATAAATTAAGTGTAAATTACGAAAAGTAGATGTAATCCCCGGGTCTGATTGAATGTGTTTCCGGAAATGTTTCCATTTAGGGTCCTGCAGGAAGTGTACTTCGCCCAATACTCTCCCCTAGCAAAACGGTGTTGTTATGCCTTCGTATATAAAGGCAGACTAGATGGAGACGCTCAAATGAAGAATTGTTATTTATATTTCATTTTGGAAACGAGGAAGTTTCTTGTATGTTAGGTCATAACTTCTGAATCAGTAACGACAACGGAAACCGGGGAAACTTTGTTAACTGGAGGAGCAGATATGTTATGGCATTTTCTTGAAGAATTTTAACAAATTTGATTTGTGGGTTTAAAAAGGAGATAATTCAATATAATTTAGTTTGACTTAATCGAATTGAATTGGTACGAATTGAATTGAATTAACTTCAATTTCGTTGTATTGAATTGACTTGAATTCAATCGAATGGAATTGCGTTCGTCTAAATTTAATTTAGTTTAATTCAATTTACTTAAATTTAAAATAATTCACTTTAGTTTAATTTAATATAATTAAATTTAATTTAACTTAATTGAATTAAACTGAATCGAGTGGAATCGACTTGACTTTAATCGAATCGAAGTGACTTCAACTAAATTGAATTTAATTTAATTCAATTTACTGGAATATAAGATAATTTACTTAAATACAATTTGATATCATTTAATTCATTTTAACTCAATTGAATTGATCTGAATTGAATTTAATTGGAGTTAATTGAATTGGATTGGATTGAATTGAATTCAATCGAATGGAATAGACTTGGACTTAATTCAATTTAATTTATTTCAATCTATTTAAATATAAGATAATGAACGTTAGTTTAATTTAGTATAATTTAATTTAATTTAACTTAATTGAATTGAATTGAATTGAATTGAACTGAAGTGAATCGAATCGAACTGAATTGAATTGAACTGAATTAGATTGAACTGGATTGGATTGAATTGAATTGACTCGAGTTGAATCGATTTCATATGAATCGGGTGGAATTGACTTGGACTAAATTCAATTTAATTAGCTCATTCTACTTAAAAGTAGGATAAATCACTTTAGCCTAATTTAATTTAATTTAATTTAATTTAACTTAATTGAATTGAACTGAATTGAATCGAACTGAATTGAACTGAACTGAATTAAGTCGGACTGAATTGAGTTGAAATTAATTGAATTGAACTTAACTGTATTGAACTTAATTGAATTGAGCTGATTTGAATTGAATTGGGTTGAATTGAACTGAATTGAAGTGAATTGAATTGACTTGAATCGAATGGAATCGACTTGGACTAAATTGAATTTAATTTAATTCAAATTAATGGATTATAAGACAATTCACTTAATTTAATTATGTATAATTTAATATATTTTGACTTAATTGAAGTGAATTGAATTGGATTGGATTAAACTGAATTGAGTGGAATTGAATTGACTTGAGTCGAGTGGAATCGATTTGAATTTAACCGAATGGAATTGTTTTGGACTAAATTCAATTAAATTTAATTAAATTTACTGAAATATAACATTTAATTCAATTTACTGAAACATTCACATTCACTTTAATATAATATAAGTTAATTTATTTTAACTTAATTGAATTGATGTGAATTGAGTTTAATGGAAATGAATTGAATTGGATTGGCTTAAGCTGAATTGAATTGAACTGAATTGAATTTGATTGGATTGAATTGAATTGACTTGAATCGAGTGGAATTGATTTGCGTTTAATCGAATGGAAGTGACTTGGATTAAATTGAATTTAATTTAATTCAATTTACGGGAATATAAGATAATTTACTTTAATTTACTTAAATATAATTTAATATCATTTAATATATTTTAACTTAATCGACTTGATCTGAATTGAATGTAATTGACGTTAATTGAATCGGATTGGATTAAATTGAATCGAATCGAGTAGAATTGACTTGAATTCAATCGAATGGAATTGACTTGGATTAAATTGAATTTAATTTAGTTCGGTTTGCTGGCATATAAGATAATTCACTTTATTTGAATTAAATATAATTTAATATAATCTAATTTATTTTAACTTAATTGAATTGATCTGAATTGAATTTAATTGAAGTGAATTGAATTGGATTGCGTTGAATTGAATCGAGTTGAATTGAATCGTGTGGAATTGACTTGGACTAAATTCGATTTAATTCAATTCAATCTATTTATATGTAAGATAATTCACTTTAGTCTAATTTAATATAATTTAATTTAATTTAACTTAATTGAATTAACTTGAATCGATTTGACTTTAATCGAATCGAAGTGACTTCAACTAAATTGAATTTAATTTAATTCAATTTACTGGAATATAAGATAATTTGCTTTAATTTAATTAAATACAATTTAATATCATTTAATTTATTTTAACTCAATTGAATTGATCTGATTTGAATTTAATTGAAGTAAATTGAATTGAATTTCAATCTATTTAAATTTAAGATAATGAACTTTAGTTTAATTTAATATAATTGAATTGAATTTAACTTAATTGAATTTAATCGAATTAAATTGAACAGTTGTGAATCGAATCAAACTGAATTAAATCGAACTGAATTGAATTGAACTGAATTAGATTGAACAGGATTGGATTGAATTGAATTGAATCGAGTTGAATCGATTTCACATGAATCGGGTGGAATTGACTTGGACTAAATCCAATTTAATTTAACTTATTCTATTGAAAAGTAAGATAATTTACTTTAGTCTAATTTAATATAATTTAATTTAATTTAACTTAATTGAATTGAACTGGATTGAATCGAACTGAATTGAATTCAACTGAATTAAGTCGAACTGAATTGAATTGAACTGAATTAAATTGAACTAGATTGGATTGGTCGCCTCGATAGTATAGTGCTTAGTATACCCGCCTGTCACGCGGGAGATCGGGGTTCGATTCCCCGTCGGGGAGCCTCTGGTGCAAGACTAATGACCTTGCCCGGAAAAAACAAATCATTATGGAGAATTTAAAAAGCCTCAGGACTTGCTAAATAAGGCCAAGACCGGTTCCCGGTTATAGTGCCGACGATGGTGATGATGATGAGATTGGATTGAACTGAATTGAGTTGAACTGGATCGAGTGGAATCGACTTGAATCTAATCAAATCGAATTAACTTGGACTAAATTGAATTTAGTTTAATTCGGGTTACTGGAATATAAGATAAATTCACTTTAATTTTATTAAATATTATTTAATATAATCTAATTTATTTTAACTTAATTGAATTGATCTGAATTGAATTCAATCGAAGTGAATTGAATTGGATTGAATTGAATTGAATCGAGTTGAATTGACGTGAATTCAATCTAATGGAATTGACTTCGTCTAAATTGAATTTAATTCAATTCAGGATTCTTAAGGGTACATTTTCATCAGTAAGGCCGAAAAATAGGCTATTTTCATGTTTTTTTTTGTTGAGGAAAGTAATAAATCTAGACACGCGATTTTTCAGGTATATTTATTGTACTTTTAAGTAGCTTTTAAAAAATTTTCAATTAATTTCATGATAACCCCGAGGTAGGGGCACGTTGCGCCGTAGACCGCTGCGAAATAAAGGACCACGATGGCGACTATCCTACAAGTCATAAGATTTATCTGAAACAAAAAATCGAAAAAGTTTACTGGTTAGTATGAGTGTGGTTATGGCAAGAACCACGAAAAATAAAATCTATCCAAAAATAACAAAATGGCGACGTTTTGAAATTTATGTGCGCTTTTAATGAATGTTTTCGTTCTTTTCTTTGTTTATAAAAAAATCAATTTACAACGTATTGGCATAATTATGGTTCATTCATTCAATTACGCGTATTTAAAAAAAAACATTAAGATTCGTTGAAAATTGACTGAGTTATCACAGTCGCCAGCTCGAAAAACGTTGTTTTCCAGAAAACGCGTTTAAAGTTTTAAGTGTAGTAGCTACCTGCTTTGAATCAGTCGGCTTGGAGGCTCATAACTTTTTAACCGTTACGAATTTCGATTTTTCCTTTTAACATGATATTCTAGACAGTTATAGCTATCGAATTCCGCACAAAAAAATGTTGACCAAAATTTGACCCAACTGATGAGAATGTTAAGGGTACATTCTCATCAGTTGGGTCAATGTAAGATAATTAACTTTAGTTTAATTTAAATTAATTGAATTGGACTAAATTGAATTGAACTGAATTGAATTCAACTGAATTGAATTGAGCTGACTTAAATTAAATTGAATCGGATTGAACTGAATTGAGTTGAATTTAATTGACTTGAATCGAATGGAATAGACTTGAATTTAATTGAATGGAACTGAATTGAATCAAATTGAATTGAAGTGAATTAAATTGAAAAACAAAACATGTTTATTATTTCTCAGAATAGACCACACGCCAATGGAATCTACGTATTAATAAGTTACTACAGTATTAATTGATCTTCTTATTCTACCCACTCACTGGGTACATTCTAAAGGCAATTTATGTAAACTTGTCCACTCCCAATGTCAACTTTAAACCACTTTTCTTATCGTCAACAACTTTAATAGCTGCCATAACTGGCTATTCAAATGAATTACCTAATTTCGGTGTCCTCACCAGAGATTTATAGCCCACTTAACAATGGAGTTCACTGGATAAACACCAGTCAATTTCCAACTGGTCCCTGTTTCATGATGGAGTCTAATTGTCAGAGAATGCGTTCACTTATCATAAAGGGTCATATAAACCACTGCTGCATCCAAAGCACGTACTGAATTAAAAGTGAGATTTCGGGACACGATTGTGTTATCGTTCATTAATTAAAACTTGATTTAATTAAAAACTTACTAAGAGGTCCATACATTGCAGATGCCTCAGAAAACAAACAGAGAACTACTGAACACCATCAGCGCCATTGAAAAAAGGACTTAATGTGCTACATTGTTGGTAGCTGATGTATACTTTCATTGCAGATAACTCCAATGAATGGGGCAACATATAGGGGTGATGTGCACCCTTAAACGGGAATATAATGAGCGGACTGTATGCATAAAAAGGGTCGAAATGACACAACCAGGACGAACATTCACTTCGTACATCTCATCCAGAACAGCAATTAAGACAAAACTAAATGTTTTGAAGTTTTATTGTGTGTTTATGGAACAACTTGAAACTAAACGCGGTTGAGGAAGAGATTGTGATCAGTTGGGGAAGGATTTTATTGCTTGTAGATTCGGTAGTATGAGATTCCTGGTGTTTTGAAGAAAACAAGGGAAAGTTTCACCCTTCTCTCAATTTTATTGAAAGGACGAGTTTCTTAGGATGGAAAGTCATTAGTGGGGGTTGTTTAAATTTAACCTTCGCGTATCTGCCTATGTTGTGAAAAGTTTTACATCACAAACGTATACGAGACAAGAAATTGAAGTACATCACCATATTTTAGTCATGATTTATGTTATTTATTTTCTACTTTTGAAATGTTTTTCTTACTATGACCTTTTAAATGCAGGCACATGTTTGACTTTTAGGGGGACTTTATCTAATAACGAGATTAATAAATACTATTGTGAACAACGGTACAGAGAATCCCCACACACGGACGGAAAAACCTCCAGTTTCCTCGCCCAACAAAAGGGCGCATACCCCCTCGTATCTCACGGACTAGGGGGGTTACGGTTTAATTGCTTGAACGGGCGGCTGGCTTCAATCGAATTCGCAAAAACTAGCTCTCCTGATGACGCAGTGAGCTGTATTGCCTGGCCAAGAACACCTGGAGTTCGATAAGTCCAAAAACCCTTCCCTCTAGCCCATATCTCCGATTCTACCACGTACCACTGGTCGATATGCTGTGGTATCTATACCTTTTCTTTTCTTCGCGAGGCGTCCCTTACCACTGGTGGGTGGAAATGCCTTTGGTGTCTCTATCCGAAGAGGAATTGATTTTGAACATCCCTCACTATTGCCGTTCTGAGGTACTAGAAAAACAAGAGAAAGGTATGAAAGCGCCTTCCCTCTGAAATGATACAGACATCTTCCTATTATAAAAATGTATTTATATTAAGAAGGGGTCTATGCGATGCTTGAGCTCTAGAACAGAACTCAAGCGCTTAAAAAAAGACTGTGGCACAACGCCGATTTAAGCCAGACAAGGACAAATGTGTCCTTCATCTTGTCTCTGGCTTCCGGTCATCTCATCAGTAGACTCTATGGGATGGGTCGACGAATCCTCTATTATAAAGGGGACTGTTGTTCTTCAATTTTGTACTGAAGAAGAATGGAACGCAAGACTCCCACATAAGTAGCTTTTCGCTGTTCTGAATGCATTCGAGGTACTTTTGTGCTAAATGTAACAAAGACTCCTTGATAGGGGTAATGGGGGCATCTTCATGTAGGTGAGAATTGGGGACTCAACCGCTTTAAAATTTTCCTTCGCCTTTTATACTTACTGGCGACGATGTTGTGTGTACAGCTGCGGAGCAACTTCCCAGTAATTGTCATACGTATTTCACATTGCATCTTCCCGAGAATTAATATGCTGTATTTCGGTGCGGCGTCTTCCCAGTAATCGAAGGCTTATTTCGTGCTGCGTTTTCCTGGGAATTGCATGCTGTGTTGAGGCGACGTCTTCCTGGAGATGGCATGATGCGTCGCTAACAAGTAGCATTGCAGTATTGATTAGCCCTCTAAGCGCAATCTGTAGAATTTGTCTCCAACAACCGAGGTCTTGTATGGATCTGGACTGGTAGGCGATCAGCTGAAAGAGGAAAACACGATGTCAATTCTAAGGCCACTATAATCATTTTCATTTGGTGGTGTTGTGGTATTTCCAACAGATTCACAAGAACACGCAAGTCGTAGTAAAGAATTCAACACAAAAGAGGATCGAAAAAAAAAAAAAAAATCATGTTCCGCATTTTTTAATTTGCCTTTGCGGTATAAGCAGTATGGGTGATTGAAATGTATATACTTACGCATGTACTGTCTAAAGCATTCGCGTCCAAATGTCAACAGAGTCAGGTCATAGTTCAGTTTGCTATCATTTATTTTCAGACAAGTTTTTATATTAGGTATCATGTTTTGTTGTCATTCTCCGTTGTTGGAGACCTTTGTTTATTTTCGCATTCGAAGAGTGATCCTCTTGCGAAGTAAGTTTCTTTAGCTGTGATATCAAGTGGTATTCTTCCAGTCATGACAGATATGTCATCGCCGGACATCGTGCAGAAAGTGTTGCGTATGTGAAGATAGCCTATGCGGTAGTTTCACGCCCCTCATATACAATTTATACCTTTCTGCTCCACCCCAAAAGTGAGTTGCATACATTACAATGGAGGTATTCACGCTGATTATCAACTTTTTGATGTGGTAACGCGGTCATGCTAGATTGGTAAGCAGTCTTGGTAATACATTGCCCAGTCTTGCCGTTTCTCACTCATTTTCCGTAGGTGTTCCTGGGACAACGACTTGTTGTCGAGGGTGACACCAAGATCATTTTTTAAGAGACTGGATCTGATAATGTGTTCTATTCCTGCATCAAGGTGCTCAACTTTCTTGCGGCTGCTTATTAATATTATGCCTCCGTCTTGTGTGTGGCTTATTTTAGTCAGGCCACATCCAGCCGAAATTGTGTTATTTGGGTATTTAGCTGGAACTATTATAAATAAATCATTTGCATTCACAATGATTCTTACAACTTCTCCCAGATTACCTCTGAGCACACCATCGTGGCCTTGTGAGTAGCGCGTTAGAATGTACTCACAGCTAAGTCGGCTCGTCGTAAGAGGCCGAGTGGTAGGTAGAGTCCCCACGCCCTGTCGCCCGGTGAAAAACCACCCCATCAAGCTATAGGCCACGTGAAATGGTCGGGCGAAATCCCTAGCCATTTTTTGGAGCTTACCTGATGGACCGGTTCGAGAAAACGTTGGCAACGCCAGAGGGAACATCATGCAACTGTTTTGATAGATAACCGGACTTTAAGAAATTTGTCATCACATAATCGGGCACGGTCTCGAGACTCTGTCGACGTTCGACTGATAACGGCATTTTGTAAGATCAGGGGCATCGGTTTCACCAATACGAATGTAACGCCGTCCACCAATATTTGTAAACAACCAAACCTGATACCCTTGTCCTAACTGAGACCCAGGTCGATTCGTCTATCGATTCCACATATCTTCGTTGCTCGGGATACAACTTACATTCGAAATTCCGTTTTAAGGGGAGAGCCTGTGTCTTCGCGCGAGCTGACCTGGCTTGCCAAAGGATGGAGGCGTTGGAGCTCAAAAACTTGGATGTTATGTGAGTGAAGGTCGTATTGGAGATTCTGTTCAATTTCTGCGTTGTCTTTACCGCTCCCCGATTGACGATAGACCACCGGCATTTTTCGAACATCTTTCACGTACCGTCGACTGGATGCAGATCAACCACCCAGCGATTTTAATGTAAACAATTCCGGCGGGTTGTTACATTCTAACAGAATCAACGAGGCTGGCGGAAATGTTCGCTGTTAGCTGCAATTTGTCTCAGCTCGTGGAGGAACCTACGCGAGTGCCGGATACCCGAGGTGATTATCCGAACACCCTGGGTCGGTTTTGACACCCGAGTGGAGCGTTTACCGAACGCTGCTTCGCCATTGCGAAACTCAGATCACTGCTTGGTATTGGTCGTGTGGCCAGTCGCATTTTAAACGAATAATCGACCTAAGCAGCTTCGCCATGTATCGAGGTATAGACGATTGCGAGATTTCCTCGCATCCTTTCCGTGGTTGGAGGTATGCTTTGGAGATTCTTATGTTAACGCATGCGTGGAATCGGTCACGGAGATTATTCTTCTCGGGACAGTGATTTACATTCTGCATTCCATCACACGAAATGCATCTGATAAACCTTGGCTTGATGAAAAATGCGAACAGATTGAAGCGGCAAAAAAGAGGGATTTCAAGCAATGGCACTCCAATCCCATCTAGGTCAACAGAACGAATTTTGTTAGAACCAGAAATGCGTAAGTTACGGATGCTACCGGGCACGCCGTAGACCTTTAATATCCCTTGCACTTAAGTTTCCACCCACCGAATATGCTTAAATCGCAATTTCACCTACCAAGGCTATTTTCCAACACATCCTTGACTCCCGCACCAGCACATAGGCCAGAACAAAAGTTCGTAACACAAGATTTAAGAATTCGATATGGAACTTGCAAGCTGATAAATTGTAGACTCAGCGTCCACCGAATTCTCTCGATCCTTTGTTCGAAGGCGTGAGAATCACTTTTGCAATTCAATATCGAACTGTAATGCATAAGTAGATTAGTGTATGGAGTTGAGTTGGTTTTTGGTCGTCAAAGTGATTGAAGTGAATTTATGTAAATCGTTAATTCAATTAAATAAATCGAAGCGATAAAAATCGTTAACTCAATTAATTAAATTACAATAAGGCAGTGAGAAGAAAACAAAAGAAAATAAAGATACAGTTGAACTAAAAGTTGTACGTTATTTTTTTTTCGATCCTGGTGTTGTATTCCAGAATACTACCCTTTATTAAATTTAACACTGAATCTCCTTACACATCCTTAAAAACTTCCCCTAACATATATTACATTCTCACTTAATACATACCATTCATAAACATTAACAATATTGCCAGTTACAGCACATTTAATAACATGCCCCTTTTCATAACTTGCCCCTTTTTATTTCAAAACACAGCACTTTGATTTTCGTTCAAATTTTATTCAATTTAAAAGTCCCAGAAACTAAAGGAATACTTTGAGAAAATTTGTTTTGTTCATATTATAATTTACAGTAAATTAGAACACAATGTTCCATAAGTAGAGAGAAATTTTAATAGTAAAATCAGTTTGAGTTGTAAGTTTGAGATTGTAAGTTAGTTTTGAGTTAGAGTTCGAGTTGAGAAGCAGTTCAGTTCAGTTGAGATTGGAAGTTTGGAGAGTAAAGTTCAGTTTGAGTTGTGAGTTCATAAAAGCGAGTAGTAGTTTGAGTTAGCAATTGAAGTATCAGTATTGAATTAGAGTTCTAGTTTTGAGTTTTGGAGTAGAAGTTTGAATTATAAGTTTTTGAGAGTTTAAAATAAATATATCGAAGAGACAAAGAAAAGATCTTTCTTTGATAATGGATTATCAATGGCAATAAATTTCCGCTCAAACAATCGGAGCGAATAAATATTGCGACGCGAATTGATGAAAGAATATTAAATAAAGAAATAATATAAGGTCCCCGCTCTTCCCACATCCGAGAAAGCACGGCGCCGGACGTCAACACTGGGACCCCATAAATCTAACTCGCGCAACCAGGCAACTGATAAACTCCTTGAGTGCACAACTGGTTCGCATCCCTTCTGATCAATGGAAAAAGCTATCAGCAGTAACTTCGCTTCCTCCTCTTTTCCTCTGTCAGTGACGTGCAGCGGGACAGTAGACACAAATTCAAAAGATAAAGCTAATGTGTTCGCGAATTTATTTTCCGCGAATTCAAGTCTCGATGCCGATCTTTTGGAGCCAACTGTGATCGCGCCGGTACGGTCTTCGATGCGTAATGCGAGGTTTCGCCCGTTTACTATTCAACGCTGTTACACGCAAAACCCTCCACCTCTTAATACTTACCTTATTGGATCCAGCCTCCGCCATTAATAGCGGTACACTCAGAGCTTAAAGGATTGAAGCGGACTGCAAGCCTTAGCATTGTCCCCATATGTAACATATCCCCAAATCAATATTGAATTCAATGTCAAACAGATTGAACTACACGTTCACATTGAATTCAATTTAGAAAATCCAATATGTGATAAACGAACCAACTGTTCACATTGTTTGCTTACACACAAAGCCCCTGGATCCAAATGTGCAAACCAGATGATATTCATGATATATCATTGAGAATCCAAAAATGCACGTTGGCCATTTTATGATCCTCTAAAAATTTGTTTGCAACGAATTGGAAAAAAAAGACAACTTGCGCCATAAAACGATATTCGTTTTATCACCACATATTCGTTTTATCGCTCGGCAACATCGAGGATCAAAAGCGCTCATCCGCAAGATCCTTTGTTGATTGTTCCTTTTTTTGTTTTCCCTCTTGCGATCCCAATTCGGGAAAGATAAAGTAAATGATTGCCGAGTAGAAAAATGCATAATAAAAACAAATGAATGTATCTTTCGATCATGCAGATCGAAGGAGAGAGTTTTTCTTCGAGGAAATTATCAGAAAAACTAGGACTTGGTTCGGGAGATTTGACCGAGACGCCCATCGGTCTGTTGAGGGTATGACGTCTAAAAATAACTAAATAAACCCCCCTGCGAAAAGTGTAATTTGTTCAGATACTCTGAAGAGTTTTTACCGAAAAAAGCCAAGTCTTAAACTTAAAAGGACATTCCAATTGTCACAACCATTTGTCAATAAACTGTTCAGACCGTGGAATATATGTGACTGGAACTATGAACTTGTTTAAGTGAGTGATACATGATCATGTGTGTGTTGTTTATTAATACAGACCAAGTTTAATAAAAATAAAACAAAGTGTTGATTCAGTGTGGAAGGGTTTCCAGGGTTCCCCACATCTCGCCCCAGTCTACCACTCATCGTCATCATCGGGACTATAAACAGGATCCGGTCCTGGCCTTATTTAGCAAGTCTCTCCACCGGTATCCGGTCCTTATCCGAAATTTGTTAAATTGTCCATAATAATTTGTTTTTCCGGGCAAGGTTATTAGCCTTGAGCCTTATACATATATATATTATATATATATATATATATATATATATATATATATATATATATATATATATATATATGTATATTGTTATGGATGCTGCGAATCCATCCATAAGAAATATTTGCATAATTCACAGAAAATTCCAAACCCCATAATATGATATAATCAGAAAGAAACAATTTTGCCGAACTCACAGAGTATTCCAGTTCAATAGTATAATATGATCCATGGGAAACATTCTGCTTAATTTGCAAAATATCCCGAGACCCACAGTCGTATAGCCCACAAGAAGCAAGTTGCGAAACCCGAATCCAATGAAGCCAGGCAACGGTTTCCGTTTTGTATATTGTATAGGGGCAACGTGGCGTCAAAATAAAGCGGCCT
The DNA here is from genome assembly GCA_963931805.1 of Microdon myrmicae. Taxonomy (NCBI): domain Eukaryota; kingdom Metazoa; phylum Arthropoda; class Insecta; order Diptera; family Syrphidae; genus Microdon; species Microdon myrmicae. The sequence continues at coordinate 106,763,832 of OZ007502.1, forward strand.
AAGCAAAATCGCCAAAACAACGCAGTTCTCTACAGCAGAAGAAGACGGAATAAACAATAACACAACGGGACCTGAGGCATGGATTACCGTCAGTTCGTAACAGCATCATGCAACAAAACCCCCGCTTCGTAAAAACCTTGACGTGGTGCGGGGGCTTAAATTACAATGAACCACTCAGGCTATGCTGATGGAAGCATATGCTTCCAGTAGGGCCACCCATGTCAGACAGGCTAGCGAGAAGTAACACACAAAGATCTACCACCCCTAATCCAGGGTGTTACGCGTCACCGTGCCCATTGGATGGTTTGCAGCCAGGGGTATACCGGCTGTATTATAACGGCGCATCTCTGACACCAGGTCGAATCAGAGCAGTAAGCAGACCTTACCATATCAAAGAGGGGCTCTGATGTGGCGGACTATTTGAAACCCCAAGACTCGTGGGATCAAAAATGAATAACCAATATACAAAAAACAATCCCACGAAAAACCCGGTAGGCGTAGGTGTGATGAGCCGATACTGCCATAAGGGAAAAATCATCAAGAAAACACCGACTCGGCAAAAAGAATACGTAGAGAAAAACGGAAAAAGCGGGATATACGCGTCGGCACGTGGAATGTTCGAACGTTATGTAAGCCAGGCGCGATACAGACGGTCGTAGAAAACGCGAAACAATATAAAATGGACATCGTCGCGCTTCAGGAAGTTCGACGACCACATCAAGTAATCAAAACCAACGGATTTACACTGGTGTGTGGAGGTACCGATACACATAACCTCGGAACTGGCTTCATAATAAGCAAGAAGATTACGCCCCAGTAAAAGATGTGAAATTTATTAATGACCGAATGTCGGTGCTAAAAATACAGGGACCATGGTACAGTTATGTATTTATAAAAGTACACGCCCCAACAGAATCTACCGACGAAGAAACGAAGGACACATTCTATGACACCCTAGAGGAAGTATTTGATGGGATCTCTTCATTCGATGTTAAAATCCTCCTCGGGGACCTCAATGCGAAAATTGGAAAGGAAGATATCTTCTAACCAACAATAGGTAAAGAAAGTCTACATGACGTTTCAAATGATAATGGTATTCTAATTATCACGTTCGCAGCGTCAAAAGATCTGGTAGTAAAGAGCACGATGTTCAAGCACAAGCAAATCAATGGATATCACCCGACGGCGTAACGCGTAACCAAATAGACCACTTCCTCATAGACAAAAGACACCACTCGAATATCCTTGAGGTAAGATCATATAGAGGAGCAGATTGCGACTCCGATCACCTTCTAGTGATGGCCAAACCCAGTTGGACAGGCACGGGAGACGAGCAAAAAGTTCGAAATTGATAAACTAAAAGACCTAGGTAAAAGGGCTGAATATCAAGGCGGACTAACGAATAGATTTAGCATTCTAGAGAATGACGATAGTGAGGAAGAGGAAGCCAATAGTGTGGACACTAAATTGGCATCGATCAGCCCAAGAGGTATTAGGATTTAAGAAAACAACTAAGTCCAAACCTTGGTTTGATGATGAGTGCAGGGCAAAGATCGAAGAACGTAAACGCCTAAGAATGATCCACTTAGAAGCATATGATGACGTCAACGCAGTAAGATACGCGACAATTCGGAAAGAAACAACTAGACTTTTCAAACGCAAAAAAACGCGAATGGGAGAAGACTCGGATCGAAAAAATCATAGAAAATGCCAGAGTAAAGAACAGCAGAGATATGTATGCCGGTATAAATTCAATTATAAATGACTACCGAGGGAGAGCCAAAATAATACGAGACACAAACGCCTGTCTGGTGACAGAAACAAAAAATATCGTGACAAGATGGAAGCAGTACTTTGAAAACCTGCTCAATGTGCGCACCCATCAACCACAAATAAACGCACCAGACGTACATACAGCCGAGCCCCAGGTCCCAGAGCCCTCTTTAGACGAAGTTGTAGACGCGATAAATCGACTGAAAAACAACAAGGCTCCCGGAATTGATTGCATACCGGCAGAGCTTGTGAAGCATGGAGGAGGGGCAACCGCTCGAAAGATCCACCAAGTCATCAAAACAATATGGGAAAAGGAAGTCATTCCGGAAGAATAGAAAACCGCAATAGTCATCCCCTATTTCAAAAAAGGCGACATATCTGACTGCGAAAATTACAGAGGAAAATCATTGCTCCCAATCACATACAAAATATTAATAAATGTCATACTGGCAAGAATCACACCGTACGCAGAAGAAATATTGGGAGACTACCAATGCGGATTCCGTCGGAACCGGTCAACAACCGACCAGATGTTCACAATGCGGCAACTACTGCAAAAGAAGTGGCAATACAGAGAGCCGGTCCACCAACTGTTCGTCGACTTCAAAAAAGCCTACGACTCAGACGCAAGGCAAAGACTCTATCATATTGTGGTTGAGCTGGGTATCCCGAAAAAATATGCCGCCCTCATTCAAATCTGCATGAACGAAAACAAAGGGCGAGTTAGAATAGAAAACCACCTCTCAGAACAATTTGAAATCCGGGACGGACTAAAACAAAGGGATGGCCTCTCACCATGCCTTTTGAACCTTGTCCTCGAGTATGTTATCAGAAAGGTACAAGACGACAACACGGCCGGATCATCCCTAAACAGGGTCACACAAGTGCTCGCATATGTGGACGACATCGCCGTTTTGGGCGATAATCTAGAAACTGTAAGTAAAAGCAGTGAAATCATCATGCCAGCGGTAGAAGAGGTGGGCCTAGAAATATTTTTATATATGAAATATTTTATTTCAAAAAGTTAAAGAATATCTGGGAACAATATTGACGGCCCGTAACGAAATCTCGAAGGAAATTAACAAAAGACTACACTTCGGCAACGCTAGTTGGCATGCAGCCAGTAAACTATTAAAATCCAAACTGCTATCACGGAATATAAAGCTCCGTGTCTATAGAACCATAATCATGCCGATTGCGCTATATGGATGCGAAACATGGGCTCTCACAAAACGGGAAGAGAACAAATTCCGCGTATTCGAGAATAAAGTTTTAAGGGGTACGTTTGGCGGTAAATATGACGAGGAGTCAAGACAATGGAGGAAACTCCACAACCACAAATTGGAAGAGCTATACGGGAAACCTACAATAGTGAGAGTGATCAAGTCGCGAAGATTAAGATGGGCCGGACACGTAGCATAGAATTCTTGACGGTAAACTAACGGGGAAGAGACCGACAGGACGGCCGCGACGGAGTTGGGAGGACATTGTTAGATTGGACCTCGAGCAGATCGGATCGGATGGTCGAACGTGGAAGGAGAGCGCACAGGACAGGGAACAATGGCGCAGCCGAGTCGGTGAGGTCATGAACTTCCGGGTTCCTACAGGCCAGTAAATAACAAATATAATAATAATAATAAAATCATGCAACAAAAACTTCCCAGGATATTACAAAAAATGAACTATCGAGCAGAAGCAGCAGCAGCGGCAACTACCGGGTCGGGATCCTTGGTGACCCCCCCATCATCAGCTCGACAGAAAAGTATGCACCGAAGAAGGAACGAGAACACATCAGTGAACTAAAAAATCCATGTAAGACCTTACTCCCTAGAATCCGCTCGCACTGTGCTCTGACATTTAAGGGTTCGCCAAAATCCCCTTTCGTGCGCGCGTTAGTGAGAAAAAAAGTTTTTGTCGAACAATTGTAATTTATAAACCAAACGTGAAACGACTTATTGAGGATCTGAAAGTTAAAGCTTCATCCCTTAACGGTGTACGCCTCGCATTCGAAAGCCAACTCTATTAAAGTTTTAGTAGTATCTGCATTTTAATATCATTGCGTAGATTCTATTCAGAAAAGGGAGCCACTAGAATTAGAGATCCAAACTTAAATTTACAGTCACATTTTTCTTCAGGCGTTTACTTCCGTTTTGCAGTTGTTTTAATATACTGAAAGCTAACAACACCTCTTGCGATTTAAAAAGAAAAAACTACCAACAAATTAAAGTACTAGTTTATTTTTTGAGAGACCATCCTGGTAATTAAAAGAATGTGATAAACACTTGGAAACTCTCCAAAGCCAACTTAACGCGTCCCGACTTCATTCATTGCAGTCAACAGGCGGAACTGAACTAAAGCAGAATTTATTAAAATTCATTTCGTCCTGCTTCGTAATTCAGCCAACCTCACTCATGCAGAAAGTTAAATGCATCCAACAACAACCCCACAAGCCTGATGCTTCATGCCCCTCGGCATTTTTTATAGTAAGTTGCATCAATTACATTCCTATCCCAAGGAAGTATTATATATTGCTAAGACAAAAGAGAAAACAAAACAAACGTCTTAAGTGCATCTCTATCGTTGTGTGTTTTTCTAAAGAACAAACTAGGACAAACCAACATTTCACCCAGTACTCCCAAGACTAACCACAGCGAACTATCGAAACATAACTTTGGCTTTAGGATAATAAAAATGTCGTTAAACTTAGCATCTAAATGCCAAATGACTAGATGTGTAGATACACTTTAAACAGCATCACGAACAGCAGTGCACTGTTGCTCTATCCCATCCAACTAGGGCAGAGTTATGGTTGCACCAAAGGACCAAAGGACTTTCTGTTGCTCGTGATATATTATAGACCGGATAAAAAGTAATTACCGCGAAATTGGTGCAATTTGCAAGGCACCGACAGGATGCTGTCAATATTGTCTTTCTTACCAACAAAATAAGGACAATATATGTCAAAACTTCAAAGTTGTATAATGTCTGAGGGTGAAATTGATGGTGATGAATGATGATTAGGGGAAGTTGAGTTTATATGTTGAAAAAGTTCTGTTTTAGGGTAAGTACAAGAATTTATTGTGAGCGAGATTTCTGAATGTGGCGAATCCTCTTAATGGATAGAAAGACCATGCAACAATTTGAAGCGATTGCTTGCTAATGTGGAAGGATTTTTACTCTTAGAGGTCGTAACGTACAAAACTTAAACACTTACCACAATTTCATACGAAACAAACTAATTTGGAGGCTGCGTTCCAATCTCACAGAATCGATAAACTCACCACATGGTTACTCATTCGATTCAATTTTATGTTTTATTGTAACAAACTTAGGCTTCCTTGTCTGGGTTATAGCAATCAAATGGGAAATGTCAGAGGCTTGGCGTTTCATGGGAATGCGGGCCAAGGCATTTTGCCGTGAAGGCGTAACACTTGCAATAATTTGTGTTGGAAAAGGCATACAACTTATTTATCTTCCGTTCAAATTTAAATAATTTTACAAAATACACGATCAGTCGTAAGGTTGGCGTCCGACGACGTGGACGACAACAATTGCTAAATAAATCTAATTTTAAATCCAATACAGTCTTGTAGTTAATTCGAACTTTACTTAGTGAAGATGAACTAAAGGTATATATTGCTATTTGCCGTTGTGGTGGGATTTTCCACATATATATATCAGGTGTATGCATACGCTTTTTCCAGTTTCTTTGGAAAAAAATACGTAATTTTCTAGCGAAATTAATTTGTTTTTATTCAAAAATTGGCCATCGGTTTCTACACATTTCGTCCATCTTTCCAGTAATGTATGAATAGCATGCCAGAAAAACTGTTGTCTTTCGCAAAAAATCATTCGACGAACCATTTTCCAATTTCCTCGAAATCGCTGAAGTGCTGCTCTGCGATCGCGTACCCCATTGATGCGAAGAGGTGATAGCCAGATGGCGTCAAGACTGGGGAGTACGGCGGGACCAGAAGGATGTCCCACCCAAGCGATTACAAGCTGTCTTTCAGTAGTTTTGCTGTGTGAGACGGCGCATTGTCGTGTAATAAAATCGCTTTGCCATGTCTTCTGGCCCATTCCGGTCGTCTTTCGATTAATGTGTGGTTTAAATTAATCATTTGTTGGCGATCACGTTATGTATTAGCGGTTTCGTCGGGCTTCAAGGGCTCACAATTCACAATACCGCCCTGGTCCCACCAGACACAAAGCATGGCTTTCTTGACGAAGCGATTTGGCCTTGGTGTTGGAGGACCGGCTTCGCCAGGTGAAGCCACGCTCTTTTCCGCTTCGTGTTTTCAAAATAAATCCATTCTTCCTCACCCGTCACAATTCAATGCAAAAATGATTGCCTTTCGTGGCGTTGAAGCAGCATTTCACAAGATACTTCGCGATTTTCCATTTTACGTTCATTAAAATCATGTGGGATCCATGTACCTTGTTTATTGATCTGCCCTCTTGCTCGTAAACGTCTGCTGATTGTTTCTTGTGACAGATGTAATCCTTCTGCTAATTGCCGTTGAGTTTGAGATGGGTCATCATCCAATAACTCCTGCAATTGCTCGTCTTCACATTTTTGTGGTCTACCAGAGCGCTCACCGTCTTTCACATTGAAATCACCACTTTTAAATTGTCGGAACCATGTTTGACTTCTTCTAATTGATGGAGCGTGTTCACCATATGTTTCTATAAGCAAACGATGACTTTCAACAGCCTTTTTCTTTTAAGTAAATAAGAAAAGCAATACGTACCGCAAATTTTTTTTTACGGGCACAAAACTTGACACGATCACTGAACGATAAAACGAAGACGGTAGTTTTTGTTGGACTCAACTTGTGTGCGTTTGTAGTTAAATCTAAGAGGAACAAAATGACGTATGTGTCAAATTAATACGCTGCATACTTTTACGCTGGCGCCATCTTTTAGTCAAACCGGAAAAAATGTATGCATATACCTATAATATATATATATATATATATATATATATATATATATATATATATATATACATATATATGAATATATACTTACCAGGTATATATATATATATATATATATATATATATATATATATATATATATATATATACATATATATGAATATATACTTACCAGGTATATATATATTGTACGCTTGAGGTACAGCACAATCTGTTACATATGAATTTATAGCAATAAAACAAATTCAAAACTTTAACCGCACTTAATGTTTTTGTACCAAAAATAAGATCACCTTTTGCAGGCGTTTTTAAAGCAGCAACTATCTTCTGCAAATATTCAAAACACCGGTTCCACCAGCCAAAACAACAGGTTCTCCTTTTTAACCCTTTGAGCAACCGCCGAGGTCAATGGCAGAGTCCCTCTCTTTCAAAACGCTGAAGAGCACATCACTCGATTGGCAACGATTCCAATTGGGAGATCACTCATGTCGTATTGCCAGCGATCGTTTTACTTTTAGAGCATAAACTTAAGCGCTAAGTCCTTGAATGTATTTTATTTTCAAATTCATTTTCTTGCTAACGGCTGCAAATGAGTTGGTTATATATTGTATTTCCAACGTCTAAGCCGATTAGCCTTTATGTTTGTTGCTGTACTGCAACATCTTGCCGGGCCGACGACGATGCACCAGTAGTTGTCCTTGCCTTTGGTGCTGTCAATGTGAGGCCTGTCAGCACCGTGGTTTAGTCGCGGTTAGTACGGGTGTACTTGCGATTGACACATAATTTTGAAATTATGTCTCGTTCATCGGAGACACCGTAGTGAGGTAGGGCGGCAATAATTAATTATATTGATCAGATCTAATTCGATTAATTGATTTCAGTTATGAAAAATAAGTGTGTGTGGTTATTGGTTTGTGCGTACAATAGAAGCAGACGGTGATTGTGAATTATGATATTCACCAACCGTTTGTTGTATCAATGCGATGACGATAAAAATGTACATGGGATGTCGTTGTTTTGGCCCTGAATCGATCTCATGATGTTTTTTTTTAACATTTTTTTATTTTCTTGTTATCTTCTTAGTTTCTAAATTACATACTAGACAAAAAAATGCTTAAATTCTAGCTTAATTATCTTATATTACAACTTACTGGCCCTACGCAGACGCTCTAAGCTAAACATTACTTAACTATTGTATAATTTGCCTTTTGGCGACAGAATTTTGCTTGTGGGAGTACTTATAATTATTTAAATTACAAAGAAAAATGTTGAAAACTTTGTGTCGAAATTTTTTTGTTTTTTTTTAAATTTAACCAATTTTTTTTGATATAATTATATTTAAAAAACTTAACTTAACTTAACTTAAATCTTATACTACCCTAATTCTAGAAAAGCTAAGTCTATGTAAGCTGGCTGATAATACTGTTATTCTTTACCGACTTTGGTATCCAGGTCTTTATATGCCATTCAACCACCAGAACTGTTGGCGCTGTCCAATACTATCATCCCGGTCTCTGTGGGAGATGGCCCTGCTGAAGCGCAAGACATCTTCTTCGCTGCGCGTTACTTCCGGCTCGTAGCACAATCGCCCGTCTACGGATGATCTACTTACATGATAGATCAGCGGAATTCCGGATCTATCCTGTATAAGCCCTTTCATGCCCAAGTCAAGGAACGCCTCTGGTGGAACAAAGCCGTTGCGACGCACTCTCTTATAGTACAGAGCGTTTGGATAATAGGCCCCGAAAATTAGGTCATTGGACGAGCTTATTGCTCTCGCAATATGTCCTCTGAATAATCATAAAATTATCCACCCTATTTATGTACGCTTCATTATATAAAGTCTCATTTGAATAATACTTTTTATACTCCGATTCCGGTGTCCGATATAATCTGAGACAACTTCTGTTCGAACACCCGAATCTTGTCCATCAAATTTGGACCTATGTTAAACCGTACTGGACAACCATATATGAGCATTGGCCTGATTAGCGTCATATGGCATATGACTTTAACCCTGCTGTCAACTTGGCTACTGTGAAATTGCCTCCTTGTCGTAGTAAACGTTTTCCTAGCCTTGACCAGAGCAGCCTCTACATGTCTGTTGAAATACAGATATTGGTCTAGCCAGATGCCAAGGTATTTAACTAAACTCTCGGTTTCCAGTTTATCTCCATGCGGTCCCACGATAACTAGCTTTCGCCAGTTTTTCCTTGTGTCATTCGTGGCTTTATATAATGGGGTTCTAAATAGGATGGCTTCATATTTCTGGAAGTTGATCTTAAGTCTTCAGTCATCGCAATAGCGCAGCACGTTGTTGAAGTCTCGCTGTATTAAGCTATTTATGATCTCAACTTTCGAAGATGTTCTGTAAATTATGAGATCGTCTGCGTACGCAATAGCCTGCGGAAGTGCATCTAATAAGTCGCTAATATAAATGTTAAAAAGAATCGGAGAGAGTACCGCGCCCTGTTGCAAGCCGTTCTTGATATTATACGTTTTATTAGAGGTCACATTACCATTTTTGACCACGAACCTCCTGTCCTTTAACATATCGTAAAGTACATATAGTAAAGGCTTATGTATGCCATGTCTGACCAGTTTGTAATACAACCCTTCGATCCAGACGGTATCAAAGGCTTTCTCCAAGTCGACCAGACAGGCCCCTGTGCATTGGTTCCTACATTTATTCCATTGTATGTCGGAGACCAGTTTAGCTGCGGCATGTGTGGTTTCATGACCCGCCTTAAAGCCAAACTGGTTAAATACTTTACTGATGCTTGGGAGTAAACTTATCGAACGCATGTTCATTGGGTTTGTACAGTCTTTGCCCTTTTTTGGGATAGGCTGAATGATAGCCGTTTTCCAAACCGCGGGATAATATGCATTATTCAATGCGTTGTTAAACAGGACCGTGTATATATCTATTGCCTTTGGGGGCAGGTTCTTGAGTACGATGTTAGGTACTCCATCTATTCCCACTCACTTTTTGCTTCTTAATGAGTCGAAGATACTCCGGATTCCTTCCCTTGTGATTAAAAGGCTATTAGCCCCACCATTGGCATTAATGTCAATTGACAGATTATCGTCACTGAATTCGGTAAAACCCTTGCCAATGTGAAATTTCATTTCGGAGATGCAGGTGATTCAGTAGAACTCTGTCCTCCAGGTCGTGATTTCGGCGAATGCTTTCATTCACCTTGTACATTTCCTGAAAGACAGCTCCCACAGCGTTCACCTTTTCCAAAGGATCTTCGATCACGAAGAGCTCACTATTGAGGATAGCGTTCTCTGTATCTATGCTGTGGTGTACAAAAAGCCACAACAATTTTGATTTTAATTCTAATGGGGTTACCTTTTCTTAATCCGTCCGGTCAATCCTCAAAGTCCCGATCTCTCCTCAGCATGGACTGCAATATGCGTTCAAAAACCGAATTCACATGTGTCCTGCAGCTCACACGATGACGCCCAGTTTGCTGTGGTTCAATGTGATCGCAATGAAAACCCCAGCTTTTTTTTTGTTGTTTTCGCGTTTATTGGTTACAATTTAATTCATTTAACAATTCTATCTCTTTTTCATTTTAAATTAATTAGTTACTTTCACAATCTTTACTTTTTCTCTTCGTTTATTTTCTGTTCTTTTTTCCTTCTCGACCGGTATCACTCGACCCAAAAAACTGTCTCACAAAAACACCGTCGACAACAGAATTCAAAAAACGCATTCCACAAAAACAAAATCAAAAACAAACGGAATCGGAAAAATTCCTCCTGGCGCTTCTTTCTCTCTCTCCATCGACATCCACTCAGAAGACCGAATTCGAACTCGCCGACGATCCACACTCGAATCTGGGCGTGTTCGAACACTCACATGTGGATCATGCAATTCTTCCACCACCTTACCATCAAACTACATTAAAACAAAATTATATTAAAAACAATTAAGTGGGGTGGCGGAAGCCGCACGCAACAATTCCAATGTTGGTTAGCAGTTGCTTGTTTACATGAGTACGTGGAATTTGGAGACACTGAATCTCGTTTTGATTATTCCTCCTGAATATTTTATTTATTTGTGGGACATATTCGGGTTATTAGTTTTTATAGCTCGAATTCTGTTGTTCCAATACAAATTTGTTGCTAATCTATAATTAGTTTTAAGTAATTGTTGGAGGTTTTTTAATCGGGGGATTTCAGTGATATTATCTCCTGGTCTTTTCTGCCCGTAAACTGTCTGTAAACTGTCTGTGTAATTGTTTTAGTTTTGATGGCAGTCTGCTCTTTTTCTTGTGGAGTGCGTTTATTGTTGCGTTTCTGTACATGTTAATGTGATCTGTAACTGTTGTTTTGGGAATTGTTTTGTCCATTGTTCGTTTTACGGTTTCGTCCATTTGTTGAATGTATTTGTCGATTTCGTGATTTGTCAGGTTTCTGTTTACTGGCAGATTAAAGTCGTTCGAACGAAGTTGTCTTGTTAATGATCTGGTGAACCGCGGCTACCACATTGCCCCGTAATTGTAGGGTTGCAGGATCACGAATTCCTCCAGATCTGCGAGCTCGTTCGGAAGCTCTATTACTGCCGTGAATGCACAGTGGTTACTGTCGTATTCAATTGTCCGTAAACAGTTTGTGTTTCGTCTATTGGTGTTAAGTATTCTCAGTCGTGAGTCGATTAGCAAGATATCTAAGAACGATCTACCTCTGGGGAACGATGGATATTCCGTAGCTAGCAGGTCAGTTCTATATTCAATATGAAACTGATCTAACCAACCAGCCAACTGATTTCCTCTGGCATTAGATATATAATTTCCCCAATTTCTATGCTTGGCGTTCATATCTCCCCCTAGGATAAAGTAGTTTTTGCCCAGGTGCAATTGTAAGCATCGAAAGAGTGTCTCGAGCTCTGCTATAAATAGGTTATGTTGGTGCTCCTCAGGTGCGCAGACCCCTTCCTTGCTGAAGGGGTATGCGTACGATACAGACCTCCAGCACCCGGAACCTGCGCACTTCTCCACTATATATTACTTTATGATTGATCCCTTTTCTAATAAAGATTGCGACACGATTTTGTCGTGGTCTGCCACCGTATATGTTTGAATGGCATGCCTGTTACCCGTCAGTCTTTTAACTGCAAAATTGTTTCCTATGGCTAGCTTGCAAAGACTTACCAATTCCTTACAGTCAACATCTATGGTGTTGGTTGGTGGCATCTTTATTTACCCGCTGTCATTGTTGCTTTGCTTCTTCTGTGTTGCTTGCTGTTTCGTTGGTCGCTTTTGTGTTGGTAGTTGCTGTTGATGCTGCTGATGTTGCTGTTGCTGTTGATGGTGAAATTGTTGCTGTTGGCCGACTTTTGGCTTTGGCTCTTGTAGTTGTTGCGGGTTTTGTTCTTGTTCGAGCGCCGCTTTTTTTTTCTTTCGGCGGCTCTCTTGTAATCGGGCTCTTGCCATTGCGAGTTTCGCGTCCAATTCACTTATCTCTTCCTCTTCGTCCTCGGACTCTGAGGATGCAAGAGAAGCGAATGAATTATTTGCCCCATATATGTTAAAGTTGGAGGGGGAGGGGAGCCCACTGTCGTCCTCCAATTGTTGATCTCTTTTCTCCATTGTCAAATTCGCGGCTTTACTTCGCGTCACAATGGAGTTTTTCGGAGCACCTTTTCGTTTGTGTGTTGTCGCGTTTTTATCGTCCTCCGTGTTCATTCTGGTTCTTTCCAGTTAGTTTTCATTAAAAAAAAAAACAAAGGCGAGCTGCAATACGAACCACGAAGTGGATTCCTCTCGTAAACCGACTCGAGCTCAACTATCGTCGGGTAGCACTCCCGCCAAACGCTGCCTTAAAAAGCAGTTGCTTAACGAGCAATATGTTATTTGTTTTAATTACTTTCGCTTATATTGCTTCTTTTCGTTCTATTAATGTGAGAGACACCATTTTGTGCTGTTTGGTTTTTTTTTCTTTTTCTACTGCACAAAACACTATATCACTCAACCGACACACTTGTGTGTAGATCTCTTTGTTTATTTAGAATGTATTACGTTGGATATAGATGGGATAACATTTTACGCACATGACCACTGAAGAATGTTTGTTTTTGTTTATAGATATTAGTGGCTCATAATATGATTACACTAAATCCGGTTATATACCGAGTTCTACTTGTTTCCGCAGTGACGACGGGTTTTTGAAATAACCGTTGAAAACAGCTCCGAACCGAACAATAACACGTCCGTACACTTTGGCTATCAAGACGCGTCTCCGATCTCATGATATTATTGGATGGTTGTGTGTTCTTGGATTCGTTTTGTTCCTCCGATTGTGCATGCTGTATTTACTTATCAAATGCATAAAATTTCGAGGTCAAGTTTTGTACTTATGTGCCACTGGTGGTGGAGATATTTCCTGATTAGTAGGTATCGATGTTGAATTGGTAGCTGTTGAATTACTTAACAGAATTAGAATATGTGGTTTGAGATGATGCCACCGTCATTGTCGTTGAGGGGATCATTAAGATGAAAGAATTTGTTGAAGCAGCTACAGGAAGAGGATTTGGTTTTCTCTTCCTTTTACGCGGTTTAGATTTCCGCGTCCTAAACTCGTGTACGGGGTTCTCATGCGTTTTTGTTTGCGATAGTGGAACACCTTCGCTAGATTGTTATGGCTGGTGTGTTGTGAGCTTGACATCACATTTCCCAGATTAACTGGCGTAGAAATTCTAGCCGGTTCAGGGGTTTCTGATTGAACCATTTGCGGTTGAAGGAAGACTGCTGGTGAAGCTATGCCACACAATTGGATGTTCTGGGCTGGCATAACAGGTGCAGTTGTTGACATTTGCAACTCTCCGACAGGTTGTGGAGGAGGTGCCCGAAAGGCGATATTTGCCGCATCAGTCGCGACAACGATTTGGCGAGTATTTAGGTTATTCAATTGATTGAGATTAATATTCTGGTTGAATTGATTAACTCCTGTTAAGCTACGTTGTAACTGCGTCGGCAGTTGTGAAACAATCGGACCGTTGAGACCATTTGGCATGTGTATTTGAGCGATGTGGTTATTAATATGTCGAGGTGGCAATTGTGCAGCCATACCTTGGTTTGGAATGTGGCCGTTTAGAAATAGTTGAGATCGAGGTGCATTAGGTAAAACCGATGATTCAACATGAAATCCACTTCGTTGTGTTAAATTTGGCTGTGCAACATTGAAATTGATAGATTGTAAGTTCGCCATCTTCTGAGTATGGCCAACCTGTGCCGATACCAGAAATGTTGGAGCAGCCGCCTACTGCATAGGATCATCTGAGTTTCGAATCCGAAGTGATTGCTGTGGCTGATGCTGTTGCCGTTGGGGAAGTGTCCCACTTACGCCGCTAATGCCACTGCTTGGCGTTGGGCGAATATCTTGATGGGAACTGAACTTTATGTCGGCAGCATTGCCCGGCGGAGTATTCGATCCACTGGTTGAGTGATTGTGTTGAAAATGATGTTTTTGGTGGCTATTGCGGCCTCCATAGACGTTGTCTTGCTGGCCTTGAGGACGTGACGAAGTCGATATGTTCCTTGAATTGAGAAAATTCTCTGAATTTCCCACAAGACCAGAATTATTTGTATTGTCCACTTGATATTGATTTGTGGAGATTAATTTTCCGGTATTGTTGAATACTCTGGAATTTTAGTTGCCATCAGATGATTCGAATTTCCGACGTCGAAGTCGCTGAACGTAATTCTGATTTGAACCCAGACTATGGCCATGACGAGCAGTTATTGTTTGTGGAGCAATATTCTTTGCATGATGATATTCATCGCCAAGTGCATGCTGCTGCTATGATTGTTTCTGTTGCGGGTGCTGTGACGCATATGATGTCCATCAGGAACAGCATTGCTGGTTAGATTTTGATGGTGTTGTGGTTGTAACATTATTTGACCACCTTGCGGCATGCTCCTTTGAACGGATATGACATTAGATAAAAGAGGTTGTGTACTTGGCTTATTAGTCGGAAGCATAATCTGCTGACCAGCAGAAGCCTTCGTTGAACTTTGTATCGCTGTATGGAATAATCTTAACGCTGGGTGCCTTTCTTCCTTGACTGGTGACTGGACCATATGCTCACTGTTCGCTTTCCGCTGATGTGACTTCTCGAAGGGTGAAGGCGTCTTTCTCTGTTCCTCATCTACCATTCCACCGCATCTTGTCAACCGAGAATCCAGGTCAGAAACCCTCGTTCTTAAGTGGAACGAGGCTACTGATGACTGATGGTCAGAAATACCACCAGAGAGCACCCATCCTAATTCGGTGCGTTGTGCCATAGGGCTGCCGGGCGCTCCTTTGATCATTCCGTCCAGAAGAAGCGCCGAGTAAACATCGCCCCTAAGAAGGATGTCAATCTTGCCTGGCCTATAATAAGTAGCATCAGCCAGCTCGATACCTTTTAGGTGGCCCCAGTTCCTGCATTGTAGATTGCGCATGGGACGTGCCGCGGTGACTTTGGGCAAAACAAAGGCTTGAATCGGTAATGCGAAGGTTTCGTTGATATTGGATTGGATGACGAATGATACCTTCTGCCTTGATCACTGATTCTTTTGTCTCCGATGCCATAGATGGACATGTTGCCGCTCTCTCCTTTGAGCCTCAATGTCCGTGATGCTGACTTGGTAATGAAGGATGCTTCCGATCCAGGGTCCAAGAGAGCTCGCAGCATGAAAGGCTGAGCCGCGGTTGTGTAGACCTTCACTAGAGCTGTAGCCAAAAGAACAGTTTGAATATTGTTGTTTTCGACGACGTAGGCGTTGAATGTTGACGTTCTTCTGATGGAGCCCGCCGAATCTTCTGTTGATTGTCCCTGATGACCTAGGGCAGCAGATGTGCCGGCTGGAGTCGTCACTGAAGCCGAGTCGTTTTTAGGAATGGACGGGCGTATATCCTCTGAGTGCAGCAACGAATGATGTTTTCGTTTACAATGTATACAAGTAAACTTGCTCGTGCACTCTTGAGTCCTGTGCGTATTCGACAGGCAGTTGACACACCAGTGGCGCTTGTATACTAAATCTCGTCTCTTGTAAGGACTTAGAGCCTGGAAATTGTAACACTTGCGGAGCGAGTGTGTACCCGAGCACATTAAACATCTGTCGATGGTTGTATTGTGGACACGAACTGTAGCCGGTGTTCCCCTGGACTTCCCGTGAGGAACACTGGACGGAGATAGTTCCATGATATTCAAGGCTCTTGCCCTCGTCAGCAAGAAGTCCTTCATCACGTCATAAGCTGGATAGTTCACGTACGATGCAATGTGCGATTCCCATAAACCGCGCGTATTCGGGCGAAGTCTTTGAACCGTGTGGTAAATCAGTATCTTCCCATGATGCAACTGAGACTCCAAGATTTCGTAGAGATTGCTTGGCCTCCTTGGTGGTATCTACTAGTGCCTTGATTCCATCAACCGACTCATGTGTGAGTGCGGACTGATCGAAAAGTAGGCTAAACTGGTTATCTTTGAGCAACCGCAGGTTTTGGTATCTTTTGACCAGGGTTGCCCATGCTGATTCAAAGTTGCTCTCCACTATCGCCGTATTTCGCAGCAGACGTTCCGCATCTCCATTCAAGTTCGCCTTGAGGTAGTGCAGCCGGTGCACATCGGAGATGGTGGTGTTCCTGATGATTAGGCTCTCAAATAAACTTTTAAACTCCGGCCACGTTTGATAAGAACCGGAGAAGGTCGGTATTTTGATGGGGTGAAGCTTAAATTCTGCCGTTGGCGCCTTTCTTCCTCCCATGGAGCCGTTGAACGAGTTGTGCAATAGAGATTGGGACTCTATGTGGTGTAAATGTGCCTTCAGCTCAGAGAAATAGCTGTAGTACAATTCCTTGCGCTGATAGAAAGTTAACTCCTCCATATATCGCGCTTTAGCCTCATCACTTGGAGCGGCGATTATCTTCAGATGAATCCTCCCTGCGTCTTCGAACGCTTGCTCCAAGTTCTTTAACCGCGCCTCATTCATGTACATACACTTGGCTGAATGATCCAGTGTCAAGTATGCTTTATGATCGGCGGTTAATTCGCTTGCAATGTTCTGCAAGCAGTCTATCAGGTTTGCCGTCCTTTGCTTGCTCATTATGTTCTGTGGAGATTAAAACCCACACCGAGAAAATCTACGCAGTTGCTTGCACATGTGAGTGTTTTTGTGAAAATGGACAAAATTGAGTATCGAGCTGTCATTAAATTTTTGTTTTTGAAAGGCAATACGCCTATGGAAATCAAAGATGGGTTGGACTCTGTGTATGGGGACTCTGTACCATCATTTACCACAGTGAAATTCTGAGCAGCTGAATTTAAACGTGGCAGCGAGAGCTTGGGATGAACATTCGGGACGTCCAAAACTACAACAACTGACGATAACATCGCTAAAGTTCACCAAATGTTGCTAAACGACCGCCGGATTAAAGTGAGAGAGATAGCAGATGCTATAAAAATATCCAATGAACGTGTTTGTCGCATATTAAATCAAGATTTAGGCATGAGAAAGCTGTCCGCGCGTTGGATGCCGCGTTTGGTCAGGCTATACCAAAAACGTGTTCGAATGAACATTTCCAACGCTCTGTTGGCGCAGTTTAGGCGCAATAAATCCGAGTTGGGCGCCGATTAATTACTGTCCATAAAACTTGGATACGCAATTATACGCCCGAAACAAATACAGTCAGAACAGTGGACTGTGGGAATCGCCTCCAAAAATGCAAAAAAAACATCGACTCACTCAAACTACTTTCAAATAAAAACCACTTGTCCAAAATGGCTGGAATTTTGGTGAGTAACTGTCAAAAGATGCACAACTACATTCACTAGCTTTTATTGACGAGTGCTGCTATCTTCACATTGAGGTCGGAAACTTTTCAGCCCACCCCCGTACTTTAAAATGAAGAAAAATTGTAATGAAATGAGACAGTCGCTTACATGTACAGTACTTTCTTGTAATTATTTTATATTGTTTTGTTTTGTTTTTTCTTTTTTTTACTGCACTACACACTATTTTACTTAACCGGGACACATGTGTGGAGATCTGTGTGTTTATTCAAGATGTATTACGATGGGTATTGATTGGAAAACATTTCACGCCTATGATCCCGAAAAAAATCACATGGTTACCTCCTTGTATGCCAGAGGACCCAATTTAACAGATGATTTGATAAGTTTTTCGAATGGCATGTATCATATTGATTGGTTTCGGAAAGTGTCTAGTGCTTCCTGGAATTATTATGTCCTTGAATACATTGATTGACCTCTGGTTTGAATGAGTTCTCGCGTTTCTGGCATTGTTCACATTTGCAAAATCATTAGGAATTAATCACGCAACAGTTGCGAATCACTTTGGGTGTTGTACGAGTTGAAAACAGCGATAACTTAATACATTTTCTAATATAATTATTAACTCCCGAGGGACTCTCATAATACCACCCCGTCACATTCAAGATTTCAGGATATGTTGATTGCCTTTCAAACGTTGGCGAAGGACTTGGTGTTTGGCATGATGGTACCCGCCGAGATAAAGAATAATGGAGAATTAGGAGTACCAAGGGAGTATCTCAGCGGGAGTAATATTCAAGTAATTTTACAAAGAACCAAATGGTAAGCAGCTCGTTTCCACGGAAACGGATCCCCTTTTGAAGTATTGTCAACGTTAAACAGTTGATGAAATTTTGTAATATTAGGAGACGCGGTTTCACTAACATGAACCGAAATGACCCATGAATAAAAATACCCCTCATGTATTCAATCCTTATAGAAGAATATGCCATACCCTCATTAAGGCTCCTATTTGTTTTACTATCTCACACTGATTCCGTCAGAGCAGTTATCGAGTTTCGAAAACACTCCCTGGAGTAAATTAAATGTCCAATCTCCAGTGATTCTATTTCCAATTACTTCCTTGGTTTCATTACACTACTTAATTTCTCATTTGTCAAAATCACCTACGAGATGGAGTTTATCGTTTCCATGTTCTCAGATCGGATACACACCGCCTGGTGCTACCTTTACAAATCGAATGTCTACCTCTTCAAAGCCATATCAGCGCGGAACGCAAATAACAACGTTGCTAGCCATGTGGTATCAGAGCAACACAAGGGATTTAACATTACCCACTAGTGGCCCCAATTGTATTCTGTTTACATTGCACAACTCTCTTAATAGATCGTCGGGCCAAGAGGGGCTAGCTGCTCATAAATATATTCGCATACTCTGGATGGACCGCTAGCTACTGGTCGTAGCGTGCAGTTAGTCTCCAACCCAAGTTGAACACTGTAGTCCGTTCGTTCGTCCTGCAAAATCTTCTGATTCAATCGGTCGAATTTTGATTTTGGTGATTTTATTGACTGAAACTTTCAATCCAGTGAAGCGCGTCCGTATGATCCTCCATCAAGGAGAACTATTCTTGTAGTCGTTTCAGTTTTGCATGGCGAAGTAGAAAAAGAACATGATTTCACAATTTTTCCATTCGTCGATTTTGGTTTTGATTGAAGGATACTTGTCGGTTCGTATCCAGTGGAACGCAATGATTTTGCGAAAGAATTTAGTTGCCCGACAGCTATTTGGCTATCAATCAAGTCATTGATGTAGTGTAGTGAAATCGATGTGATTACTAAATTCAGTGCGTTGCCACCCTCTATAATTTATATTTAGGAAATGAATGAGTAAGAGGGAAATAATCTGAAACAAATTTGTGAATCAATCTCAGTAACTTATAACAAGTCCTTGAGTCTCACTATTGCAGCGAAGTACTCTAAGCCCATCGCCTGGTAATATCAACAGCGATTCTTATCTAAAAACCACGGTCTGGGTGAGTCAGTGTTTTATTTCAAATATTAATCTTCCTATTAGCTTGAGACGATTCAGAGAATATACTGTCTGTTTTTTCCATAAAAAAAGTTTTTTCCGGGCGACAGAAAACTCTATAATCTGCGAAAGAGTTTGAGCAAGCAGCATTTGATATGTATTTATTTCGTTACTCTTACTAGTCACTCCCTGGTATGTATTTTGTGCCACCCTCAGCTCTTACTCCACTTTAATGTGTTGTTTTGTTGCCTAGACCACTCGACGGCCCTTTGTATGATGTGATAAAACGGAGTATTGGGAGATATTTGTTATTTTATTTTATTATTTACTGGCCTGTAGGAACTCGGAAGTTCATGACCTCACCGACTCGGCTCCGCCATTGCTCCCTGTCCTGTGCGCTCTCCTTCCACGTTCGACCATCCGATCCGATCTCTTCAAAGTCAAACCTAACAATGTCCTCCCATCTCCGTCGCGGCCGTCCTGTCGGTCTCTTCCCCGTTAGTTTACCGTCAAGAATTCTATACACGGTCCTATCATCGCCCATTCGCACTACGTGCCCGGCCCATCTTAATCTTCGCGACTTGATCACTCTCACTATTGTAGGTTTGCGGTATAGCTCTTCCAGTTCGTGGTTGTGGAGTTTCCGCCATTGCCCTGACTCCTCGTCATATTTACCGCCAAACATACCCCTTAAAACTTTATTCTCGAATACGCGGAATTTGTTCTCTTCCCGTTTTGTGAGAGCCCATGTTTCGCATTCGTATAGTGCAATCGGCATGATTTCACAGTTCTTACTTATAGTTTCGAGATTATCGCCCAGAACGGCGATGTCATCCGTATACGCGAGCACTTGTGTGACCCCGTTCAGGGATGATCCGGCCGTTTTGTCGTCTTGTACCTTTCTGATAACATACTCGAGGACAAGGTTCAAAAGGAATGGTGAGAGGCCATCCCTTTGTTTTAGTCCGTCCCCGATTTCAAATTGTTCTGAGAGGTGGTTTTCTATTCTAACTCGCCCTTTGTTTTCGTTCATGCAGATTTGAATGAGGGCGGCATATTTTTTCGGGATACCCAGCTCAACCACAATATGGTAGAGTCTTTGCCTTGCGTCTGAGTCGTAGGCTTTTTTGAAGTCAACGAACAGTTGGTGAACCGGCTCTCCGTATTGCCACTTCTTTTGCAGTAGTTGCCGCATTGTGAACATCTGGTCGCTTGTTGACCGGTTCCGACGGAATCCGCATTGGTAGTCTCCCAATATTTCTTCTGCGTACGGTGTGATTCTTGCCAGTATGACATTTATTAATATTTTGTATGTGATTGGGAGCAATGATATTCCTCTGTAATTTTCGCAGTCAGATCTGTCACCTTTTTTGAAAACGGGGATGACTATTGCGGTTTTCCATTCTTCCGGAATGACTTCCTTGTCCCATATTATTTTAACCAGTTGGTGGATCTTTCGAGCGGTTGCCCCTCCTCCATCCTTCACAAGCTCTGCCGGTATACAATCGATGTTTGTTTGGTTGTGTCTCTGATCGATGTCCATTTAGTGTCCACACTATTGGCCCCTTCTTCCTCACTACTCCCATCCTCTAGGATGCTAAATCTATTTGTTAGTTCGTCTTGATATTTCGCCCTTTTACGTAGGTCTTTTAGTTTATCAATCTCAAACTTTTTGCTCGTCTCCCGTGCTTGCCATGTGGGTTTGCTGCGAGCCGACTTCTAATTTCGCCCATCACTAGAAGGTGATCGGAGTCGCAATCTGCTCCTCCATATGATCTTACGTCAAGGATATTCGAGTGTAGTCTTTTCGTGCTTTTCACTACCAGATCTTTTGACGCTGCAAACGTGATAATTCGAATACCATTATCATTTGAAACGTCATGTAGACTTTCTTTACCTATTGTTGGTTGGAAGATATCTTCCTTTCCAATTTTCGCATTGAGGTCGCCGAGGAGGATTTTAACATCGAATGATGAGATCCCATCACATACTTCCTCTAGGGTCTCGTAGAATGTATCCTTCCTTTCTTCGTCGGTAGATTCTGTTGGGGCGTGTACGTTTATAAATACATAATTGTACCATGGGCCCTGTATTTTTAGCACCGGCATTCGGTCATTAATAGATTGCACATCTTTTACATGGGACGTAATCTTCTTGCTTATGATGAAGCCAGTTCCGAGGTTATGTGTATCGGTACCTCCACACACCAGTGTAAACCCGTTGGTTTCGATTACTTGATGTGGGAGTCGAACTTCCTGAAGCGCGACGATCTCCATTTTATATTGTTTCGCTTTTTCCACTACCATCTGTATCGCGCCTGGTTTATATAACGTTCGAACATTCCACGTCCCAACGCGTATATCCCGCTTTTTCAGTTTTTCCCTACGTCTTCTTTTTGCAGAGTCGGTGTTTTCTTGATGATTTGTTCCCTTATGGTAGTGTCGGTTCATCACACCTACGCCTACCGGGTTTTTTGTGGGATTGTTTTTTGTATATTGGTTATTCATTTGTGATCCCACGAGGCTTGGGGTTCCAAATAGTCCGCCACATAGAGTGGTAGCCGGGGTCCCAACGCCCTGTGCGCCCGGTGAAATACCACCCCATCAAGCTATAGGCTCCGTGAAATGGTTGGGAGAAATTCCTGGCCATCTTTCGGAGCTTGGCTGATGGACCGGTTCGGAAAAAAGTTGGTTAGGTGGTAGTCGGTCCCAAGGCGAGATACCACCCCGTCACGCTGTACATTCCGCGATATCGCCGAGAGAAATCTTCGACGGTGTTTCGGATGTGTGGCTGATGGCCCGGACTGACACGGGGATAAGTCATGATGGTACGTTCTGATATAAAGAATTCCGGAGGTAAACTAGTCTCCCATTCGGATCTCCGGGGGGGACTATGTCAGGGGGAACATCATGCAGATATCATGATAAATAATGGAACTTTAAAAGGCTCGTCATCGCATAACCGGTCTCGCTCTTGAGGCTCGGCCCACGCTCGACTGGTGACGGCATTTTGTAACATCAGGGGCATCGGTTTCACCAATACCAATGTAAACGCCGTCCACCAATATTTACAACAACGAAACCTGATATCCTTGCCCTAACTGAGACCCAGGTCGATTCGTCAACTGATTCGACATATCTTCGTTGCTCAGGATACGACTTACATTCGAGATTCCGTTTTAAGGGCGGAGTCTGCGTCTTCGCGCGGTCCAATCTGGCTTGCCAGAGGATGGAGGCGTTGGAACCCAATAATATGGACATCATATGGTTGAGGGTCGTGCTGAGGAATTCCGTAAAATTTCTTTGTTGTCTTTACCGCTCCCCGAATGACGATCGACCGGGGACATTTTTCGAACATCTTTCATATACCGTCGACTGGATACAGTTCAACCACCCAGCTTCTGAAATTGTTGTCCTTGGTGATTTTAATGTGCATAATTCCGGCTGGTTGTTACATTCTAACAGAACCGACGAGGCTGGGAGGCTAGCGGAGATGTTTGCTGTAAGCCACAACTTGACTCAACTCGTGGGGGAGCCAACGCGAGTGCCGGATGCCCGGGGCGATTATGCGAACACCCTGGATCTGTTTCTGACATCCGAACCGAGTATTTATACCGTAGAGGTTTCTGCGCCACTGGGAAACTCAGATCACTGCTTGGTATCTGTCGCGCAAGCACTTGCATACCAAGCAAGCAACCGGCCTAGGCAGCTTCGTCATGTATGGAAGTATGGGGCCGCTAACTGGGACGATATGCGAGACTTCTTCGCATCCTTTCCGTGGTCCGAGGTGTGCTTCGGAAACTCCGATGTTAACGCATCCGCGGAGTCGGTATCAGAGATTATTCTTCTGGGGATGGAGATGTATATTCCACATTCCATCAAACGAAGTTCGTCTGATAAACCTTGGTTTGACAAAAGGTGCGAGCTGATTACAGCGGCAAAAAATAGAGCTTTTAAGCAATGGCGCTCCAATCCCACCGATGTTAACAGAACGAATTTTGTCAGAATCAGAAACGCGTGCAACCAGGCGATTGATACCGCGAAGAAAGCTCACAACGACAGGGTGATCAATAAGCTCCTTCGGTGCCCAACTGGCTCGCGCTCCTTCTGGTCAATGGCAAAGGCTGTCAGCGGTAACTTTGCATCCTCCTCTTTCCCTCCGTTGGTGACAGACAGCGGGACGTTAGTCACGAATTCAAAGGATAAAGCTAATGTATTCGCAAATTTATTTTCGGCGAATTCAAACCTCGATCCCGGCCTTTTGGACCCACCTGTGATCTCGCCGGTACAGTCTTCCATGCGGGATGTGAGATTTCGTCCGCGCACTATTCAACGCATTCTACGTGAACTGGATTGTAGGAAGGCAACCGGCCCGGACGGAATACCAGCAATAGTCCTTAAGAACTGTGCTCCAGAACTATCGCCGGTTCTTGGCAGACTCTTCCGCTTATCTTATGCACGGAGGACCTTTCCTGCCTGCTGGAAAATCGCTCGAGTTCAGCCAATCCCAAAGACGGGAAAAAAGTGTCTCCCACAAAATTACCGTCCGATAGCATTACTCTCTATTTTATCTAAGGTGATGGAAAAAGTCATCAATGCTGAGTTGGTTAAGTATTTGGAGTGCAACGGACTCCTGAATGATCGTCAATACGGATTCCGTGGCAGGCGGTCCACAGGAGACCTTTTGACACTTAAAACCGATATATGGACATCTGCGATTGAACGGCATGGTGAGTCAAGGGCGGTCGCATTGGATATTTCCAAGTCTTTTGACCGCGTCTGGCACGGGGCATTGCTGAGCAAACTTCGTTCATATGGACTTTCCCAACAGCTTTGTGACTGGACGAGGAGTTTCCTTGAAAATCGATCGATCCGGGTTGTTGTGGACGGCGAGTGTTCGGATCTGTATCCTGTTAATTCGGGGGTGCCCCAAGGTTCTATTTTGGCTCCAACCTTGTTCTTGCTTCACATAAATGATTTGTTGGAGACAACGGATAACAAAGTGTTCAGTTTTGCGGATGATAGTACGCTTGTTTCCTCCTTTTCGAGTGATCGGCCGACTGGTGCATCTGCGTCACACCAGCTGAGATGTAGACAGATTGATTCTCTGAATCGGGATCTGGATAAAGTCCTGCAGTGGGGAAAGGTCAATCTTGTCGACTTCAATGCAACGAAGACTCAGTATACAACATTCACAAAGAAAACTGGATCATCGGTTCCACAGCTGATGATGAATGGCCGGGCCCTCGAGGCTGGGGAAAGTTTGAAATTGCTCGGCGTCACGGTCTGTGGGAATGTATCATGGCATAAGCACGTGTCGAACATCGCCAGGTCAGCCTCAGGAAAACTGAGTTATCTTTTTAGAGCCAAGAAATATTTTACACCGGCCCAACTTCTCCTCCTATATAAATCTCAAATTAGACCCGCGCTCGAATATTGCTCTCATGTTTGGAGCTCGGCTCCTAAACATACCCTCGACCTACTTGAGAGCATACAGAGACGAGCGATCCGCCCGATCGGGGACTCGGCGCTGACGTCGGGACTACAGTCGCTATCACATCGAAGGCGCGTAGCCGACCTCTGTCTGTTTTACAGATATTATCACGGGTGCTGTTCTTCGGAGATTCGTGGTATTGTTCCGCGCAATTCGGCTTATATGCGCTCCACAAGACAATCCGACGGATCGCACCCGTTTGTGGTTCATCTCCCGACGGCGCGAACATCCCTACATCAGAACTCGGTCCTCTACAGAGCGGGGAAGCTGTGGAACTCCCTTCGCACGCGAGTGTTCCCGGAGGGTTACAATCTGCAACTGTTCAAAAAGAACTGCAACAGTTATTTGATGGCATCTCGGGGCGCCCACTTGGCGCTATAGGTTCGCCTCTCCCGAGACAAGTCTAATAAAAAAAAAAAATAAAAAAAAAAAAAAAAAAAAAAAAAAACACATCAGAGTCCCGTTTTGGTGTGGTAAGGTCTGCTTACTGCTCTGATTCGACCCGGTGTCAGAGAGGCGTCGTTATAATACATCCGGTATACCCCTGCCTGCAAACCATCCAATGGGCACGGTGACGCGTAACACCCTGGATTAGGGGTGGCAGATCTTTGTGTGTTACTCCTCGCTAGCCTGTCTGACATGGGTGACCCTACTGGAAGCATATGCTTCCGTCAGCATCGCCCGCACCACGTCAAGGTTTCTGCCAAACGGGGGCCATTAAGATCCCAAAAAAGAAATTTAAATTTAACTCTAAAATGTTTTTGGTAGATAAATGACCTCAATATAGTTTACCCCATCCATAGGCTGTTTTCATTAGCTCCCTTTTTTATTTGAATATTATGTACATTTGTTATATACTTCCTATCAATGTGAACTGTAAAACATGTAACAAAATATTCACGCGTCCGACCGCCGATCGATCGTATGAACAATATTTCAGTTCGCAGGTGTTTGTCTTGGATAACTTGACTTATGTAAACAATGTCGTCCACTGGTGCTTGACTTGGATATTTTTACTTATGGAACAATGTTTTTGCCCACAGGTGTTTGTTTAGGATATTTTAACTTACTGGATAATATTTTCTTTCACTGGTGTTTGTCTAGGATAACATTACTTCTCGTGAACATCGTTACAGTTTAAAAGTGTTTTGTATGACTTGCAGGTGGCGCATTGCCTAGAGCAATTAAATATATAGGGGACAAGATTGGGACTTATGATTATTGTCGTTATTGTAAATTTCTGCAGTTGGTGCGGAGCTTAAAATTTAAAAAGCAAGAACGTTAATAGTGACTCTCTAAACGTAAATGTACATAAGCAATCGAAACTGCTCCGAGGGAGAGAAACGAGGATAATTAATTATAAAAAACAAATGAAATTCAAGAGAAATACGTAATAAATGAAGCCTATGAGGCATTCCACTGTAGTCCATTGTTTGTCCTTAAGCAACCAACATAGACACCTCCTTTCCTTATCCACCTCCTTTCCTTATCCACCTCCTTTCCTTATCCACCTGCTTTCCTTATCCACCTCCTCTCCTTCCGCTCACACTCTGCTCTGACATTTAAGGGTACTAAAAATCCCCCTTTTGTGTGCGCGTGAGTGTAAAAAAAAAAAAAAACAACACAAATAAATTGGTTGTTTTGAATTCCCGAACTCTTGTCATTTTAGCTGATGATGTGCAGGACAATTTGGGTATCGCAAGATTGAAAGCATTTTATATTCCCAGCCGTAGAGTTTGTGTCAACTTTCTTACTCCACTTTAATGTGTTGTATTGTTGCCTAGATCCTCGATGGTCCTTTGCATGATGTGATAAAACTGGGTTTTGGGACATAAATGACCTCAAGATATTTTACTCCACCCAGAAGCTGTTTTCAATGGCCCCCCTTTTTTTTAATTGAGCATTATGTGAATATTGGAAAGTGGGTTGGGGGGTTTTATTATTATTATTATTTATTGGCTTGTAGGGACCCGGAAGTTCATGACTTTGTAGGGGGTAAGAAGTATTGCACCAAGCACGGACACACGATTCACTTCTTCCCCACTGCACCGTCACTGCGAAAACAATAGTTCGCCCGAAAGAAATGGAAAACGAAAACACTTTTAGTTTGTTTTGTTTCGTATTTTTCTTGCAACTCAACTCTGTTTGCAGGTATCCTTATTTAAATAGATGAATTCGAAACTCACGCAGTATACTATTTTACACTCTAAAAAAAGCTTCAAATTAATAACTTTTCGTTTTATTTCGTTAGTTTTTTTTTGATGAAATTTGCCCCGGTCTTCCGCTATATGCTCCAGCTTTTTTGGCAAGAAGTTTAGCGCATGCGTCATATTTTGAGAAGAAATTCGAAATTGATGGAGACGAGCGGCGACGCGACCTTTCACTCTAACGATTGAGATGTGACTGACTCTACTTAGGGGTGAAATTCATATTTCATTCCACACACAGGACAACCAGAAGAGACCACGCCTCTGCTCTCTCAACCCCACGCCCGTCAAAGTGTGAGTAACTTTTGTTAATAGGGTAATTGACGGACATGGAGAATGAGAGAACAGAAACATGATGTGCTGTGATCTCGGGGTAGCTTTGGTTGTGTGTGTTGGTATCAGATGCAGCTACTGACACGACCTACTGACCCAGTGGTACGGCTATGGTGTAGTTAGAGCGCATTGAACAGCGGAAAGACAGAAATACGAAGGAGAGGAGGACCTAGCTGATGTTATTCACCTGCAATAATCAGCTTAAGAACCAGACTCTAAGACGCTGAAATAACCTCAGCGATTTTGCTATGATGCAACAGCGTCGTTCATTTAGACTTGCTGTTGCTAACCGACATTATGAGATTTCCGATGGGAAACTCATGGTTAGCCAGAATGGGGTTGCCGTATGACAAGAATGTAGCTAAACTCAATTATGCATTATTTGCATGGGATAATGAGTTTAGCTATACGTCCGTTTAACATGTTTTACGGGGGAAAAACATATGAAGGAAATAGGTAGGTATGACGCGCTGAAAGCGGTCGAAATTAGGTAGGAATTCTGGTTTGGTTCTCATGTGCAATAGAGAAACCCCCACAACCTCACCGACTGGACTCCGCCATCGTTCCCTGTCCTGTGCACTTGTTGCGTCTCTAACAGATACACACACAGTACACAAGCAAATACTGAAGAACACCGAACGAAAATCGAATAAGAAAGTACATCAGAGCCGTATACCATAGCGATAACATAACAATTCACATCAGTAGAAATTAGTTGAGTTTAAAAATCGAATTCTAAACGTGGCCAGTAGCCTGATAGGTTGCGCTTTGGTTCAATTTTTGGTGATTCTAACTGTCATAGCGTCAGTTCGAATCACACGTTCTTCACTATCAATCCCAAACGCTATACACTCTCCTTCCACATTTGACCATCTGATCCGATCTCCTCAAGGTCAGACCTAACATTGTCCTCCCATCTCCGTCGCGGCCGTTCTACCAGTCTCTTTCCCGTTGGTCTACCATCAAGAATTCTACGCACGGTCCTATAGTTGCTCATTCGAGCTACATGTCTGGCCCATCTTAATGTTCGCGACTTGATTACTCTCACTATTGTAGGTTTGCAGTATAGCTCTTCCAATTCGTTTATGTGGAGTTTCCTTCGTTGTCCGGTCTCCTCGTCATATTTACTTCCAAAGATACCCCTTAAAACTTTATTCTCGAATACGCGGAATTTGTTTTCTTCCCGTTTTGTGAGAATCCATGTTTTGCATCCGTATAGAACAATCGGCATGATTATGGTTCTATAGACACGGAGCTTTATGTTACGTGATAGCAGTTTGGATTTCAGCAGTTTACTGACTGCGTGCCAATTAGCGTTGGCGAAGTGTAGTCTTTTGTCAATTTCCGTCGAGATTTCGTTACGGGCCGTCAATATTGTTCCCAGATATTCTTTAACTTTTTGAAATATCTTGCCCCCGACGATTATATGTGTTCCCTGAGTTCTACCCACTTTCGCCGTGTTTACTTTTCAGAATTATGGTTTCCGATTTTTGGGGATTAAGTTGGGTTGTCCAGCTACTGTAATTCAACTCGTCGTCGGCTTGGGACTATTTGTTGTGAATTTAGGGTGTTGTAGCTTTGTTCACAGGGAGCGCTTCTACTTGTCTTTAAAAGGAAGGGATCACTTTATAAGACCGCTCTTTAGAAGTCTCGGCGTGGTCGCTACCGTGCTTCCTCCTTCAGATGGAAGAGTGGCGACTGATCGTTCGAGCTAAATAAAAGACCTTTAATTTAGATGAAATTGAAATAATAAATAGTGTTTACCTTGATTTAAAAAAATTATATTTACTTTGATTGAAAAGCTTTGATAACTTTATTTGGTCTCGCCGTCCTTACAAACAATTGATTTGTTATTTCAAACAAAATCTAAGAGTTTTTACTGGCCCAAGAGTTTTCGTTTGGACTAATTAAATTGAATGAATTCATTAGGGTCCATACACTTTGGACATTCTTGTGGAACCCAGAATCTCCTCTAATTGCGCACGCAGTGATACATTGTCACTGCTGGAGCTTTACGCTATCAAATTGCAAGTATATTTTTGGTATCGTATCCATAAACAAGCGTCAGTCATGGGACATTTGCACTCCCCAAGCTACACGCTATCAGATTGCAAATACGTTTTTGCATCGTATCCAAAAATAAGTACCACACCTAGCATGGGACATTGCCGGCGCCCTTAAAGACAATTACCGCATGCCAGGTGTCATAATACCGATTAACGGAATCTCTCTCAAAATACTGAGACCTGCGAAAGGCAGGCACATACATAGCAACGAAATGCCAATCAATTAAACGACACGAGTTGCTTGAACGAGTATCACTGCATCTTAAGTCGATCGATGAAGTACGAATATCAATTAAGCGATACAAATTATTGCTGGAACGAAGGCCACTGCACTTTAAGTGGATCGATCAATGTGAATATGAATTAAGCGATACGAATTGCTTGAGCCAAGGTTGCTGCACTTTATGTGGACCAATTAAGTGGCGATAGTAATTAAGAAATGCGAATGACACGTCTCGGGCAGTTGCACTCAATATGCGTTACATCCGAATAAGTGAAACTGCGGAAGGGTAATTGACTTGCGTTCGGGGTCAGAAGAATTAGTTGGATGGTTTGCAGTTCTGTCCCAATAATTTGGGTATAAGAAGAGTGGTTGCAAAGGGATTAGAAGTAGAGCTAATCGATCAGAGGAGAAAGTTACAGCCTTGCAACGGAACAGTGGGCCTTTTACTTTGAATAGATCAGGGTTAACTAGCCAAGCAAAGGCTTGCAGTCTTGCTACGGAACAGCGGCCCCTTTGTTTTAAGATAAATAATAATAAGTAAAATATTAACCTGATAAAAAGTTGTAATAATCCAAAGAATACCAACGTATAAGTAAAGACCTAATTAAAAAGGAAAACGGTTTTAATTCTCCGCCTTCTCGCTCCTCCCTCGGGCTCGTTATAACGTTTTAAAAACTATCAACATTAAACTCTCCCACATCAAGTAATCGAAGCCATCGGGTTTACACTGGCGTGTGGAGGTACTAATACGCATAATCTCGGAACTGGCTTCATCATAAGCAAGAAGATTACGCCCCATGTAAAAGATGTGAAATTTATTAATGACCGAATGTCGGTCCTAAAAATACAGGGACCATGGTACAGTTATGTATTTATAAACGTACACGCCCCAACAGAATCTAAACATTCTACGAGACCCTAGAGGAGGTATTTGATGGGATCTCATCATTCGATGTTAAAATCCTTCTCGGTGACCTCAATGCGAAAATTGGAAAGGAAGACATCTTCCAACCAACAATAGGTAAAGCAAGTCTACATGACGTTTCAAATGATAATGGAATTCGAATTATCACGTTTGCAGCGTCAAAAGATCTGACAGTGAAAAGTACGATGTTCAAGCACAAGTAAATCTATAAAGCCACATGGATATCACTCGACGGCGTAACGCGTAACCAAATAGACCACTTCCTCATAGACAAAAGACACCATTCGAATATCCTTGACGTATGATCATATTGGGGACCAGATTGCGACTCCGATCATCTTCTAGTGATGGGCAAAATCAGGAGTCGCCTCGCAGCAAACCCATATGGGTAGTCATTGGAGACGAGCAAAAAGTTCGACATCGATAAACTAAACTACAGAGAACACATATAAACCTCAGAGGCAAGATATTTGAAAAGGTTAAAGAATTTAAATACATGTCGAAAGAAATTAACAAAAGACTGCACTCTGACAACGCTAGTCAGTAAACTGCTGAAATCCCAACTCATATCACGTAATATAAAGCTCCGTGTCTATAGAACCATAATCATGTCGATTGTTCTATACGGATGAGAAACATGAGCTCTCACAAAACGGGAAGAAACCAAATTCCGCATATTCGAGAATAAAGTTTTAAGGGGTATCTTTTACTAGGTTACTCCACAACCACGAATTGGAAGAGCTATACCGCAAACCTACAATAGTGAGAATAATCAGATCGCGGAGATTAAGATGGGCCGGACATGTAGCGTGAATGGACAACGATAGGACCTTGCGTAGAATTCTTGACGGTAAACCAACGGGAAAGAGACCGACAGGACGGCTGCGACGGAGATGGGAACACCATGTTAGGTCTGACCTTGAGGAGATCGGATCTAATGGTCAAACGTGGAAGGAGAGTGAACAGGACAGGGAACAATGGCAGAGTCGAGTGGGCGAGGTCATGAACTTTCGGCTATCCACAGGCCAATAAATAACAACAACAAAATATTTAAAAAAATAAACAAAATTAAACTAACATTGTTATGTTAATGTTAAGATATGTAACCTAAGGCTAACGACGAGGTATGTAACCTTAA
Organism: Microdon myrmicae; assembly: GCA_963931805.1. NCBI lineage: Eukaryota > Metazoa > Arthropoda > Insecta > Diptera > Syrphidae > Microdon > Microdon myrmicae. Next base: position 106,795,741 of record OZ007502.1, read on the forward strand.
CACCACTATCCGCGTGTTACTCGTAAAGGACCTTTCGAGGTAATTGCAAAGCCTTATTAAATGATTACAAACTGTCTATTTCGAAAAAATGTTGTTCCCAACTACGGGTTGTTATTTTTTTCGGGTCGAAGGAGGAAATCATCAACAGATACATTGGACCGATCCAGAGGTATGCCGGAGTTTTACCGACTAACACCATCTTCCGCCAGCTCATATTCCCTTTGTTCCCCGCGGAACTTCCTTTTAGATATTCCATCGCGGGGTGAGACGGAGTTTACTGGTTACTCCGCTCGTCGCGTCGCAACTGCTGCATTATGTCACATAGAATATAATTTACTACGGACCATGCTTGTTTTGAAGGTAGCACGTATTGTGTCACTCGTATCGGAGTAACTGTCAGTCTCATATGGCTCTCCAATCTCATTTGTGCGATCTCGAATCTCAAGCACGCTGTGAGTACGTGTTCAGAATTTTCTACTCTGCCTTCGCAGTACAAACAGTGTGGCTGGTTGACACACTTATACTTGTGCAAGTATTGTCCAAAGTATCCATGTCCTGATATCAGCTGAGTCAAGTGGTACTTCAGGTCGCCATGTTTTCTTGTCACCCATGTTTCTATATTGGGTATCATGGTGTGGGTCCATCTTCCTTTAGCGGAAGAATCCCATATTCGTTGCCATTCTCTTTGGCTTGACATCCATTTGTGTCCGCATTCGTTGGCGATTCTCTTGCTAGGCTAGTGTGTCAACCTCATGCAAAGCAGTGGTTTCCTTAGCTGCAATGTAAAACTGCCTATTCGAAAGCAGGTCGTGAAGAGACACTGCTGAGGACTTCCGGCTTTTTTGTTAAACAAGTGTTCATCACAGCGTTAGGAATTCTATTTTACATTTGACTACTGTTGTTGTGTAGTCATTTCAATACTATCCTGTAGGCGCTACCCCATGGGTTAATATTTAGTTCATCCCTTAGGAAGCAGAACAAATCATATTAACCTTTGCGGATCATATCAACTCAACTCCAGCCGAATTCTGTATGTAGCTGTGTGTTATGGTTTCTTGCTCTTTGTTGCAAGACTCGTAACCTGTTACACACCACTTGCATCTGAGCGATTTCTGGGCTCCACCAATACACTGGTGTGATAGCCCCTGCTGATTGTCTTTGCGGTGGCATAGAAGGATCGTTTAGGAGATATGAAGGAGTGCCTATTCGACTAAGAGCTGTTCCGATGGACAACCAATTGCCCAAATTTATAGGCTTTTTATGTCGAAAGGACCAGAGTTTCTTCTTTCCATCTTTTATCTATTATTGCTTCGACCGCCATATAGAGCTTTGTTTTGATTGCGTCGATGGCCGATGAGGATTTCCTGGACCCACATTAGTGGTCCGATAGCACCCCGTTGTTTTCTGGTATGGCGAACCATTTACGGTATACAATATGATCTTCCAGGAATTTGCGTTGTATTCAGGTGGTATATGGGACGATAGGATGATGGGCTATATCCTGATTTTTTGTTTTCGATGGTAGAAGTGTAGCGCTTGAGATGATAGTGAAGAACGTGTGATTTGAACTGACGCTATAACGGTTAGAATCGTTAAAAATTGAACCAAAGCTGAACACATCAGACCACTGCGGCGTATACGAATTCGAGTTGTAAACTCAAGTACACTCAACTGATGTTGGAATTGATATGTTATTGCTTGGTATACGGCTGATGCTTTTTTGTTATTGGATTTTCCTTCGGTGTTCTTCACTATTTGCTTGTGTATTGTATGTGTATCTGTTAGAAACGCCACAAAAGTACTAGATACTGCGCTTTTCACACATCAAGAAATGTCACATCTTTCATGCATTTGTGCATTGTGGTTTGGAATACCTCTGGTCGAGTTGTAAGTACTGGGATGACCTCGGTATTACAATTTATGACAATGCTCCATTTAGTGTCATTTGACGAAAAGGATGCTCTAATATTAGCGCAGTATATTGGGATAAGTTATGTGTGGGATTTTTCGTCCTTTTAGTCCTGCCTTGACTATTTTGTAAGCGGTACTCCAGGGTTTTTTGTTCGAACCTCGCCTTACTGTCTTTTATAGTCATTTTTGAGTATTTTGCATGCTTGGACGTTATGGATTATAAATCTAGGAACGTTTTGGCGTAACTTAAACTAATAAAAAAAATGGAAAAAAATTCCGCCGTGACTTTTTCTAATTTGCCAAAGTGTTCTTGGAAATTGGCTCTTCCTTTTTATCTTTGCATCGTTTGGCGAACTTGTAAGCACTGTGCTTTTAGCGTTTTGATGTCATCAGTTTACCAGTAGAAAGGTTTCTTCCATCCGTGGATATCCGGCTTGGAATTGTTGCGTCATATACTGTGTTCACCGTCTCTATCAGCTTGTAGACCATTAGCATAGCATTTCCTTCAGTTGTCGAGTTGCAGACCTCACAACAACTTTAAGGAAACCTTCGTCGGACGCGGTGTTCTGTCATTTAAGACCTGTTTGTATGTCAAACCAGCTCTCGTTCCTTCCGCCAAGTTCTGCTATTATGCCTTGGTGGCCACTGTTAGTATATATTTTATTAACTTTCGATTTGGCTATCTTTATGAGGCGGGTGGAGATTAAGGAGATATCTATTACCGGCCGTTTTCCTGGGTTGCCGTATGTGTTCTTTTTGAGAGTGTTTGCGACGGTGACTTCCGTATGTTTCTGGTAGAGGGAGTCCCCTCGTATTGGCACATTCGGTGCTCCACTCGGTTGCTTATGGATTGAAGTCACCGGTTATGATATTGGACTTTTCTGTATCTCGCACTACCATGAGGATCCTTGTACTGGCCCTTCTCATATGATTTTACTCCTTTCATTGCATCTTAGGTCATGCAGGCTGATAGGGTGCGGGTGCAGTCTACATATAGACACGGGAACAACTCTCTGGTCGAATATATGCTGAGGATCATTCCGCGTTTTAACATTCTCGTGGTATTTCTATTGAGAACAACTTTCCGCTGAGCGATTTATACTTATGACAAGTCTCTAGGCCTGAATTATCGTCTTTGGACAATACGTTTTTGGTTGCTTGATCTTTTTATGAAAAGGTTTGGCGTGAATTGTGCAGTCATATTGTAGGACATTGTTGATTTATGGTAATTGTATCTTGGGATGCTACGCTTGCCCCCAAATTCATCGCCAAAGAGTAGTAGCTGAGCAAAAAGTACGGAGCTTTTCCGCATTTTTTTTTGTGGAGATTCGTAGTATGTATACCCTGAGGTATAGGTATAAGTCGAGTAATATACGTTGAGTTTAATATTTGACGCCAAGAGATATTATTGGATTTTTGAGCCCTGAATTAGATTCAGTTAGACAGTCCCCATTGGTATACAACTGTTGTATACTATAACCCCCATCTTTGAATGTCTAACTTCTGGAACTAACCCACAGCATACGCGGCATTACTCAAGATGATCCACAATATGCTAACCAATTGTACATTGATCAGTACAATAAATTTCTGAAACCTGCACATTTAAACTGGTAACACAATTATATACACTAGTCGATCGTTGTTAATATGCAAACTGATCAATAATCTCCGATAACACCACGTTCCATCAAATCCCAGTCTGGGATTAAAAACCATATAAAATGTGGTGTTATCGATAAAAGTAATTAACCGAGGTCATGAAGTTAAGTGTCGATCATAAATGATGTGTCGATACATTTATTGTTGCAGCACGGTTGAGCTTCCGGGTAATTATGATATCCTTTTCAACTGAAGATCGGGTAATTTTCGAATCAAAAAAAGTACAGAGATTCGTAGTTAAGCCGTCAAGAAAGGTAGTTGTGTGTTTAGTTTTTAAATGACAAACGAAAGTCGATTCGAATTTTATGGGTCAAGGAAGACGACCGATTTTAGAATCGATATTATGATAAATCGCCTAGCGGAAGTTTTCGTATTACAAAGGCAATTCAAAATATTATCCATCCTCGTAAACGGACAAAATGATTCGTCATTCTTGCAATGTAGTTTTCCTGTAGTGCTGTGGGTTGTTTAAAACTATTTGTCTCATAGTGAAGTGTGCGTTGTAATAAAATTAAGCGGACCCTGTAAGATCTTATAGATGAGTATTAGGTATTTTTATAAATAAATAAAGTGAAAATAAACGAATCCATTTCATAAATACGAAGGGGTATAACTATATTATCACAAATAAAGTGTGTCGTGTTTCTGAGGTTTTGCAGAGCCGAACTTTTACAGACCAACAATTGGCGCAGTGTAGTGAGAATGGTGTTTGGAAGCGAAATGAGTTAATTGAAAATATGGATGTATGTTGTATGGTAGTGTGTTATGCTTATAGTGTATCATGTTACTAAGGTTGGGGTCTTATGAGTTGTACACGGTCCTATAAGAATCATTACGATTCGCACGCGATGTAACGAGAGAATTAACCATTCTCATCGGATCGTACATTTTGTAAGTGATTTTTCTATCAGGAAAATTATCCAATAAATATTTATCTGATGCCGGCGTAAATATTTTTGCCGTGCCCGGGAGAAATGTCCAAATAATTTAAACGATCACTCGTTACATCAATCAATCTTCATCTACTTCCTACTGATTGAGATTTTCATTTGCAATCCTCGGGTGGCCAGAGAACGCATCCGGTAGCTGGTACATTTCGAATGCCAGTTTATGTATTTTTCCTGCCACGTATTTACGTTGCTTTGTAAACAACAGCGACAACCGTCCAGCATAAACCTGATTCACGCTCATCCTAGAACATTTTAAAGGCTCGTTTCATCCACATGAATTTCCTGTCAAATTGTTGTGTGGAAAAAGCAAAACGAGTACCGTGAATCAATTGTGTTTGTGGGCTAGAATAATAGAGTTATTTCATTGATTCAGAATGCGATAAGATATTTTGTGTTATAGTTAACCTCGAGAGATAATCATACTAGAATCTTGTTGAGTGACTGTAAAACGTTTTGAATGACCAGAAAGAGAGTATTTTAATTCGTATTTATGTTGATTGTCTAGTTGGCAAAGCATTTTCAACAAAATGGGTTTTGAAATGCCATGTTCTGAGATTACAGACTTATTTTTTCGTTTGGTTTTCGACGATTAGGGGGTGACGTTCTGATGTTGTAACTCTGTTGATACTTGAGAAATGGTATATAAAATAATGTTATAATAATTTTTAATGAACCATTAAAATACTTTCGCAGGCGGCAAAAAAAAGTATGAAAGGACTGGATTCATATGTTACTCTGCTAAGAAATGGTTAGCTAATATCTAAGACATTCTGCGAGACCAGGATGAAGAATTCTCGCATTGGTGGTCAAAAAAAGAGTTTTTTTTTTCAAAAACTAATTCATTTCACTATGTGGTCGCACTTAATTCAAAACAAAAAAAAAATTGTGGCGAGAAGGCCGAATTTAGCGAGACAAGGACATATGTGTCCTTCATCTTGTCTCTGACTTCTGGTCATCTTGCGATAACCAGAATCACCCACATCCGTGAGGATGTTGGGCTCGGTCTCGCGAGCTCTCAAAAGAAAAGAGAAAAGGGGGGGGGGGGGGGGGTATCCAAGGATAGTGTGGACAGTGTTAGTCCGGGTGTTCTCTAGCTACTTCTAACTACTTTTATAGAGGGATGGTGGGAAAGAAATCGTACAAGACCGGTAGGTCTTGGGTGCGGTAGTGAACGCAGATCACGTCTTTGGCGTCTGATAATCTGCGCTTTGGTCGGTGTGTATGTTTGTGTTTGTGCCGTCTTGTACTGTGCGTTCGTGTGTGTGGTTTGTTAATAGTAGACCCTATGGGATGGGTCCAGGAATCCTCTATTATAGAGGGGAATGTTGTTGGGAAGGGTGCTTTCTTCAGTTTTGTACTGAAGAAGAAATTGTGGGGGTTTAATTCGAAGAGATCGGGAGAGAGAAGGGTCAAGAACGCAGGAGTCCCGTACAAGTAGGTTCTCACTGTTCTGAATGTTTTCGAGGTACTTATATGCTAATTGAAGCAAGTACTCGTCGATAGGGGTAATGGAGGCGACTTCGTATAGGTGGGAGTTCGGGTAATGACGACCGTCAGGCCTTCTAGAATGATTGGTGCATCTTCTGAGGAGTGTCCTTTCGAAAACCCGAAGTCTTTCCATTTGGGCCGAAGATATGCAGGACCATATGGGAAAGGCGTACGATATTCCAGATCGGATTAGCTGCTTATAGCAGAGAAGCTTAACTTTGGTGTCAACTTTGTTGCTCCACTTCAAGATGTTGTGCAGTTGCTTAGACCGACCGAGGCCCCTTTGGAGAATGTGGGTCACATGTTTGATGAAATTCATTTTTGGGGTATAAATGACCCCAAGATATTTCATCCTGTCCTGTGGTCTAATCGTAGTATCTCCCATTTTTATTCGAATATTCTGTGAATATCGAGAAGTAGGTTGGGAGTGTTTACTACTCAGAATTATAGCTACTGCTTTAGATGGGTTAAGTCGAATTTTCCACCGACTGTAATACTTAATTCAAAACTATCATATATAAGGTATATGTAAGGGGTGGATATGATCAGAATGAAAAAAACACACACACACACACACACACATACACACCAACCAAAGCGCAGATTATCAGACGCCAAAGACTTGATCTGCGTTTACTACCTTTCCTTCCCCTTTCTTTTCAGATATCAGGAGACCGATCCCAACATCTTCACGGATGCGGGTGATTCTGGTTATCGCAAGATGACCAGAAGCCAGAGACAAGATGAAGGACACATTTGTCCTTGTCTCCCTAAAGTCGGCCTCTCGCCACCCCCTTTTTTTTTTTTTTTTTTTTTTTTTTTTTTGAATGAAAAAACGGTTACAGCAGATTATAGGTCTTTATTTCTCAAGCCACACTCCTATTAACGGCTCGTTTAAGAGTGACTCATGTTCATGTTCACTCACATGTTCACCTTTTGAAGTTCTCCTTGAACATACTGCTCCCAGGATGGCAACGTGGCTTCTCTTTAAGGTAATAAATGCAGTTGCCATGTGTTAAGAGCGCTGCGTTCTCTTTTCATTCACTTCTTTCTATCACATTATCTCTCTCACACACCATGTACATATATATAAATGAGTTCCATAGAATTGCGTGCTCTCTTCGAAACGGAATTTTGTTTTTGCGTCACACTCTGCATTAAGCTTGGTGGAATGTTTGTAATTTCGACGACGTAAGAATTGTCGCGTTTCGATAGCGAACGTGTGATGTTCTCCCAAACACTGCGAGATCGTGATTGAAAGTACAGAATGATTCGCGCGTCGAATGATGCCACCCTCTCCCACACCGTTTATTACTTTTTAGAATAATCGTATTGAAAAACATAAACCCGCCGACAAATATAAAGGACCCTTATTGAAAGGGCGGTGATGTTGAAGTCTCCGACAAGATCATCAAAGACGGTCGCCTAAAATGTGAGTTACAATAACAAGGGTTGAATATCAATAATATCTATGCCTTATAGAAGCTGGATGCTATGTTTTCATCACATATTTTTGTCATTAAATGACAAGTCTGGAATTGATGACGACTTCAAGTAATAGTTTCTCCTAAGGGAACCATGTTCTTGGTATGTCTTTTCCTTACTTAACGTATGTGTATTCGATCCTATTATTCTATCAATCCTATTATCATACAGAACAATGTCACATTCTGACCAACACGGTTTTTTTTTTTATGGTTTCGGTAGGAAGGTGGAAATCTTCAAAAGATACCTCTGGACCGATCCAGAGAGATTCCGGGTTTTTACCGACTAAAACCACCTCCGGCCAGGCACACATTCCCGTTGATCCTCGCGGAACTATTTTTTAGATATTCCATCGCGGGGCGGGACGGAGTTTACCCGTTACTCTGCTCCCCTGACCATCGTGCAAATGAGTTCCTTTGTCATATCTACAAATAAATAATCGAAATAAAGACAAAGTTGGACAGAATTAGTACAATTTTTATATATATATTAAATGTGGGATAAGTAACTTTATAACTTCACTATTTACGTATAACTTCGTCCTTAATGAAAATTTACTCTCTGGGCAAATACTAACTCCCGCATCTGATTTAAGTTCCTACACCTCAATAAAGTTATTTTGGGACAATGTGGAACGAAAGGACAATTAGTGACGCCATCAAGAGGTCCGTCACTTTCATGTCATCCTTCAGTGACAAGTTCCTGTTTCCGAATAATTCACGTATTTGTCCTTTTTTACTGTGGCCGTTACACACCTGTATCCATGTAGCTACGCAAGAAACACGACTAAACTGAAACGCGTCACTTGGACAAATTTATTACAAAACCAAGGTATAGAAGAAATCGTTACGCGTCAAGCTCACCCATAAACTAAAGCTTTGTTTGTCTCAGTTCGATCCTGGAAGCCCCATCAGACTCCTTCAAATTTGAAGAGTAGGCATTTAAAGTTTCCGCTTTCTGCAACCGACAGGACAATTAATTATGCAAATTCATGCACATGGCGCTGCCTATAATTACGTCCGCAAACGGATGCAGGTGCTAGTGGTCCGTGGAACGTAATTTGAATGAGCACCTGTTGGGTAGAATGAGCTTCATCAACATGAAAGTTGGTGAATGTAAGCGAACGCTTTCTGTAGGCTATTACCCCTGAATGGATATGGAGTTCGTGAATTACTTCCGCACCTTTCGTTAGATCGTTATCTATTGTTCCTCGCAGGAATAGGACATTGGTAGTTCTTATAAAATATGCCCGCACGCGAGAGTTTTCACTTTTTGTGTGGGCCCGAGCAGGATAGTGGAAGCCATTATAATTTGTCATGTTAAATAACGAGCATGACGCATTTATGATATGCTTAACAGAGTTCGGTAAGTTACTGACTAAAGTACTAAAGTGACGGTGAATTGGCGCTTGGTTTATTTATAAAGTAGTGGCTGGTTGTCCGGTGAAGAGGAACGGCTTTTATGGATTTTGTCTGGTCGTCAAGCTAAATTGTTTATTCAAACTTTGCCCAGACGGAGTCCTCCGACAAACAATTAGCTTGCGGCTTTGAAGCTCTGAGCTATTAGGTAAATAATTGGTAATTACGGTAATTACGTTTAAATGGGTGGAAGTAAGTTAGAGAAAACAGGCAGAGAAATTGGGCGTAGACAAAGTTATGTAGACAGATAAACAATGGAATTTCTCCGAATATATAAATTGAGCAGGTGTGGGAGTGTATAATCTTTCGTCCACCTTTGCATGTGTGTGGAACGAGTAATTGCGCAAATGTATAATATCCCCGGCCTATTTAAGTGAGTCTGTTATACACCGAAGGTGCACGGCCTCACTGGAGAACTATTTTTTTCTATAAATTGGTAGATTTATAGAATAGAAAGTCGTTTCTAGTGCCGATCTTTATCTTCAGAAGAGTCTGTGTGACTATGTCAATCAAAGAAAAAAAGCAATGGAAAGCCACTTAACAATTGCGATCATCCGAGAAAGGACCAGCAAGTTCGCCACCCCTAAGGTTTTTACTGCATAAGTATGTTAATTCTCTTAGTTTTCTGGAGACACATTAAGACCATAAAAAAGAAATTTAAATTTAACTCCAAAAACTTTTCGCGTTCACTCTACCAAGGTTGCGAATCTATAAAAACAATTTATTCCTTGAAGATGTAACAATTAAAGAGCTGAAAATGTCCCTTGGTGGAAATTATTTACGCTACTTAGCATTCGTATCACTTTGCCTTCCGCGAGTCCTTTCTGAATATTCGCTGAATATCTTTTGGCGGTTATGCAAATTCAATCTTCTGCAGATAAATAAATTCACGCGTTCTTTTTATTCCTCTATCTAATCGTCAGCCATAAATATTCCTTTCGTCATATGAGTCCGGCTGGCTTCTCTGTTAGATAAGGTCTTTTTGTGACATCCTCGAAATGGGCTTCATTTTTACGGTATCTGCAAAGGCGACCATCAGCACTTTTACTATTTACATTCTACCCGTTTAATTCGGGCGATGACTCCGTCGAGTTTCCACTCCACAGTAGCGCCAACTAAATTCACAGATTCATGTACGATAACAAATATGGCTGCGATTCTGTGAACTTCCTTTCCCCGCAATTGTGTGGAAATGCGTCTTTGGTCGGAGGCTGATGTGTACACGTAATTTATTGGAAAAGCTTCCGACTTCCTCGTCGCGATAAGATTCAACGATTACAGCAACAAATACACTCTCGAACAGGTAGCTTTGTCAACGCAGACGATGGCCGGAAATGGTCTCCTCTATGGCGGCGGTGCAACAATTTGCGGGTGTCCTGAGAGGAATCTGAAGACACTTTCGCACATCGTGACATTGATGTATTCGATTTGAATATCTTAAAGAATTTTCGCCGGGTTAACGATTGCCTGCGAGTGGCGGAACTGGCGGCGGCACAAGGAAAAGTTACCTCAAATCGTTTTGTATTTATGTAGTGACGTGAGATGTTGAAAGACAAATAACAGCTGAAAATTAAATCTAGACGCAATGAAAGATGCGAACTCGTGTTAGAGACTATTCTAACGAACGGCAGAGATTCAAATAATTGGAAAATTAAATGTAATTCGATTTGCTGGAGCCGGGGCTTCGTTCCGCATATAAATTGCGAGTAATGCCGGCGGCCGTGCGCCCCACGAAGAGGTAAAACCTAATGACACTCCCAACCTAGTCAGATAGGTGTGCTTTTAGTGTGGGGTGTATTTTGTTAGTGAATTGTTTGTTTGCTTGGTTGTTTATTTGATATGTTGTTTAGATGTTCAATTACAGAAGAGAAAAGTGATGGGTTCATGATTGCGAATTGATTCCAAGCGGCGCACTCAGGCAATTAATGAAAGTTGTTTATTTGATTGTACTGATGGTGTTACATGGCATCAGCTTTTCCACATTATACCCACGCTTAGGCTGCGGAAATAATATTGTGAAGATGTTAATTTGATTTATATAGCTTACGTAGCCATCTAATTGTCGTTAATAATAGTTTGGATAAAAAACTGTATTTTTCACGTTTCTTCACACACTTCATTTAATATGATTCGGATTGTCGGATCTCAGTCAAAGGGACATCTTTTTGTTTTATAATCTGTTGGCATTTTAGAAGTAAATTCATAATGTCTTTCAAATAGAAGCTCTGGTCTTTACTCCGGCGATTGGCGAGACAATCTTCACAATTATTTCTTGATTCCAATTATTCGTAATGACGGTTGGCAATGAAAAAAATGGTGATTGCTTGGTGGTAAGACTGGCCAGTAAGGTGGATGCAACAAAATTTCTCCACTAAGCTGCCGATACTTCTGGTGAGCCATTATAGATCTGTGCAACCGGGCATTGTCTCGGTGGAACCCAACACTTCTCCTGATGGCTAAATCTGATTGATTTCAGTCAGTCGCAAACTTCAAACGATTCAATTGGTAATAGTAGAGGTCCAAATCTTGTGTTTGACCTAAGGAGGTGTGGCGGTTCTTTAAAACCTTTCTAAAGAACCATCCATTTCTTTAAAACAACCTACTTTTCCCTCACTCCATAAACCACTATACTTACCTGCATTCGAGCAGTGTAAGCTTCCTTTCAAATAACTTTCACCTGAAAGTAAAACCCCAGCAGGCATGCACATGAAACAAGTTACTTCATTCATATTATATGAACCGTGCCAGACGATCGGCTCGGATTGTCAGCAATTATAAAAGATAAATACTCGCTGGCCAGCGTAATTGTTGACACAGCGGTAGCCGGTATTCTTACCAAGGTTTGCTAGTTGCGACCAATTTCCTTTATCGGTTATCTACCGATAACGGGATTTGGGCACTAATATGATTGACGTTAGACAATCATACCCTAGATCATGCCTAACGATGCTCCGGCCTGTTAAACAAACAAACACACAGTAGCATCACTGTGTTCACCCTATTAACCGACCGCTGGTCCATGGCCACTCTGGGCGAAATGTACGCTTGCACATCTGCAAGGCTAATTCCTCGCCATTATACTCATGTACCGACACCGTCTTGTACACAAGACCCAAATTTTCGGCTGACCTATCGTCACCAGAATGTATAGCCTACAACGGCATTATCATGAACGCCCGAGTAAACACGATGTGCATATCATCGTGACCCTTGAAATAGCGTTTTTGTGTATCTTAAAGCAAAAACGTATTTCGTTCACAGGCGCAGGTCATCAAAGATTTATGGCCCTCGAAATAGCGTTTCTGTTTATTTAAGACACAGAAACCTATTTCTCCCTTCAGCGATCTTCCCTATCGCGTATATCTATGTTATAATGCCTGCAATGCATTACACCAGGAGTCAGATTTTCACCGTCCAACGGGGCAGACGTTTAAAGGTCGTCGCGGTCAGGTCAAATTTTACGAGTCGAGCATCGAAGAGGAGTTCGTGTCAGCTTAGATTAAATTAAATAAAACACAAAAATTATCATTCCATTCCAACATTAAATAAAATAAAGAGTGAGCTTATGTCGCGAAGATTATTAACATTAAAAATACAACCCGGGACCAAATTGTTGTCCTCACCATTGGTTACAATAAAGAAACGTTAACAATAAAACCAGACTGCGTTTTTGTATTATATTTCCTTCTTCGTCGGTGAAAGTTCGGAGTTCTGTTATACCAGTGGCGTGTGGTGGGCTATTTCACTGAACCAGCGTCCTTGCTTACGCCTAGTAAATACTCCCCACAGAGGTAGTCCATAGGAAGAGATCCAAAGAGTCCCAGCAAATGCACAGTAGAACCTTACTGAACGTTAGTGCTCGTTTGTTAACCGTTTCGGCTGCTTCACGGCCTCTCGTCTAGTATCAATTTCACACGTTTTGATTGCGATCATTTTCATCAATTTTTTATTAATATATAATCATTTTTTATTTTATCACTTCTTAGTTTATTGAGTTATTGGCTAGAGAAAAATACACTTAAATTGTAGCTTAAGGTGTCTAAATTTAAATCCGCTGAATTTTAGTCAGAAAAGGCCTCCTTTTTTCACTGGGCGTCGCTTGCTACACATATTTCAGATTTCGGGAAATTTTTGACCATAAATTCCCTCTCTTTCAAAGCAAACTACTCATCAAGGCATTTTCGAGCATTCTGACGAAATAGGAGTGCTATTCAACGAGCAGCTTAGTTCTGAAATCAGTTGGTAGTCAAAGGGGGCTGGCTTTCGTATCATCGGATCAGTGGTGTAATCCGTTTTGGGAATCTTAAATATGCACAATATGCCTAATTGCACTATCGGTTAGCGCGACAAGTCTTGTGGGTACTTCGTCTCTTAGGTAAGGTGCCTCAAGGGCACAGGTTCACCAGTTTCCCAACAAATGGTTTGGATTGCAACGCCTACAAAGTCGCAGAGCTGTTATTCACCGGCACGCTTCGTAATTTCCTCAAAATAATACGATTCTTTTTTTCATCAATTAAAAATGCAATCAACGGTTCTTTATTGATCATGTGGCTGTTTCACAAATGATATAACTTACGTTAACTTAAGGGGCTGGCTTTCAAGTGCCGGTAGAAATAAATAAAATGATTACAAACGTATTTTCTATCGTAAAGTTCAGGATTAAATTTAATGAGGTTTTAACCTTCACAATATGTACAGAGTTCACTTTTACATACATGAACTGTTTACAAACTTATTTTATTGTTGATCGAAATTGAAGTTACAAAATGGGACACTAGTTTAATTTTACACGGATCTATTTTCGTTTGGTTGTCGATCGCAATTAAAGTTACAAAATGGTACATTAGTTTAATTTTACAAAGGTACAGTGTTAATTACAACATAATGGACTTTAAAGATTTTAATTTCCACAAAACTACTGATTCAATTTTTAAGTACACCGAAAAACTCCAGGAGCTCGTCCACCGACCGTTGGTAATATTCGACTAACTTTCTACCCATTCGTGCAATAACCTCGCACGAACGAAACATCTTCGCCAGCATCCCCGGTCCATACAACATACCGACAACGATTCTCGACGAACGATCCATACAGGGCGGTGCACACATATTCCATTACCACGGTCGCCCATGCTGGGCATTCCCCAGCACGAAAAGTGGACACACAGATACGATTCCGGGACGCGGGCAACCCCCGCAGGCGTGGTAAATTATCGTACGATGGTGTTTATTTAATCCAACTGCGCACAGCACTTTAGGTTACTAGTGCCCGTTCGCAGACGGTCGATACAACAGAAAACTAGATCACAACCAAAAGGGTTGCAATTGTTCGCTATGTGGCATTAGGAGGGCATTGGATGTTTATTCCCTAGATCCACGCACATAGCATTTCCGACGATCTCGTATCTTTAGCTGCGCTTCATCGGTGTTGTCCCTGGTTCACACCAACTATACCGCCCGACGTGTCTTTGTAAGTTTTCTGTCGTTAGGCTGAGCGACCGAGATGTTTAAACTGGCTAAGGACAGAAAGAGTATCCTCTGCACGTGTGCGGCTGAATCAAAATGGTAATACGTCCGCTCAAATACATTTCACGCTATATTGGTTGCTCAGGGAATTGACCGTATCTTCTAAATAAGAAGATAGTGCAATTGGTGGAAATCATGCTTGGGATAAATATCGTTGGCGCCGTACAATAATGCCGCACTACATGAATGAGATTTCTCTTTCAGGGAATTTTTTTTTTTTTTTTATTTATTTATTTATTACCATGTAAGTAAATTACATAATAACTTAAATCTAATAGCGCTAGCAACTAAGGCTTTCGGCTAGTTTGGCATTAAATATTTATGTGTACATTCGTTTTTTTTTTTGTTGTTGTTAAATTACGTTTTGAAGCTTAAGTAGGGTTAGTAGGTGGTAGAGCTTGGCTATGTTGGTTGCGGTTGGGTCGGAGATGATGTTTCTGATGTCGTCTTTAAGATGTCGGTGAGCGAGGGCTTTTATGCCTTCGCATTCCAAGAGGATGTGTTTGGATGACAATGTGGAGTTAGATCTGCAGATGTGACATGTGGGCGGGTTGGTTTTATTGATGAGATACTGGTTGGTTATACGTGTATGTCCAAGGCGCAGGCGGAGAAAGCATTTGATCTGTTGCACGGGCGATGTTGTCGGGTAGATGACGGGTTGTCTATTAGGGTTTATTGCTACATATGTATGGTTGTAATTTAACCATTTCAATTGTTCTAACTTTCGTAGTTCCCTTTCAAAGTACTTGTCTATGTCCTTATTGTTGTACACGTAGAAAGTTGTTAATGGTTCCTTTATAGCCAATTTGGCTGCGATATCAGCTGCTTCATTTCCCCTTATACCACTATGACCAGGGACCCAGAGCAGTTTTACTTTGGGTTGCTTCCGGATTAAGTTGTCCTGAATCATGTGGATTATTTGGTTTTTGTTATTCGGGTTCTGTATTGCTTGTATGGCGGACAGGCTGTCGGTGCAAATTAGTGTTTTATTTTTCTCAACTAATTTGATTGCTTCCAGCACTGCTGTTGCTTCGGTTGAAAAGATGGAGCAGAATTCGGGTAAAAGTCCTTTTCTGATGACTGTATCTGTTCTGTTTACTACGGCGAAAGCTGTACCTTCTTTTGTTTTGGAACCGTCGGTAAAGAGTAGGTCCCATTCCCGGTGTTTGTTTCGTAATAATTGGAAGTGTTGTTGGTATACTTCTTGGTTAGTCGTGCTTTTGGGGAGCTGTGATAGGTCTTCTATTACACAATCTGTTGGTATTAGCCACGGGGGAGAATGTGCTCGTTGTCTTTGTGGCGTAGGTGTGGCGAGCAGTTCTTTTGCCAGTTCTATTGAGTGTCCTAAGGCCGAATTATATTTTTGAGGGCGTTTTCTCTTAAGTATTCGTTTAATGTCCTCTAAAATGGGTGTTGAGGCCATTGCGGGAAACTTTGCGGCTAGTTTTGACGACAGAGTTTTTATCCTATTTTCTATGGCCGGGAGTCCACTTTCTGTTAGGATGTTCGTAATTGGGGTGGTCCGAAAAGCCCTTGTACTTATGCGGGCTGCTGCGTGGTAGGGAGATTTAATTGCCTGTAACGTTGTTTTGCTGCAATTACCGTATATTAGTAGGCCATAGTCTATTTTTGACAGTAGGAGAGCTCTAGTAATGTTTATTAGTGTGTTAGTATGGGCTGAGCCGTTTTTAGATGACAAATATTTCAGTATGTTTAACCTTAACACTAGATTTTTCTTAAGGGCTAGACAATGATTCTTAAAATTATATTTACAATCGAATTGTAGGCCGAGAATTTTTAGTGTATCTACATTCCTAATGTAAGTGTTTTCAAAATTTACTAATAAAGATTTGTTACAATGTTTCTTTTTGCATATATGTAATATTTTAGATTTCACGCTCGAAATTTTTGAGCCTGAATAGTTACACCATTTTTGTGTGTCTGATAGGATATTTTCGAAAGTTTTGCTAGCTACTTCTAGGTCGTTTACATTTGTGAATAATATAAGATCGTCGGCGTAGAGACAATGTTTTACATTTTTATGTTTAGAGATAATGCTATTTAACTCTTCAAACGCTATCTTAAATAATACTACTGATAACGGTGATCCTTGGGGGATTCCAGTATTTGTATTATGGACGCCAGAGAACACGCCGTTACATTTGATCCTGAATTTTCTATTATTCAGAAAGGATCTAACAAAGTTATACATATGATGTCCTATTTTCCATTTTTGTAATTTGTGGAGGATGACGTGTGGACCGATGCGGTCGAATGCTTTTTCGAAGTCTATTGATAAAATGGATGTATGTTTCTTGCAGGAAAGGGCACCAACAATATGGTTATCTATATGAAGAAGCGCATCCATTGTTCCCCTGCTTTGTTTGAAACCGACTTGTTTGGTACTTATCAGATTATATATTTTTCTAGGTACCAGTTTAGTCTCTTAGCAACAATTTTTTCCAATACTTTTCCTAAACAAGGCAGTAAAGAAATGGGGCGGTAGCCGTGGATTGTATCAGTTTTGTTATTATGCTTTGGTAGAGGGATAATTGTGGATACTTTCCACATTTGAGGAATGGTGCCAGTTGTATATATGGCATTAAACAGATTTAGAAGGCGTTGTTTCAAAATCGTTGGCCCGTTTTTTACCATTTGGTAGTCAATTCTATCAAAGCCTGGCGTCTTACCTTTTGCGGTATGAAGACCAGATTCTAGTTCTATCTGTGTTATGGGAAGTTGGATAACGATATTGTAGGAATTACTTGGGTTGCTTGGGGACGTTGGATGCGCCTCTATTTGGTTTTTGGCAGTATGGAAATCTGGGTGGAAGTTGAAGTTGGAGGGCGTATTTGCCCAAGTCTCGGCGAAGTATTTGGCTATTTTGTCCGGACATGTGAGGGCGTCGGATCCTGTATGTATTAAATTGATAGTAGATGGGTTATAGTTGCCTGTTAGCGTTTTTATGTTGGCCCATATCTTTTTGGGGGTGTATGTTGGGTTTAGTTTTTCCGTGAAGGACTGAAAGGATTTTGCTTTTTCGATTTTGGCTGTTCTTCGGAACATGGCGTTAAGCCTTTTGTACCTTAAGAGATGTTGATCGGTTGGGTGCTTCTTAAAAATTTTCCATGCCAGTTGCTTTTCTGCCCGTAGCTTTGCCAGATCTGGATTCCACCATGGTACGGCGGTTTTGTGATACCTTTTCGTTGTCTGTGGAATGGAGCCATTGGCGGCTGTTCGAATAGCTTTTGTGATAACGGCAGCTTCTTGATTTATGTTGGCTTTTGTATTATGTAGATTAAGGAATTGTGTGGTGATAGTTTGAAATTTGTTCCAATTTGCTCGGTCAGATTTGAATTTAGGTAGGAGTTTGATTTTTCCCTTTTTATTGTTGCCGGTTGAAATACAGATTTTTATTGGAAAGTGATCACTTCCATGTAGATTATCTAGTATTTCCCAGTTTGTATTAGGGGACAGTTGGGATGATACGAGGGAAAGGTCTACATTTGTAAACGTCTTGTGTGTGGAAAAATGAGTGTGATTGCCGTTATTCAATATAACCAATTGTGATTGTAGTAAAAATTGTTCCACGGTTTTCCCTCTTTTATTTGTTGTTTGTGATCCCCATATTGTACTCCAAGAGTTGAAGTCTCCCATTAGAAGAATGGGGGTGTGTATGTGTTGAATTATTTTATTCAAGTCAGACAGGGTATATGGTTGGGTAGGAGGAATGTAGATTGAGATCACGGTTAGCTTTAGTTTGCCCGTTAGTTCGACTGCCGTGGCCGAGAAAGGGGTATTTAGACTGATATGCTTATGGGTTAGTGCCCGATGTATTAATATCCCGGACCCTTGTTTACAGGAGTTATTTTCTTTAAGATTGTTAAAGTATGCTATGTATTCCCGAGGCACTCTCGCATTTGAAGAGTGGGGTAAGTGCGTTTCTTGCAGTGCTATGATGGACGGTTTGAGTTCTTTTATAAGGAGCTGTAACTCGTGATAATTGTTATGAAACCCATTCAGGTTCCATTGAATTATTAAGCAGTCTGCGGGGTTATAATTGGATGTTGCTATAGAGTTCGAGGTGGGAGTATAACGGTGGTTCTTTTCTTGACTCCGCGCCACACAGCTCGTCCCACTCAGTTTTCCAATCCACTCGAATTGATTTGAGTGAGAAGAGCTCCGTGCCGCGGAGTCAATAGGCTGTTGAGAGAGGTTAGAATTATATATTTACATATTCAGGTAGAGGGATACTCCCGATTTGATCTAACTGGGATTTTTGTGTTTGTGTGGTGGTAGGTTTGGCTTTGCTTGTATGTGTTTGAGTTTCTAGGGAGGAGGAAGATTGATTTTTAGTTTTGGTTATATTTATTCGTTTAGAGATGGGACATTTTCTCTTTTCAATTTCTTTTAGAGCTGTATAGGAAGAGGAGGGAAATATATTTGTTTCTTTGTTGGGAGATTTGTTTACGGCTATTGGATTTTGAATTACTTTTGGTAGAAGTGTATTGGAACTGGCTGGAGTTATAGGCGCAGACGTGTGTTTTCTAATTTGATCGGAGTAAAGGTCGTTATTTGTTGTTTGTATTGTATTCTGTTCCCTATATATGCGTTTAGCGTCAGCTAGGGTTGTTTTGTTTTTTGTTTGAATTTCTAGTACTTTTTGGTACTCAATATATTTAGGGCAGGTAGAGGAAGAGGCCGGGTGCGGACCTAGACAGTTAGCACACATTGTTCTAGTGCATTCAGTTTCTGGATGTGGTGGCAGATTACATGTATTACATGCTGTTGTGCGTTTACACCATTTTGCCGTATGGCCGAGTAATTGGCATTGCCTGCACCGCATTGGCCTTGGAATGTATTCCTTGACCTTGGCGTTGTACCAGCCGATTTCTATTGTTGTTGGTGGTTGTAGCCGATCAAAAGAAAACAGCATCAATCCTGTGGGTAATCGTTCTTCGTTGTTAATTTTTGTGAATTTGAAGACATTTACCACACCTTGGGAACCCATTTCTGTTATAATGTCGGCTTCTGGGACGTTAATTAGGCAAGGGGCATACACAACCCCTTTGGAAGTATTTAGTTTGGGGTGTAGTCTAATATTGACCGGACAGATTGTGTCAAAACGCGTAGACTGGATGAATCTATCAGCGATTTCTTGGTCTTTAGCTAAAATTAGGATAGAACCATCCCTAAGAAGTGTAATTTTTTCGTACTGCGTACTGATAGAATCAATGATTCTTTTTAGTACAAAGACGTTGACGGATGTAAGTGGCATTGATGCTTCGGTTGGGTAGATTTGAACGAACCGTGGGTTTTTTATTGCGGTTTTGTTCGGGAGAGGAGGGAAATTGAAAGACAATGGGCTGCGGGATTGTCTTTTCTTTTTTGTTGGCACGTTGGCTGTAGAGCCTGAGAGTGAGCATTCTCCCAGTTCTACGAACCTATTGCCGGAATGATGGCTTGGCCCTAGGGCCATGTTTTTTTTTTTTGTTTCTTACCTGGTGTATCCTTGTTGTGTTTTGTTTGTGAGTTCAAGGGAATTTACGATTTTTAAATACTTTTACTCTAGGACAATTCACTTCACTTTTTTAACTATCGCACTGTTAAAAAAAAGGTGTTCTCTGTAAGAGAGTTCGCGGGTGACTGGGGGAATTTTCGAAGATGCCTTGCATGCATCTTGTGGGAAAAACTCTTAAGAGTAGAAATGTCTGCGTGTAATTGCGGTGAAAGGAAAATTGATATGCCCACTTCCCAGGTAAGCAATTGCTCAGCTATACTTGCCAAAGAACTTGTGGTATAGGGTTTTTGTAGGCTTGGTGATATTTCCGAAATATAGGCGAAGAGATAAGTAGTGGCGTTGGAAGAAACCGCCACAGTCTTACTGTGGGATTCTAAGCAAACAATCGGATCTCCACACGCGTGTCCGAGTGCAGTGTGAGGTTATCTATGTGATCCCAGGCAAACAAAGGGATCTCCACACACGCGTCCTGGTGCTGTAAAAAATGCGAGGATATACACGCGAATGATGTATAGTGCGTGAAAACCCCCAACTCATTCCATTCTTTGTTTTCCTCTTTTTCGCACCTCTGTTTGTGTTCCTTTAAATATCGATACTCTCGATTGATTTATAATCTTTGGAGAGTTTTTGGTGTCTGAGTGGCATAATGTTCCTCATGGAAGCGAAGTGACCTGGTTTTCGGCACGGATCTAGTGGGGCACCTACTACAAGGGCACAACACCAGTAGTGGTTGCTTTCGCTTATCTTTCGCTGGTCCCGACTTGATTCCTTTCCTGAGGCGGTATCGGTTTTCTGTTCTAAGCCGTTTCAATGGAATGGGAATTTCGCGTTGATTTGTGTAAAATTCGAGGCTTGAGATGCAATTTCTCTTCTCTGTCTGCCCACGTTTCTAACCAGAAACCAACTAACCTTGCACTTAGCGAAACCCAGGTATTAACTAATACAGATATTTCTGATTTTAATTTACCTGGATATAACTTAGTGCCTCTGTTCTTTCCACATCGTGGTCTAGCCACATACATACGAAATTATATTTCTTGTCAGACTCTCCCAAAATATGGGCTCTGCTCCAATCCAGAATTTAATTCATCGTGGCTACAACTTCACGTTTGTAAGAATATCATACAATACTAGTTTCTTTACAGAAGCCCAAACTTGGATAGAAACGCATTCTTTAACGAATTTGATGATCTGTCTGATTCTATCGATAGGATTTTGGCCCTATATCCGCACACTGAAATCATTATTGCGGCTGATTTCAATCTCCAAAACTCTTAGTGGCTTCGTCACTCCGATCACGGGTACCAGATATAGATGGTCATTTCGCCAATACCCTGGGCCTGTTTCTCATCTCCCACCCGAATCAATACACAATGCAAGTTTCATTGCCTTGGGCACTTCAGACCACTGTGTCGTGTCAGCTAAGTTTGATCTAACCGACAGCAACGTTAACGAGAAAGCACCCAAAAGAACAGTATGGTTCTACGAGAAAGCCAACTGGGAAGATCTGAACGACTTTTTTGGGAGGTTAAATTGGTCGTTATTTTTCCTCAATAATGAAGTTGACTCTATAGCGGCAACATTGACAGACACGATTCTACTTGGCATGTGAAACTATATTCCGCACTGGGTAAAGAGTATCAAACCCAAGAGAAATATGTGGTTCGATTCCGGGTGCAGAGAAACCATTGAAGCTGAAGAGTCGAGCTTCCGGTTATATAAATCAAACAGTTCTGAAGAAAACCGGAAAAGATTTAAGAGAGCTAGAAATGACTGCAATGCGCATATTAAACGCGCCAAGTTCTTGCCCAGAGAGTGAGACAAAAAATACTATACTCTCCCACAGGTAGTACGAGGGTTGCCTCTTATGTTTCGGGATTTGGCAACCCCGGCGTTGCAATCCGGCAATTGACAGCTCTGTCGTAAAGTTGGACATTTTTGAGGTTATACGCACTCAGAACGTTTTGACATACGAGCGCTATTTGTGTTGTTTACAGTAACTTAAAAGATTCATCTCGGCCCAAAAATGGGATTAAATCGTCAACATTTTCGTGCGATTATTTTTTACAACTTTCGGCGTGGATTAACTCAGCAACAGTGCATGGATGAACTTAATTCAATTTTTGGCGATGAAGTTCCATCAAGGACCAGTATTTATCGATGGTATGGTGAATTCAATCGTGGTCGTAGTTCACTCCAAGATGAATTTCGTGAAGGTCATCCAAAATCAGTTGTTGTTCCGAAAACCATTGATGCTCTGCGCGAACTGATATTGGAAGATCGTCATGTGACCTATCGTGAGATTCAGACAACATTAGGCGTTAGTGGGATCAGCATACATTCAATATTGCATAAACATTTGACTGTCAAAAAAATTTGTTGGCGTTGGATCCCACAATTTTTTGTCAATCGCCCAAAAAAAGGCTCGTGTCAATTGGTCGAAAGAAATGCTCAAAAAATACGGTCGCGGTGCTTCGAAACACGTCTATGACATCGTGACAGGTGATGAATCGTGGATTTACGCGTATGAGCCCGAAAGTAAACAGCAGTCGACTGTCTGGGTGTTTCAAGATGAGCCAAATCCAACAAAAGTTGTTCGCGCACGAAGCACTTCCAAGCAAATGGTCGCCTGTTTTTTCGGAAAAACTGGACATGTCGCAACCGTACCACTAGAACAACGCAGAACAGTCAATTCTGAGTGGTACACAACCATTTGTTTGCCAGTTGTCTGCCAAGAAATCAGGAAAACCAACCGCCGAAGACGGATCACTCTTCACCACGACAATGGGAGCTCTCACACATCGGCTGCGACAACTGCATTTTTGAGCAGCCAAAACATCGATTTGATGGGTCATCCGCCGTATAGTCCTGACTTGGCACCGAATGACTTCTTTTTATTCCCGTACGTAAAAAACAAACTGAGAGGTCAACGTTTTTCGACACCTGAAGAAGCGGTTTGTGCATTTTCAGAATGCATGTGTTGGAGATACCTCAATCAGAGTGGCAAAAGTGCTTCGACAATGGGTTCAAACGCATGCAAAAGTGTATAGATCTTCATGGGGAATATTTTGAAAAACAATAAAGTGATTTTCGATGATCAATATTTGTTTTTGTTCTCTAATCCTGAAATATAAAAGGCAACCCTCGTATAAACTTCTGCGCATTCGTGTAAAACTTTCAAAGCTCAGTCTCTTCATCCATTGCATCGCTTATAGTCGATGACAGACCTGACACCAGTGCAATAGAGAAAGTGAATCTACTTGCTGCACATTTTGCAGCGAACTCAACGATGCCTCAACATCAGTTCTGCCTCAACTTGAGCATAAGTAGCACACCATGAGTCAGATTTACTTTCGAACGTGTACTGTCGCCCACGCACTCAAGGAGCTAAACGTTCAATTTTTTGTGATTCTAACTGTCATAACGTCAGTTCGAATCACACGTTGTTCACTATCAGCGCAAACGCTATAATTGGTGATCCCGGCGTGATCGACACACAGCACACACTTTCCCATAGTAAACAGAACTTCACGACACGATCACTACCGCATAGAGCACCGGCACACTCGCCTGCTCCGACGATCTCTCGCTCAATTCCTCAATGAACTTTATGTAGATACTTCTCTTACACTTTGGCTTTTCACTCCGTCAATACATTTTGCATAACAACACAATTTTCCTATTTTCTAACTAGCGGTTACTTTGCTTCTTTCTGACCATCACCAGATTCTTTCAAATATCCACTCCCAAGACAAACCACTGACTGCCGACCCTTTCGCCAAACCAACCTTTACTTTCTCTTCCACCACTTACTCATCACCTCCGGGGTTAACACCTTTCGCATATTACCTTGCAATTTACTTTCAATTAACCCAATTACCGATTCTCAAGTTCGATTTGCGATCGCTTCATATCGCTGAGCTAGTAAATATTCCTTCATTGATTTCAACTTCCCGTTCAACCTTTGCGATCGCGAATTGACCCAATTAATTTTATTTCTGTTGATTGGGGTGGAACATGCAGTAATTGTTCCGGAATATGCAGTTAATAGCTTTTGCGATATTGGGCAATCGCTTTCGGCATATGCAATCAATTGCTTTTGTGTCAATTGGTTCAAAATATGCAATTGATAATTTTATTGCCCCGGGGGTCATTTGAGTTTAAAATCGGATGGCGTTTTTGGGTTTCGGTGTGTCACTGATCTCTTGTACATCATCTTTGATGATGATGTCACTGACACACTTAACACCCCCACCGCCAGAATCCGAATTCTCCTGAATTCTTGAGCTTACCGCACCTTTTACGTCAACTATCTGAACCTTGATTTTTCTTCTTCTATACCTTATGTACATGGCCAATATAGCTATTATGATAGTTACTACTCGGGTTGTGCTGATACCATATGAGACGTTTTTGTGCATTTTCAGCTCTTCTATCTGCTTGATATTTTCTAAATGGTCTGATACAATTTCTTCGAATGAGATTTGTTTCGGTATAGTCTGGTTGATATTTGTACTCGGGTAAAAATATTTTGCGTGCTCTATTACCTTTCTGTTGCTGAATTTTTGGTGGCAAACTTCAACAGTACAATTATTAAAGCTTATCATGGCGTTTCCGTTCACCACTATTGGCCTATCGTCGCAGTCCTGGTATACCTTTTCCCGAATCGCATTTTTGACTACTAGAATATCCTCGTCTATTGATTCTACTTCCGTCCTATTGCTGAATTTATATTTGCAGTTGTTTCTCCAAATACAACTAGTGCTAGGTTTCAAATCTTTTAAGAGCTCACCTTCTTTGTAGGCGAGGTGTTTGCCTTTTATTGTTACAATAAATTGCTTGCCCTCGTCTACTTCGTAGGACTTCGAGTTTGGAATTGGCAATAATAGTTTCAAGTCGCCTTTTACGTAGTTTCTCGGGATCTTTACTGCTATCACCAGCGATTGGTTTAGATGCATTAACACCCCCATCTTTATCAGCTTTAACTTATAGAAATCTACGTTGTACTTGTCTATTTCTTCCGCCGTTAACATGCTCGGGTGAAATATGTTATTTTTCGCGGCTGCTATACTGTCTTGAATTTGGTCCACCTTAGCTTCTATGTATCTTAGCTTCAGCATTTGGTCCAGATACAACGAGTGTCGCTGTAGAATGCCCTCTTGCTTAGCCACCGTGTTGACTACGTCTGCTGTTTTGTTCCTACCCTGCTCTATGGCCTCTTTTAATACATTGAACGAATCGCTAAAGTGTTTGTTGATGGCAATCTGCTTGTTTAGGTTTGCTATGGCTTTATGGTTATTACTTTCGTTAAATTCTAGGTGTTGCAAAATTTCCTGCCTATCTGTATCATCCATGGTTCCGAATAACCATTACTGAGCGGCCCCTACTGTGTTAAGGATACCTCTTTTACGTCTGGTCTGCCTGGATGTTATTGACCTAAGTTTTGTTTTTACATCGGAGACCACTGCTTTCAACAATTCTCTGTTATCTACTTCTAATTTTTCTATATCGTTGCTTATCTGTGACAAAATACTTTCTATGCTACTTATGTTGATTAAGTGTAGGATGGTGTCGGTCTGGTTTACTGCATCTACCTCCTTTGTCTTGATTACGGTGTAGCCTATCTCTTCATGGATCGGGTTGACTTGTAGCTGTCCTTGCACCATCGGTTGCATTAATAGCAACACTACCGTCACGATCATCATCTGAAAATTTGAGAGGACGTTTAATGTTGGTCCTGTGAATGTTTTTCAGTGGAGCTATTCTATAATACGGTTCATCCTTATGTCTTAGTATTTTATAATTTCTTATGTGTCCTACTTCTCTATTTTCTTTATAGCTTTCTCTCTTTAAGTTTCTTTTCTTTATCACCCTTTGTTTATTGTTCTCTATCCTTTGCCTTAACTCCTGGTTTGACACTTCTTTTACTGCTTGGTTTGGGGAGCTTGTTATTGTGGAGTGATACCGATTGTTATAGTTCCCTATAGCTATCTGTATCTTCATCTCAACCGAGAGCTCTCTATCCTCAATTCCGGTTATTATCTCTAATAAGGTCGAGTGTAGGCGCTCTATATCTGCATTGCCAGTATGACTATTTGGCTTGGTCAGATGAACCTCTACGAGTTCGGTGCGCAGGAATTCTATCAGCTGCTCTGCCCTAAATTCGTTGTCCATTATGATCTTCTTTGGTTTTCCGAATTTTGCGAACTGTTCTACCATTATGGCTTTCTTAGCCCTCCAGTTCCTATCGGTTATGCAGTATGCTGTTGCGAACTTTGTTAGTTTGTCTATTGTTGTCACAAAAGCATGCTTTTTGAAGTGAAATATGTCGAGGTGAATAGTTTCATTCTTTTCTTGAGGCGTCTCCGTCCTTTCGAATTTAGCATTCATGGGTTTCCTATCATATTTTATCTCTCTGCACTTGCACTCGTACGCCTTCATGGGCGTGGGTTTATGGAGTATTGTTAGTATTGTGCCAAGACACGGGCACCGGTTTTACTAACTTTCCAACGACGTAGAGAGAAGTCACGACACACCACGAAAAAAATGTCACTGCTTCGTCAAAGAAAGTAATGAAAAGAATGAAACACTGTATATTAATGTAGAGAACTGTTTGTAATTGTTCGTATTAGTAATTGGTAATTAATAGTAAAGGTGCTGTTCTTAAACTTAATTACAACACGCACATTCCACTTTCGCGCACGTCTCTTTTATTGGAAAAGGTGCTTAAACTCTCTTATTATTTAATTTGAAAAACTAATCGATAAATACTTTCCAAACTCCAACGACCTCGGTGACGGTAGATATCTGACTGCCGGTATTTTAAGCTCACAATAAGAAAAGGGCCACCTAAAGGGAAACTGCAAAAGGGGAGGAGCTACACGATTAACTTGAGGTAGTTAATCGTGATAGGACCGGGGGAAATAGGCATACATTATGCATATGTGTGTACGCCTCGCATACGATCGTCCGGCGACCGTGGATGGAGGCCAACATCGCTACTGCATCTTCCACGAATGCAAACAATAACATCTGGGGTGAAAAAGACACGAACCGATGATCTGGTCATCCTATGGGAGGCCATAAATCAACATTTCGGTTGACGATGTGGATTTCCTTTGGTCCGCCGACGGGTGGCGGCCGTTATTAGGAAATTGTGTATGCATAGCACTCTGTGGTGCCAATGCGATGTTTAGATTATTGTTTGATATTTAATAAGGAATTCTTTGTTGATGTTGTTTCCATAGCATAAGGCTATGGAAACGAGGTGCCCTGGGTAGAATGTATGCCTAAGGATGGGATTCCAAATGCCACGGCAATGTGATAATCTTTGCCGTGGACTTAATGTTTTTTTAGGAATCGATGCCTGCCCGAGGATAAATTTTCGATGCCACGGCTAAGTGATAAGCTTTGCCGTGGACTTAATGTTTTTTTAGGAATCAATGCCTGCCCGAGGGTGAATTTTCGATGCCACGGCTAAGTGATAAGCTTTGCCGTGGACTTAATGTTTTTCAGGGATCAATGCCTGCTCGGGGATAAATTTTCGGTGCCACGGCTAAGTGATAAGCTTTGCCGTGGACTTAATGTTTTTCAGGGATGGTGTTGGCGACAAAGGGGGGGGGGGGGGGGTTGGAAGGAAAACCCCCACAGAGTGGGTAAGCTGCCTAACGGATATTCATAACAGTTATCCGATTGGGTAACTGTATTAATTCCGGCGATTTGGCTGGGGGTAAATGCCGTAGCAAGGTTACGCAACCTTGCTGAAGTTCGTCTTAGAGGTGAGTCGGTTCGCCTGGAATAGTGGGGATCGAATGATGTATGGCTCTTCGGGCCCTGAAAAGCCCCACCGGTTCAGTAACACACCCACAACGTGTTGCGAAAAGGAAGAAAGAAATAATTGTCCACCAAAAGAAAACAAAACGAATAAAAGAAAACACAGGTAAACATTCCTTTTTTATTCCTTACATTTTATTGTTTCCCTCCTACGGCTTTACACTTTTTTCTGTGGTGATGTTCCTTTATTCTCGGTTATGGTTACAACACATACGTATCGATTAAACTGACATGGTTCTTATTAATTAATGTCTGACGAAATCTCTTCCGTACTTAATATTGTTTTATAAAATTCACTCACACACTATGTTACAGATTTGTGTTTATAAGCACGTTTAAGTGACCGAGCAGTTTGGCATACAACGACCCGATCAACATTAAACAAACGGAAGAAGAAAATCTATTTCCTAAAGAACTGGTAAAATTTTACTCGCGGCTATGACTCGACTCCTGACCGCACTCGACAGGGGATGAATTTGATTTCTTGCTATTGGTAGTTAACACTCGACTTCGGAGATGAAACTCGACTAACGACTGTCGCACGGATCATGCTGCCAGTCGCGACTGGGGTGGATTTCCACAGATGTGGTGAGAAGCGAATTAAATCTTTCTTTCGCCCGGCGACCAATGAGAAATTAGTTCGTGGCCTCGTTGGAAAGATTCCCTTGCCGATCGTATAGATCATTTGTTTACCCATACCCTGGAATGGCGGGTAAACGAAATTGCATCCGAGATTGGATGCAAGTAAAAGAATCCAACCAGGGCCGCTGAGCAAACAATGGTAATTCGAAAGAGACCAAAAGGGATTTGTTTATGGGATCATTGCGGGCGGATCGAATCGGCTTCTTCTACTTGTATGTTATGTATACAGAAAAATTCGATTCGGTGGCAAGCGTGAGAATGATAATTGTTTAGACAAACAATTCATGGGTCGTGTCTGTTTCGATGATTGTTCATCGGTTAGACAATGGATCATACGATTAAGGTTGCAGCTGTGCAAGCAAGCAACTCTCCATGGCTTGGTCGTTGGTCAAACAATTGCTTAGACCTATGTACACAGGAAAATTACTGTGTACATGAGGGACATGGTTGCCGGCAAGAGGAACCAATAAGATTCCAAGTGGTTCCTGAAGGATGTGAACCGAAATGATTTTGGATGAAATGCGATGTTGCTTGATGCCATGGCAAGATGATGATCTAGCCGTGGGTTATATTGCAGGTGAGAGATAATGATTGAAATGTATTCTGTTGCAGGTTGGGAATGGGGAGTTGGGTTGAGAAGGTGGGCGGTTCTTTGGGCAAGTTTTAAGCTTAGAACCCCCACATGGCCATTGGATATTTCAAAAGCCTTCGACAGAGTTCGGCATCCAGCCCCTATGTCAAAATTGCTTTCCTATGGAGTGGACAATTTTCTGATCCAATGGATAAGAGACTATCTTTCTGGCAATTCTTCAATTCAAGTGGTTCTTGATGGTGTCAAATCTGTCTCCCATCAAATTAATGCAGGTGTTAGCCAGGGTTCAGTACCCTCATCCACTCTTTTTCTCATTTTTATAAATGATCTCTTATCAATTACTCACAACCCAATTCACTCGTTTGCTGATGATAGCACATTGAGTTTCTCATACTCATATGAACACTTCCGACCAAACTCTCGAACATCATTATTAACCAGCAACTTATGCTTGATACATTGAATTCAGACCTTAACAAGAGATATCAATGGGGACTATCTAACAGAGTAGAAATCAATGCCTTAAAAACTCAGTGCTGCTTCTTGTCGTCAAAGGCGAATCCCAAAGTAAATATACTGCCGATGAACGGCACTTCCATCGACGAAGTCAAGGAACTATCAATCCTCGCCACACGAATCAATTCGACTCTTAATTGGATCGACCACATATTTGAAGCTGCGAAAAGTGTGGCCAAATGTATGGGGTACCTTAAGAGATGCAAAGGATACTTCACTCCATCCAACCTGGCCACTATTTGCAAGGCGTATCATCATCATCATCATCATCATCGGCACTACAACCGGGAACCGGTCTTGGTCTTATTTAGCAAGTCCTGAGGCTTGTTAAATTTTCCATAATGATTTGTTTTTTCCGGGCACGGTCAAGGCGTATATTCGTCCCAAAATGGTGTTCAACTCCCACATTTGGTTAGGCGCATTCAAAACTGCACTACACGTGCTCGACAGGATACAAAAACGAGCAGTGAAACATATTGGGGACTCAGCTGTAAGTAGATCAACTCCATCGTTAGAACACAGGCGCAACGTATCACGCCTATCTTTTTTCTATAGGTATGACCACGGTCGTTGCTCAACTGAACTTGCTGAATGTGTTCCGCCCCTTCAGACATTTCTCCGCGATATCCGTCAATCTGTGAATGCGCATCAGTTCACATTGAAAGTGAACTTCAGGTGCACAAATAAACATAGAGATTCATTCTTTAGCCGAACCACAAGAATGTGGAATGCTCTACCTGTTCATGTGTTTCCTCATCGTTGTGATGTGCAGGGGTTCAAGACATCGACTCCTTTCCTTATCCGGTTCCTCTCCATCCGCCCGCACTGTACTCTGACATTTAAGGGTACTTCAAATTCCCCTTTGTGCGCGTGTTAGTGTAAAAAAGGCTTGGTGAATAAGTGACATAGTGGCCCTATAGTTTCGGACCGTTGTTGATCTGTACGATGAAGCGTTGACGTGAAGAACTGAAATGGCAAGAATCGCTGATGTTCTGTTCCCGCAGTATGATGAGGTGTTGAGAGTGCTAGAAGATTGGAGTATCACTGAAGGAGAGATACCTCCCGTGATCACCGAAAAGGTGCTCTTGGCTGCAAGGGTTGTCAAAAAAAAAAAAAAAAAACAAGACCCTGGGACTGGTTGGTATCCCTAACGCTGTAGTGAAGACTGCTTTAACAAAAAAGCCGGAAGTCTTCAGCAGTCTATTCACAACCTGCCTTCAAACAGGATAATTTCCTAAACGATGAAAAAAACAGCGACTTGTGCTTATACCAAAATGAGTCAAGAATCTAGAGACGCCGTCGTCTTATCGCCCGTTGTGCAAGTTGGACACAACAGGAAAACTGCTTGAGCGAGTAATTGCCACTCGCCTGGAACTATTCACTGAGTGGACATCGGGGCTCTGAATCGCAGTATAGATTCCGGAAAGGTAGATCAACCGGTAAGGCACTATAGGTGGAGTGCGGCATCGCTCGCAATGCGATAGCTGGAGCACGATGGCTATGTAGTACAAAGAAATATTGCGCGGTGGTGACGCTAGATGTTAAAAATGCGTTTAACTAGGTGAATTGGAATCCGATTCTAGAAGCGTCGCGCAATCTACAAGTCACACCCTACTTGGTGCGTATACTAGCAAACTATCTCTCGGATAGGAGACTGCTGTATGATACAGATGAGGGACGACAGGAATATAAAATAACAGCGGGTGCACCTCAGGGATTTGTATTAGGTCCGCTGTTATGGAATACGATGTATGATGCTGTGCTCAGGGTCAATGTAGTAGAAGAAGTTATAATCATTGGGTACGCAGATGATTTGGCAATAGTGGCCGTAGCTAAACATCTAGTTGACCTAGGAAACATTTGCTCCCAGGCAATCCAGAGCATTAAATGTTGGCCAGATATAGCTGGACTGAAACTAGCTGGACATAAGACGGACGCAGTTTTAATAAGCAGCCGCCAGAAAGTTGAACACCCTGATTTGGAAATAGAAGGACAAATAATCAGATCCAGTCCCTATATTAAATATCTTGGTGTTATACTCCACAACAGGTTGACCTTCAAGGAATACCTGAGGAAAACGAATGAAAAAAGGCAAGAGTATGCAAAGTTTTAGCGAGATTGCTACCTAAAGATGGACGATCACGGCCCCACATAAGGAAACTCATAATCAGTGTCAACACCTCCATTACAATGTATGCAGATCACATATGGACAGGCGCCACACAGTATAAGTCGTACTTGAAGGGAGTGAACTCCGCACATAGGCTGGCATCACTAAGACTACGCTGTGCATTCCGAACGGTATCCGAAGATGCTATAAATATTTTGGCCGGGAGGAAGCCACCTGGCATTGCAGCTAAAGAAAACTGTGCATAAGGTCTCCCAAGAGAATCGTCGGAGAATGCGGTCACAATTAGAGCTCTCAAGCCTAAGAGAATGGTAACGAAGGAGGGATTCTCCCACCAAAGGAAGATGGACCCACACCATGATACCTAATATAGAAACATGGGTGAGAAGAAAACATGACGAACTCAATTACCACTTGACTCAGCTAATATCAGGACATGGATGTTTTCGGGAATACTTGCACAAGTATAAACATGTGAATCACCCATACTGATTGTTTTGCGAAGGCAAAACAGAAAATGCGGAACACGTACTCACAGAGTGCGTGATATTCGAGACCAGGAGTAATAGAATACATGCTTAGTTCATGCTTAGGTCCGTAACAAATGGTATTCTCTGTGAAATGATCGAGTAGTTGCGATGTGACGAGCGGATTAACAGGTAAACTGCGTCCCGCCCCGCGATGGAATATCTTAAAGAAAGTTCCGCGGGGATCAACGGGAATATGTGCCTGACGGGAGGTGGTTTTAGGCGGTAAAAAATCGGCATCCCTCTGGATCGGTCAGAGGTATTGTGGGGGCGAAGTCTGTGGCACCAGCATGGGCGCAGGGTTCTACATCGTCCGCACAAATTAGAAGTTTGCCGCAGCAAATTAATCACCAGAAAAACAATATTACAATGAAATAAACACTGGGAATGTTGTTCGTATCAAATGTTCTTTTATTTAATTTTATTGTTTGTCCTTTTTCACAATTTTCACTATTGTATTTAAGCAGAGGTCACAAGAAAAATTACTCTTAATTGAATATATTTGCTATTTACTTAATCTGACCCAATTTGCGTTCATCGCAATTTTCGAACTTTTTCCAAGGATACTTTAGACACAACACTAAAATAACGATTCCGTGTATATACGCGTCCCGCAGCGCTACGGGAAGGGGGAGCAGAGAACCGACCGCCTCGGTCGGGGATGATGGGAAACGACTCGGCGATGTGTGTTCGCTGGTGGTGGGAATTCGGCCCGTGGTGCACACCCTCTCGATTAAGGGTGCGATTTTTTTACCCCAAGAGAAACGTGAAGTCTCTCTTTGTGAAATAGGGAACCGTATCTCGTAGTAAAGATCTTTGTGGTGTGCGTGTTCGTGTAGATCATTGTTTAACTCATGCGTGAAGGTCATGGGAAACCAAACTGAAAAATAGAAAGGACCAAGGGTATTGTGTGTAATGAGGTTCAGCTAAATAAATAAGCTGCAACTCATTAGGTGTGAATGCGTCATATCGCCAGAAAGGCTGCGGACGAACCGGGTTCTTTTGTTTGCACATGATGCATGCTGAAGACTTCGGCTTTAGCGGCTATTGCGCTGATTGTATGAAGCTGCGTCAACAAGCTGCTTTGGTGTGGCTTTATGTTGTTAGACAAATAAGTCGCCAAGCAATGCGGATGCAGTAAAATGGACGAGATTACGAGGTTACATTAAATGTGAACCATAATGTTTTCGGGGAAACGCAATGGTGCGTTGATGCAAGGAATCATGATGGCCTTGGTGGTGGAAATGTGGTGTAGACGTGCTGTACACGTGCGTAGCAGGATTGCTTGGCATACAAAGGGTACCGAATAGTTTGAATTATATGAAGAATTTCTTTCGGAAAATTTGAATAACGCATTAAATGCGTGAATGCTGGGAGAATTCTCTTTAGGGATTTCTAGATAATGCGTTGAATGCATTAAATGTCCTTGAGAAAGGAAATGTTTCCGGTATGCGGGGAGATTGAGGTGCAAATATGGGGGTTCTTCAGGTAAGCTTTAAAGAACTCCCACAGTATTTTTTGAAGATTTCCACCTTCCTACCGAAACCAAAAAAAAAAAAAAATAAATAAATAAATAAGGCTACCTATGTTTTAAAGTTGCCATGGAGTTAGAAACTTCATTTTTAAAGTCCGTCTTTAGTATGACGATGTTCTTACATTCATGTTCATAATGTATTTAATTTTGCTGAAAGGTTTAGGCAAATGGCATTTATAGTGTCTTTCCGAAAGTAACATCAGATATGTAATCGTAAAAACTTCCCAAACGTCGAAGTGATTTTCCAGTTTCCCCAGGCATGTTTATTAGGTAAACATATCCAGACATCGCATTCGGTGCATCATTTGGGACATTGTCGGTATCGGAATAAAACGCTTACAAGCCGTCAACACAATGTTCTTTTCAAATACAAATATTTATTTGGTCCTGGTGAACAACTGAAAGTCGTCAAAAGCCAAATTGTAGACGCAGTTAAGCGTTCGTTCCAAATCGGTTGCAATAAAACTCCAAATGTTCTAATTTCAATATTCTTTTTATAACTTCATTAAAACTTGAAGACGTTTCCAATCACTCCTTGTAGAAGATGACGAATTGAGGTGTGTTCGGTAAAACAAGCTGAAATGGTGGCACACACGTTGAATTGAATATTTAAGGACGTGAGTATGTTATCCTGTTGCTATTTGAGACGAAATGAAATGTATGGAAGTACAGCCATATTCTTTAGCTAGAATAGATGCATCTGAATAAGGTGTAAGTGTCCCTCGTAAAATTTTCGCTCGCCTTACGTCGACTAATGAATGAGAAATCCGATTTATTTATCAATCTGTTGGTAGAGGGCGTCAGATTTCTCACTGACGACACTCATGTTGTCACGTACCTCTTCCAACTTCTCGGTCATAACCCTCATCATGTCATTCCAGTCGGGATTTTCAGTGTGGGATTTCTGACGGAGTTACAAGTAATCTTCTCCAATGAATCTGTTGATGGTATCAAGGGTTACATCTGACATCAATCTTATTCGTCGACGATAACACGACGCCAGAGTTCTTCTTGGGTGAGAAACTGTGTGGGAAGTGCAGCGGTTCAGGAAGGACCAAGCACTCCCCAGATGCCGCAATACTTGTTTGACTGTTGCAAACCTTGTGTCTTCGAATATCCTGTGCAATTTTTTCTACCCGATACTCCACTGAAAATTTATTGCAATAACTAGATGGGTGGTTGATTTATTTGTCTGACACTGCTCCAACAAATATCCATCGTTCTCGTGTGTGGGTATGAATAAAGGATTCCATCCAATAGAAGTTGTTGCGGATGTGGAGAAGTTCACTTATAGTTTGGTGTATCTTAGACAATAGATGTTGGTTCTTGCAACTTGTCGCTTGTTACGTTTTGTGGCTTATTTCCGGTTTATATCCGGCTTACTCCTTACACTTGATTGCACAACCAATCTAGAGAATGACGATGTGTTTGCAAGGAATGTATTTAGAGCTGGTAATGTGGAATTGATTAACATTTCTATTCGAGTGAGGGAATTTTCTGGGTTAGACATTGAACCGTTTATTCATTACTAATCTCCCCCTTCCCAAAATGATTTCAAAGGAGGACGTTACCATCTATTTTCCAATAAATAAAATTTGCTTTGCTTATTAAACTTGTTAGTAAACTTCATCACAGACTTTCCAAGTTTTCTACTTCCGGTGGTTACGGAACTAGGCGGTGTATGGTGGCAGATCTGGTATCTATGTTATTGTGAATTTCATAACACTAGAGCAACGTATTAAAGTCGGATGGCGGGGCAGTTTTCTTGGCAGTATTTGTATTATTGTGGAATTCACATTTTTACCATACTTCGCCTCAGACTAAGGTTTTGTCAGCGGATTCATTAAGTCCGACTATAGTAGAGATTTTACCCTGCATTTCTGACCACAATTTTTGGAAAATTTAACAAGCCTCAGGACTTGCTAAATAAGGCCAAGACAAGTTCCCGGTTGTAGTGCCGATGATGATGATGATGATGTGTATATTTCAGTCTCAGTAGTCTCATGCTGGTACTTACTTTTAATGTTAACACTTGATATATATATTTTAGTTTTAATATTTTCATTTCGTGCTTAACTTTTAATTTTAACAATAGGTATATGTTCGTTTTTAATAATTTCATTTCTTGGTGCTTAATTCCTAATTTTGACATTAGCTATACATATTTCATTTTTAGTAATATCATTGTTGGTGTTTAAGTTTAATTTTTAACAATTGGTTTATATTTTAGTTTTAATATTTTCGTTTTGGTGCTTAATTTTTTAATTTTAACATTAGCTATATATATTTCAATTTTAATTATTTTGGTTTTAGTAATTACATTTCTGGTGTGTATCTTTAATTTTTACAATAGGTATATATATTTCAATTTTAATAATTTTATTGCTGTTGCTTATCTTTAATTTTAACAACAGGTGTATATATATATATCTCAGTTTTAATGTTTTAGTGCTTATTTGATTTTTAATAATAGGTATATATATACATATATATATATATATATATATATATATATATATATATATATATATATATTTGTTTATATTTGTTTTAATAATTGTGGTTTTGGTGCTTAATTTTCTAATTTTAATAATAGATATCTGTTTATATATTTCAGTTTTATTAATTTTGTTTATGATGCTTATCTGCGTTTTAGCAGTAGTACTAGATAGTATATATATTTAAGTTTTAACAGTTTTAATTTCGTTAGTATGGCATTTAATATTTTTAATCTTAAAGATGTGACGTATTGAAATAATTTTAATGACGTTAAGTGTTGGAATAGTTCTAATAGGCTTAGATGGGTATTTACATAGTTCTAATAGTTTAACAATCTTAACTATGGAAATAGTTTTAATTAAGTATTTACATAGTTTTAATGATTTTATTTAATTATCTGTGAATTCATGGTTCTGAACAGTATTGATACCAGTAGTGGTATTTATCTTACGTTGGGAATTGTATACTAAGTTTGCCCATGTGTTTCATTTCTATGGTGCTTAATTGAATTGTAGCAGTGGTGCTTGATATTATATGTATGGAAGTTTTAACAATCTATGGAGTTATTTAGTGGTAATATTAGTTTTAGTTTTAATAATAGTACTTTATGTATGGCACTAGTTGTATTGATTTGGTGAACTGATTTAGCTTACGAAATTTTTGTTTTTAGTGATAAATAGTTTTTAACTCCTATGGTATGATAATTAATTTTCATTAGTTTATTTGTACTAAAAATAGTTTTGCTTAAATGTTATGTGATATTAACCATCAGAAAATTTTATTTAAAGTTAGGCTTTAGTTTTGATAATTTTGTTTGTCTTCGTTTTCTATAAATTTACATTACTTAGCGGGGTTGACTTTCTCTTATTTTCTTTTTGTATTTTTTGTATTTAGTTTTAATTTGTTTCTATTTCCGGTCATATTGTAAAATGTTTGTACATTTGCGTTGTTAGAGACAGCAAATGTTTGGGATTGGTAGAGATATAGTTTCAACCTACCATTTTTGATTATTATTAGTTCTTGGAAGGTCGCTTGGTCTGGCCTTGTTACTTCTATAGCGAGAAGGTTTAACACATGGTACGTTTCTGCGTTTGGTTCCTTTCTGCCGTAGGTTGTAGCCTAGATTACGCGGCATTGACTTTGCGACCGTACAGGCACGAAGACAGTCTAACCTAAAACTTCCTCCACTGGTGTATGGTGTACCCCTATCGCTAAGGTTTCGCAGACAGCTTCCCGCGTTCGAGAACCCTTGGAGACGTTGCAAGCGGCATTTTTGACCTCTTCAGGTCCCGCTGTGCCTTGTCCCACTTCGACTGCCCGTGGGCGAATACGGTTTTTGGCTTTAGATTCCAGGGACGTGCAAAAAAGGTTTGGTTAATGTTTTCCACGAGCTCAGGTGGACCTTCATCACCTATGCCTTGATAAAGGAGAAGCGTGTCGTTGTTATTTTGGGTAGTCCTTGTCCTGTTAGGTTATTATGAACAATTTATATATATGTGTAAGGTTATATATTTAATAGTATATGGTAAGTTCAAAGGGACTTACCTGATTTACCGTTGAGCGCGGTCGTCCGTGAAGCTGCTTGTCTGCGACTTGTTGCAGGGGGCGTTGATAGATTGCTCCCCTGTTCAGCTTTCGGGGTGTCAACTACTATTTACGGGATTGTTTAGTTTTTTTTTTTGTTTGTTGGTTGATTTTGAGTTACTGCGTCGAGCGTAGTTAACGTCGAATGAATTTATATTTTTGTCCGCCGTTGACGTTTTATTTTATTATTCGACGCCAACGCCGATTTTTATTATTTTCTCTGCCAAGTAGAATTTGCATAAAGTAGTTTATGCAAATTAACTACTTGGCGAGTTGTTTTCTGTTTACAGGTAAGGAGGGGGAACTAACGAAGGGGGATTAGTGGAATTTGGGGGGAACTGGACTCAAGGTCGGTCCGTAACAGTCCGTAGGTGACTATTTGGTACGGATACATTTTTTTCGGGCGTTGTTTCTCCTGGTGTGCGGCGTACCTCCATCGCTGGGGTTCTGCAGCCAGGTTCCCGTGCTCGAGAACCCTTGGAGGCGTTACAAGCGGCATTTTCGACCTCTTCGGGGCCCGCTGTGAATTGCCCCTCTTCGACTGCCCATGGGCGATTTTGGCTTATCTCTTTAGCTTCCAGGAGAATATTACCTTCCTCCGGATTCTGTTCCGTGCGTGATACGGTTATAACTTGGTAGGGTTTCAAAGCGCATGTATCACTGCTGTCCATATTGACTTCGTTGAGTGCTTGCTCAGTGATAAGGCTTACCTCAGCGCCTGTGTCCAGCACTAGTTGGTCGTTTGAACCTATACCTGAAGGTAGACCAACTGTGGGTACACTTGATTGTGACGGCTGAGTGTATTCCAAGTGGTAAATAGTTCGCAAGACTGTCGGCCGGACGTATTTTCCTTATTCCGGGTTTCCCATTTAGTCTTTTCGCGATATTCTAAAGAGCGGTGGCCTTGTTGACCACAAAAATCACAAATTAAGGTTATGTTGTAGACACTAGCCGTGTTATTAATGTGAGCGCCTTTCGGGAAATCTAACGGGGTGATCACTTAGTTCTGAGGAATAGTTTAAATTTGGGATAGGGTTGGCGATATACGTGGGTTTTTCCCATTTCTGGAAGTCCCTAATGGCATGGTTATAAATCCTACAGCTCATGCAAAACGGGGTGTTTTTCCTCGTGAGGCATTCGCTGTAGGTGTGCCCCCTTTTGCGGCAGAAACTACAAACTATGCTATCAGTGGAGTGGAGATCAGAAGAGTCTGCCTGTGGATGTAGGAGATTTTTGTTCTGAAAACCAGAAATTTTTAAATTTGATCTAAACGGTGTGAAAATTTTATTGTCGACTATCGACCCAGGGGTTTGAAAACTAGGGGTGTTGGGCAAAACGTTAGGGAAGTTCGTATACATCGGGATATGGCTGTACGGTTGCGTGTAGAAAGCTGCCTGTTGGAGCCTCTCCATATCCAATGTTTTTTGTATGAGGTCGTCTAACGTGCCTTCCCTTAGGGTAAATAAATATTGGCGAAGGTGAGGATTGCTGACCTTTTAGTGAGGAATTGGCAAAGTCCTCCAGTTGTGCTTTCACAGCTGAAGCTATCTTTATGCTTATTGGTGATCAGCAGCCTCCTTGCATAGCATCAACGCCTGCTTTATCCAAGTGGTAAAAGCGATGATTGCCTCCAATGGGTGTTGCCGAATCGTTATTAATTTACTTACCAACGTTTGGTAGGTTTCCCTGGGCAGGTACGTTTGTTTGAGGAGCCTTTCGGCTTCCTCAAAGGTGTCAGGTGGATTTGAGGCAATTAGAGAGTATGCCTCACCTCGCAATCGCGTAGGGAATAAGGTAAAGAACGCGGAATGCTCCTCTGCAGGCAGGCATTCAATTACTGTCCTGCAGCATCCCAAAAACGTTTGGAGCTCATCGCCTACCAGAGGGTCTTGTCCACCGGAAAAGATTGGCACAAGCTGAGAGATGAGATTGGCGATTTTGTCAAAACAACGGACATGTTCTGAAAGGGGGACTCAAAGTTAGATAGACAAACAGTGGGCCGGATAAGTGGTTATATGCCAGTAAAAGGGTCTGGTGGCAGACGCGGGAGCATTGATAAAAGAAAAGAGAAGGAAAAGCCTATTAAATTTTAGGAGCGTTGCTATTCCGTAAATGGTTTTGGTAAAAGGTATTTGATAAATGTTTTTTATTTTATTAAAGGAAAATGGTCAATATAAGAGAAAATACATAATAGTTTTCCCTATGATAATAGTATTAGCGTGATTTTATTAAAGAGGGTATTTAATAGGATGTAGAATATTTGAAAATTTAAGGTAATGTAACATTATTAAGGGTTTTGTCTTTTTTAGTTAAATAAATAAATAAAATATTTCAATTTTAATATAAGGTATTTGGAGAATGGTATTGTTTTCGTTTTGTATATCATCATCATCATCGGCACTACAACCGGGGGCCGTTTAACCGTTTTGTATATAATTGTATCTAATTTAATAACGTAAAGTGTTCACAAAGTTTTTGTTAATTAAGGTTTGTAATTAATAATAAAAATTGAAGAAAAAAAGTCAATTTTGAAATGTCCTAAGGACATAAGAATATTTTATTGATTATTATAGAATATTTGAAGTTTTCAGTTGCCATGCAATTAATCCAGATTACTGTAGAATTCACCGCTTCTTTGTTTTTTTAAATATTTTTCATAAGTATATATTGGTAATTTTATAAATGTAAAATGCAATTCAATTGCACGGGAGAAGAAAAGAAAATAGCTTGACTAAACTAGACACCATTGAATTCACAACTATTTAATAGATTAATTTTGTTCCTCTTATTGAATAAAGACTATTGTATAAATGTAAAATGCAATTCACTTGCACAAACTATTTAAATAAAGAAAAAAGCAATTCACTTGCAAAAAAAGAATAACTTGGATAATTTTGGCACCTTTGATAATTGAACATAACTAACTATTAAGTGAAAATAAAAATGTGATTCACTAACATGTGAAAATAGTTTAATAAATGATGCACTATTATAGTCACTTATTTTTCTTTTCTTCTTTTATATTTTTGCAAAAACCAATCCAAAACTTATTTATCCAAAATTATTAAGTGAAAATAAAAATGTAATTCACTAACATGTGAAAATAGTTTAATAAATGATGCACTATTATAGTCACTTATTTTTCTTTTCTTATATTATATTTTTGCAAAAACTAATCCAAAAATAATTCTTGAAAGCTTGCGACTGGCTGCCGCGACTGACTGGTATCGACTGCTTGGTGGTCAGTCGCTAACTGCCCGCGAGACCACGATGCGCCGCCTTTTTATACTGTGGCAAATCGAGATTTGTCCACAAGTATGTATTAATTTGCCAAGCACACACCCGATTGTATGTGCTTTAAATAGAATTAGGTTTTGGGAATTGCATGAATGGAAATGGATTATGTTATGTAAAGGTAGGTATGGATTTTGGGTATAGGAATGGGATCGGTTAGACGGTTTTAAGTAAGTGGAAAGGTGTAGGGATTTTGAATTGCTACACCACAGTCTCGCTTGATCGAAATAATTCAAGATCAGAAGTTTGTATATAGTCATCTATCATCATCATCGGTACCACAACAGCGATCTGGTCTTGGCCTTATTTATCAAGTCTCACCACCGGTCCCGATTTCGAGCCGGTATCATCCAGTTTGGCACTCCCAAGCTCTGGGGGTCCTGGTCTAGGCCAATCCTCCATGGCAGACATCATGCCACAAAGGACTTTCCGGGCAGGGTCCTCTGCGCTTATACGAACTAGTTGTCCCGCCCGCCGGAGGGTATCGAGATTGATTTTTCTTATAACATTCGGTTCAAGGTAGATTGCATACAACTCATGGTTGTAGCGTCTCCGGAATCGTCCTCCCTCACATACGGGGCCAACAATTCTCCTTAAGACCTTCCTCTCGAACGCGGCTAAGAGTTCAGAGTGTCTTTTATTGAGCATCCAGGTCTCGGGTCCATACATGAGTACTGGTCAGACCATAGTCTTGTGCACTAGTAGCTTGGATGTTCTGGATAGATTTCGGGATTTAAAGAGCCTTGGTAGACCATAGTAGGCTTTGTTGGATTTGATCAGCCGTTTGCGTAATTCTTCTTTTATATTGTTATTGGCTGATACCGATATTGACCCAAGGTAGTTTGTTATGTATACTATAACAATTGTTTGTTAATTGTGATGTCACGAAACTTACCCCGGATTGGTTTTGAATTGTTGTCGCGTGGGTTTTCTAAATGTAAATCTCTGTTGTTATACTATTTTTTTTTGTATTTATTTTTAGTTTTTTCTAAGGTTTATTTCTCTGTATTTCTAAGGTGATAAAGCAGTTTATGATTTTATTCTATTTCACATATATGTATAATAACTTTATTTATAAACAGTATTCAATCGGTTTCGTTTTTTCTATTTCAGAAATATGCAAATTTATTTATAAACAGTATTCATCAACCGGTTTCGTTTTTTCTTGGCGTCTTTCTATTTCACAAATATGTATATTTATTTATAAACAGTATTCAATCGGTTTGGTTTTTTATATCTCACAAATATGCAAATTTATTTATAAACAGTATTCAATCGGTTTAAGTTTTTCTATTTCACAAATATGTAAATTTATTTATAAACAGCATTCAATAAGTTTAGTTTTTTCTCTTTATACACAGTTTAACGAACCGCATGCGTCGACTACCAAATTTCAAAAACTTCTTTTTCTTTTATCTTTACTTTAATTTACTTTTCTTTTCGGAGCGCATGAACCACACACGTCGACTACCAAATTGTAAGAGGACGAAATCCTATCGTGGGCCAATGCATATCCGTTTTTTTTTTTAATTTCGTTTCCTTTTCAATATGGGAACTGTTGTCATTGTGAGGAAACTTATTAGGGGAACTATTATTGCATTCAGTGTATAATATTTAGGACCTTACGGCAAACCAAATTTTATTTATTGGGATCAGGATCAGGTATTTTTAGGGGTGTTATATTATGTTACTACTTTGTCTATTGCTTGGAGGGAATATTCTATTGTATTATAAAAGTGATGTTTTGGTATTGGGAAAGGATATGTATTGGCCAGTACTTGATGTTTTTGGACCGGCGGGGGGGGGGGGGGGGGGGGGGCGTAATTAACTGACATTAACTATATAACACGTTAAAGGATTGCACTACTTCAAATTCGTGCTCCGCTACCCTGATAGTTTGTTTGAGCAACGTTAGGTCTTCTCTTCGCAGAAGCTGCCAGCTTCTTCTTTCCCTCATTAATGTGCAGTCCCAGTTTTTGTGCCACCTGAATTGGTTATACGGATGATGTCGAAGTCATCTTGGTGATAATAGTCCCTCTAGTTGTGACGCCAGAGTCACGGATTGTTTTCTCCAACGCCAGGTTGAAGAGGAGGCAGGGCAGACCGTCCCCTTGTCGGAGTCCATTAAATATGTTTATTGGTTTTGACAGCAATCCCGCTATTTTTATTTGATTAGCTACGTTGGTCATGGTCAACCTACAAAGTCGTATCAATTTGTTTGGAACGCCGAACTCTCTCATGGCATTATATAGTTCTACCCTGGCTATGCTGTCGAATGCGCCTTTAAAGTCTATGAATAGATGATATGATGGAATCTTAAATTCCAGACATTTTCCATGGCCTGTCTAAGGATGAATATCTGATCAATCGCTGAGTTGCCTGGGATGAAGCCACAATGATATTGACCAATGATGGCTTTAGCGTATGGGGCTATCCGATCTTGTAGGATAGTGGAGAGTATATTATAGGCGGTACTCAGCAATGTTATACCCCTATAGTTGCTGCACAATGTGATATCTCACTTCTTATGTATGGGGCAAATTATACCACGACGCCAATCTTCCGGCATCTCCTCTTGATCCCATACTTGTACCACGATCTCATGAATTGCGTGATGTAACGCTGTCTCTCCTTGTTTGATCAGCTCAGCTGGTATGCCATCAGCTCCGGAGGCTTTATTTGATTTGAGCTGCCTTATGGCTTTTAATGTTTCCTCAATGCTTCGTGGCGGCAGCACTTGGTCTTGATCTTGCAATGGTGAAGCCCCCAATTCTTCTGACCATTTAGCAATTCATTGAAGTGCACTTCCCATCGCTCCAGAATGCCTTCAGGATCGGTGATCAGATGACCCTCTTTATCGTCAAGCGTGGTGTGTACCGCGTCATACTGTGCATTATTTGGTAGAACTTCCGCTCCTGTTGCGGACCTCGCTCTCTACTTTTCTATATTTCACAGACAAGGTTTTTTTCCCAGCAGGTAAGTTCATTGAATTGTTAAGCGCTTAAAAGGATGAATGAATATGAACATTAAGTTAATTGGATTGTTAGCATTAAAAAGAGGTTTATGTAGTTGGGCATGTAGTGAGACATGTATGTAGCTACACCACTTCCTTCTGTAGGAACTTGCATTTTTCCGGTTGCAGTTTGACGTTGTGGTATCTCATTTGGTCAAACACCTTCCGGAGTTTGTCATTATGGTGTTCTAGGTTTTTCTGATATA
This sequence comes from Microdon myrmicae, assembly GCA_963931805.1. NCBI lineage: Eukaryota > Metazoa > Arthropoda > Insecta > Diptera > Syrphidae > Microdon > Microdon myrmicae. The sequence goes on from OZ007502.1 coordinate 106,840,070, forward strand.
TGACAATGTCACCCAGATAGGCAAAGTATTCGAAAACTTGCAACCCGATTAGGACATGGTTCATGAGTCTCTGGAACGTAGCTGGTGCTCCATTTAGACCGAATGGCATACGTTTGAAGTCATAATGCCCGTAGTTTGTGCTGAACGCTGTCTTATCCCGATTCTGCTGATTTACTAAGACTTGGTGGTACCCGCTAGCTAAATCGAACGTGGAATATAGCGTGCGTGACCGAATTGGTCTAAAATGTTCTCTATTCGAGAGAGCGGGTACGCATCACTAATGGTTTTGTCGTTCAGTTTCCTGAAGTCGATCACAACTCTCAATCGGTTTTCCACCGGGGCCTGCTTTCTTGGGAACTACTAGTAGAGGTGAATTCGACGGAGTTTTGTTTGGTTGAATGATATCATTCTCTAGCATATCCCATACTTGCTCGTTTATCACCTGTTTTTTACACTCAGGCAGACGGTAAATTCTCTGCCTTATAGGCGCTTGGTCCTATACCAAATGTATTTTATGCGGCATCGTACTGGCATATGTCAGTTGGTCGCCTTTGAGGTCGAAAATGTAATTAAACTCCTCACATATTTCCACTATAGACTGGCAGTCTTGAGGACTTAGGCTTCTCCCTAAGTGGAGTTCCTCATGTAATTGCGCCAATCATGAATCTTTGGTTGATTCATGAGAAGACTGACCCTACGAGAAAATATGTTGAATGTATTGCAGGCGTTCGAGTCCTGAAGTGTTAATCTTGGATACGGAATTACTTGATTCTTTGTCAGAATTAATTCCCTTTGACGTATTTTCTCGATTACCGGTATGTATATTCTCCCGGTTCTCCAAAGGAAAGAAGAAATATGCGTTTGTTGGAAGCAACTCCACCTTGATCCGGTCAATCGTTTGAGGATAACCTACGATATTGAGTGTCTCAATCTGGGCACTCTTCGCCGTCCTCAAAATACAATTAGGTAGAAAGATCCCTGATTGTACTTCTTTAGAGCCCAATCATATTTCGTGAGCGGCCGGCATCTCCTCTTGCTCCCATACGTGCACCACGATCTCATGAATTGCGTGACCGGTCTGCTAAGAAAGATTTCAACTTCCGAGAGGTCCGAACGTACGCGTTTTACCGATACTTGCCCCTTCTTGTTTTCTTTCAGCTTTTGGGGTGTTGCTTTGTTCTTGGAATAACTGGGGCCGGGCAAGTTTTCGCAGCCCTTCTTCTGTGTGGATAGAGTCTCCGGGTGACTGCCGACATCGGTCTGGATCTGCTTAGATCCCCTTGGTGAGGATTCCTGATCGGCTGCCTTATGCCATGGCATGCCCTTCTTATCATTTACAAACTTAATGGAAAAACTTACAAGAATAATGGTTCTTTGGGAATTCCAAACTATCTCCTGGGCCATTAACTTTACAATTCTTAGACAGAAAGTCATTACCCAACAGGCCGTATGCAGATAACCCCGGAAAGGAGTCTATTACCAGGAAGGTATAGAGGATTTTCCTATGTAATTTGAACTTCCCCTGGCAGCAACCTCTAGACTTGCCCATGCCAAAAGGCGTTTGGAAGGTAGTTGCTTTCTGGGGATCCACTTTTCCACTGAAAATTAGTTTTCACTTTGACACAGTACCGAAGTAGTACGATTTTCCACTTCTAGTCTTTGTCTAACTTCGTGTCCTCACGGGATGCCCGAGGAAAACTCTTTTTTTCCTTGTTTGTATCCTGCACCATGCAAGCCATTACGGGTCAATTCCACACACCAACGTGGTGGTATTCGCCTGAGGGACCGAAGATGAGGTAGAGATCATGTGTAGTGTTCACAATCTGGCGATATTTGTTTTTAGGAAAAATTGTCCGCAGGTTGGTTTACAACCCACAGTACTTCTGCAGCGGTTAAGACCTATCCAACTGTTGCAAACTCTACGCTCTCGACTCCTCGAACAACGGCTTAACATGTCCGACTTATTTCCAATTGAAAAACACCATTTAGGGTCAGATTTTTAACGTTTAAATTTTATTCGTAATTAATATTAAGAGACCTAATTTACAATTTGTTCTAATTGATAAATCAGCTTACTGATCAAGTGTTGATATTACTACTTTTATACCACAAGCTGCTCTGGACACTGATATGTAAGTTTGTTGTAATTTAAACATTAAGAATTCACAAAACTGTTCTGGACACTGATACCATTTGATCGTGGACTCCGTACTCCTTCACTTCGCTGTGTTAAGGGAAAAATAACTCGCGACACATGTACACGTTTGCGTGATTAATAATCGACTCTAGTGAAGGATGAATCGCGACTTTAATGTGAGGTGTAAGCGACCGCGGTGGTGGTTGAACTTCGACGACTGTCCGCGATTGACGGAGGATGAAATCTGACTCAATGAGAAGTGCTTGCTGCAGAGCCAACTCGCGGAAGGGGGCGCGGGGGGGCGGGGGGGGGGGGGTTCCCACTGGCGTGGTGAGAAGGAAAATGAGATTTTTCCTTTCGCCCGGCGACCAATGAAATCTGTTTGAGATCGCGCTGGAAAGATTCCCATGGGTGATCGTACAGATCATGTGGAATATCCATGCACTGGAAAGAAGGACAAACGAAATTGCATCGGGGATTGGATGCAAAGCAAAGAATCTACCCAGAGCAGCTGAGCAAACAATTGTTAACTCAAAGAAACCAAAAGGGCTGGCGTTGTTTACGTAGCGCTTCGTTAATGGGATCTCTGCTAGCGCACCAAATCGGTTTCTTCTGTTTGGATGTTATGTATACAGAAAAATTGGATTTCGGTGGCAAGCGTGAGAATGACGGTTGTTTGTTGATTAGACAAACGAATCGTGAGACTTGACCATTGCGATGATTGTTCCTCGGAAAGGAAACGAATCACGCAATTAGACTTGCAGCTGTGCAAGCAAGCAACTTGCCATGGCTTTGTCGTTGGACCAACGGTTGGTTGGGCATATGTACATAGGAAAATTACTGTGTGCATGATACACGAAAATTGCCAGTAGGGAGGATCAAATTGGTTCGAAACGGTTCGCAAAGAATGTGAACCGAAATTATTTTTGATGAAATGTGATGTTGCTTGATGCCAGGTGAGAGATAATGATTGAAATGTATTCTGTTGCCGGTTGGGAATGGGGAGTTGGGTTAAGGAAATGGGTGGTTCTTCGGGCGAGCTTTAAAGAACCCCCACAGACCGTTCCGAGTCCTGAGCTATATCGTACTCTTTTTTGTAAGTGGTATTTCGATGGACCGGACCCATTTTCATATAATACGAGTAAAAGCTTATTTGTGAAGTATGAGACCGTGATATTAAGGTGCTAGCTTGGTATTCGCGACAAAGTTCTGTAACGGAACGAGTTCCGATGCAGAGCTGTTCGCCCCGTCGGAAGATGAACCACAAACGGGTGCGATCCGTCGGATTGTCTTGCGAAGGGTATATCGCGTTGATGGTTTTTTCGATTCTCTTTGGTGCTATGTTTTTAATACGTTTGTGTCTCTGTGTTTGTAGCCTTTCACTTAGGGAACGTGTCTCTTTGTCCTTAAAAGAACGAGGAATCTCTCGATACCGCTCCTGAGACGACTCGTTGCGGTCGCCACCGTGCTTCCTCAGACCTGAGGGAAGAGTGTCTTCCGATTGTTGAATTTAGTGTAAGAAGAAAACGATTAACTTTATTAATGACTACTTTTATTATTTTAAATTTGTATTTTGAATTTGTTAGATTTTTTGGCGTCCTTTCCAATCGGACGCCAATTGAGACTGATCTTCGAATCTGAAAATCATCACTGCTATAAATGAAACCAAATCGAGATTTTGTATCTCGAAGTGATTGAATTGAAAGCAAAATCTCGACTTAGATACTTTGGCTGGAGCCAAGTGTTTGTTTTTTGAGATAAGAAGTCGGTTAGGCGAATTCTCGGAAACATGTGCGTGAGTATGGAAATTGAACATCTGGTCATTTCATTTTTTAAACATTTTTTTAGTTTCTTTCTATATTCTTAGTTTCTAAATTAAAGGCTAGACAAAAAATGCTTAAATTCTAGCTTAAATATCTTATATAATAACTTACTGGTCCTTCGCAGACGCTCTAAGCTAAACATTACTTAATATTTGTATAATTTGCCTTTCGGCGACAGAACTTTGTGGCAATACTTATAATTATTTGAAAGACAAAGAAAAATTTGAAAAACTTTGTCAATTTTTTTTTTTTTTTCTTAAAATTTAACTTACTTAACTATTGAACATCTGGTTCAATTTACCATATGTTTGAGGACCATAGGAAATTGAATGTATGGACGATAAACGAATATTTGATTCGTTTACCAGGAATTTTGCTGGATCGGGATAATGGATTTTGTGAATATAACTTTGAGTGTAGGGATTTGGATGTATGTGTGAGGGAAGGAGATGGTAGGCCTTTTCACAGTACTACATGCGTGTGTCTGTTTACTACCTTTCAGTATCAGAACTAGTCCCTGTTCCTTCCAGCATGTTGCGAAGACTCCTTCTTTTAGGTACTTGGTGTACGTGGATCTGAATATTTCTGGTTTGGCGAGCATGGTTTTCTGCTGTACTTCGGCTCAAACACGACCGACCGCCGTTATATTTCTAACACGGAGATTTTCATCTGTTACGGCCACAACCACCCATCCCATAATACCTATTCCTTTGGAGCTAGTCTCCACCACTAACGGCGATACACGCCAAAAACATCCACTTAAAGGATGTGACATAATGCTAAATCAAAGCATTACCCCATACACCTCGTCCCGCATAAATTGATAGCAAGCAAATCGAACTAAACGTTCGATTTGCGCTGATCAATTAAACTCCAAGCAAATTGAACTAAACGTTCAATTTGCTCACATAAAAAACTGGGAAATATAATCATTGAACCAAAGGTTCACCACAAAAACCCCTAAGAGCCAAATGTGCACGCCAGATGCCGTCCTTCAAACAAAACCATTGAGTATCATAAAAAATTGCGCGCCAGCAATCTTACGAGACCTCAGAAAAATGGTTATCTAAAACAATTAAAACAACCAACGCCAGTTTTCGTTTTAACAAAATTAAGTTAAAACAAACAAAAGGAAAATATTCGCCTTTGTATCGATTCCCCACGGAACAAACCCGTAACCCCCCCGCGGAACAACAAGCTATAACGGATTCGCGGACGCACGAGTTGAAAGACGAAATTATGTCGGTCGACTATACGAAGGTGGTGAAGTTGTCAGCGCAACTAATTCCCATCTTCTCAGGAGAACGACACCCACACATAGGCGCGGAACTAGAAACGTTTCTAGATTGCTGCAAAAGGACGTTGAACTGTCTCCAAACAGAAGAACATCCAATCTTCTTACAACTCCTGCCTACTAGATTACGTGGGGAAGCTTCTACGTGGTTCGCATCCACTCCGCTCTCATCTTTTCAGGAGGCCGAGGGATTATTAAGAAAAATCTACCTACCAGCGGAAAAGTACCAAGATCTGGTAAATAAACTGCTAACTATCCGGCAGAATCCAACAGAGGCAGCTATCCTGTTCCAATTGCGATTGAAGAAATCGTTATTGGAATGCAAGAAAGCCGCAGAACAAAAATACGGACTCGCAAAGTCTGAAATTGTAAAATCACAACTAGATGACTTTGCGAAAGACGCCTATAAAAAAGGATTGATCAATCCGTACCATCGACAATTCTTATTGTTGATGGGAGATGTACCGATCGATACGCTGATGGAAAAGACGCTGGAACTGGAACAAGTACAGCAACCTCAATCCCCAATAGAGCCCCATTATGATCCAAATAACATGATAACCCAACCACCCCAACACTCAATTCCAACCCAAAATCCAAATGTTTCTGATTATACTGAACGGTCGAAAACCCCCACACAACCGATACAGGAAACAAGAATGGTCCCATACAGGCAACCAACTCCATGGAGAACCCCTTATAAAAGGGAAGAAATAGGACAATCCCAACAGCCCAAATATGAAGCAACAAAGGGATTAACACCAACGCAGTGGTCAGGAGGACGTCCTACACCCAATACACGATTATCTTGCAGTTACTGCAAAAAGATAGGACACACGTACGCTGACTGCAATAAAAGGAAAAATACTCCTTTTTGCACACATTGCCAACAGGCAAATCACGACATCCGTGACTGTCGACGGTTAAAGAATCGTAGCGAAAACTTCAACCCAACTATTAATAGGGACAATCGCGCACGAAATAGATTGGAACCTCCACAGGGCCCCCGGGTACTGCGAATAACCCAGAATTGTGAATTTTGTGGGCAACCGGGCCACGGCGTGAATGAATGCCAACAAAAGGTAAGATGGGAATCAAGGGACCAAGCACACTGTTCGGGAAACGATCCATGGGCGAGCCAAAATCCCCAGGCCCGACCCAGCCAATAAATAAACAAAGGGTGCAACCTCAGACGCCGACAACGGCCTGCCCAATAGTACATCTTCCGCTAGATATAAGCACAGACGGTAAGGCACAGCTAGTGGTGGATACAGGCGCTGAGGTAAGCTTGATTAAAGAATCAAAAATCAAGCGACCCAACATCCCCATAAATACCAACGAAACATGTATTTTGGAAACTCCGTTCGGTAAAGGTAAAACCCTAGGAAGTTGTCAGGGAAATTTCAATTTGAAAAACAATATCCCCTGTACATTCCAAGTAGTGAGCAATATGCCCGATCTTCTTGAAGACGGTCTACTAGGAAACGATTTCCTTTCAAAATACTGCAACGTAGAAGGTCCAAATCAGCAGTTGGTATTCCCACCCACCTCCAACAACGAGGAAGAAAAGGTAGTCCCATTTGAAAACAGAGACCAACTAACATCAGTGGTCGCAAAATCTAATAAGACCATTAACAGCGTCTCTAGAGAAAAATCCATAAAAGGCCGACCCCGTACGCCACGAAATACCCAAAAGAGGGCAGAGACCGTGGAAATCAAATTCCCCAAACAAATTTACATTCCTGCACGGACACGAAAAATAATTCGAATACCAGTAACTTTAAGAAAAGCAATGGTCAGCGAAAAACAAGAAATACAGGAGGGAGTCTTCCTAGCGGAAACAATTTTACCGGCAGGAGACACAGTGGCTATAGGCATCCTAAACACAGGGACCCGACCATTTAAAACCACTTCCTGCAAACTGAACCTAACCCCATTAGGAAACTATAAAATAATACCTTTAAAACAGGTATCAAAGCTGGATGTTGTTAAAACACCAAAGACACCTTTTCCCAAAAATGGAGCAAAAGGATGTACAACAAAAAAATGTTGGAACATACAACACATATGGAAATTTCCCGCGAAGGAAAAACCCCCAACAGCTCGAGAACAGAAGCTGGAGGATGAACTCAGATTAAGTGATACACTGAGTCAAGAGGAGAGGTGTTGTATCCTCGAACTATGTAAGGAATATGCAGACATATTCTACTTAAAGGGAGATAAACTCCCCAATACTCGAGCAATATCGCATAGGATACCACTCATTCAAGACCAGTCCCCAATAAACCAACGTATGTACAGGCTGCCCGAAACACAGAGGCAGGTAATTAACGAACAATTGGAGGAAATGCTGGCAAACGAAATAATCCAGACGAGCAAAAGCCCATGGAATTCCCCTCTCCTGGTAGTACCAAAAAAGCCAGGACCAGATGGAGAAAAAAGATGGCGAGTAGTAGTGGATTTCCGGAAGTTGAACGAGAAAACGATAGGAGATGCGTTCCCATTACCTAGGATCGAAGATATTCTAGACCAACTGGGCCACTCCAGGTATTTTTCCACCTTGGATCTAGCAAGCGGGTATCACCAAGTACCGGTACATCCTAAGGATAGAGAAAAAACCGCGTTCAGCACGAATTACGGACACTACGAATTCAAACGTATGCCATTCGGGTTAAAAGGAGCACCGGCCACCTTTCAGCGGCTGATGAACTATGTACTCACAGGCCTTCAGGGACTAGAATGTTTCGTATACCTGGATGACATAGTAATATATGGGAAAAACCTCGACGACCACAACAACAAGCTAAGGCGAGTCCTCGATAGGTTAAGGCAACACAATCTCCGACTACAACCGGAAAAATGTTGCTTCCTACAAAAGGAAGTAGTGTATTTGGGACACGTATGCTCGGAAAAGGGAGCCTTTCCAAACCCAGATACTACGGCCAGTGTACATAACTTCCCTGTACCAAGAACAGTCAGACAAGTACAATCATTTTTGGGGATGGCTAATTACTATAGGAAGTTTATACCCCAATTCTCGAAAATAGTCCGACCACTTACCAATCTAACACGGAAAGACATAAAATTCAAGTGGACCGAGAAGTGCCAAGAAGCATTTGCCACAATTAAGGAACGGCTAGTGACACCACCACTATTAATTTACCCAGATTTCTCGAAGGAATTTAACCTAACAACGGATGCTAGTGGCGAAGCACTTGGAGCGGTCCTCTCACAGGGCCTCGTAGGAAAAGACCAACCAATAGCATACGCTAGCCGCACACTAAACAAAGCGGAGCGAAATTATTCCACAATCGAGAGGGAATTACTAGCCGTCGTGTGGGCGATAAAAAACTTTAGGTGTTACCTACAGGGCAGGAAATTCACAGTATACACTGACCACAAGCCCCTGAAAGGAGAATTTAACCTTAAGGACCCCACCAGCCGACTAACACGTTTCCACCGTAAACTAGCCGGGTATGATTATAAAATCGAATATAAACCTGGTAAGTACAATACAAATGCAGACGCGCTCAGTCGTATACCTTATGAAAACCTTGAGCCACCAACAAATCTCAAGCAACCAAAGGAAAGCCCCGCCCCAAACCCTGACAACCCACCACCTATCAAATGTAACGTGGTAACCCGGGCACAAAAACGGGTGGAAAGGGAACAAAACAAAAAGGAAGAAGCCTCGGAAGACACAGAAAGTGCGAGGCAAAGCGACACCAGTGGTGATTCAGACGAAGATAAGCCTCGGGTTAAGACCGAAGGCAACCCCGAAATTATCACCAAACCTGAAGAAATCCTAACCATTCTAAAGGACTTCCACGACTCCCCTTTTGGAGGACACCAGGGTGTTAAAAAGACATATAACCGCATCCGTAAGAAATATCAATGGCGTTACATGTTAAGAGATATCAGACGATATATCAAGAAGAAGCTTTTTAAAATTAGCTAATGTGAATTTCTAGAAAATAATCAAAATGTAAAGATTCAAAAGTAAAGAAATTATAATTATTAAGATAAATGTTCAAAGATTCCTAGGGGATATAAACTAATTAGTTCGTTAGAGACAGGGTTTAATCAATATTCAGAAATCTAAAATCCGCTTTTACTTGAAAAATGTGTTCTCTTATATTTGTCCTGTGACATAATAAATTAAAAGATAAGCGGGAAGCATTTCCACTCTTAAATATATATATACACAACCATATCAGTGACAACTACAGCAGAAATGAACTAAAGTTAAGTCACCAAGTATTTTGCTCTTTTCTAATTTTCATTAACATAGCTTATAAAACAATAAAAAAAAAAAAAAAAAAAAAAAAATTGTACACAATTTTAATTTTATTACAAAACATACATTCTAACCCACTATTAAACAAACTAAATTAAAACAAAATCAATAAGTTTATAAGTTATCTATATATTTGTCCATAGTCCTCAGTCGCGTTACAAAAATTTTGAATAATTGGGAAGTATTTCCACTCGGACATATACAAGAAACATAAAACGCAAGAAACATATTATAACTGCCCCCAGAAATTTAATTAGGTACATTCACTATATATTAATAAATATTGCGAACACCTTTGGAGTTGTGGTTGTCCTTGTCTCCTACTTTCTCTTTCAGGAACTTTACTAATTTCATTTATGAATCGGTAGAGTGCCTTTTTCCTTGCTCTTTTCATTTTAACCCCAAATTAAGTCCAGTTATATCTAAAATATGGCTGTAGACTACACAAAAGTGGCAAAGTTGTCAGTACAACTAATTCCCACCTTCTCAGGGGAACGTAACCCACATTTAGGTGCCGAGCTCCATACATTTTTAGATTGTAGTAGGAGGGTTTTGGATTGTCTCCCAGTGGAAGAGCACAATGTTTTCCTGCAGATATTCCCTACTAGGTTGCGAGGAGAAGCATCTGCATTGTTCGCGTCCACTCCGTTTTCATCTTTTGAAGAAGCAGAGGATCTACTGAGGAAAGTTTACCAGCCAGTAGAAAGCTACCAAGATTTGGTCAATAAACTACTGGCTACCAAACAGAACCCAGCGGAAGCAGTCATCTTGTTCCAAATACGTTTGAAGCAAACGTTGAAAAGATGCTCACTGGCAGCGGAGAAGAGATATGGCTCCGCGTCCGCCGAGGGTATAAAAATACAGCTAGACGACTTTGCCAGGAGTGTGTATAGAAGTGGACTCTTAAATCCATACTACCGTCAATTTCTATTATTAATGGACGGAGAACCACTTGACACTCTAATGCAAAGGACGTTAGATTTGGAAGAGCTCGAAAAAACTCAGTCGAACTCACTCTCGTCTTCGGAATCTTCACCGATATACCATTCTTCTCCACAGATATTTAACCCAATTACAGGTACAGTGGTGGATCCTCCAGTTATAGAGCATAAACCTAATTCCCCTGAACCCAAAGTAGTCCCCTACACACAACCCATTACACAGGATACCTCTATCATCAAAATAATTTGTAGCTACTGTCAGAAACGGGGTCATACCTATGAAGAGTGTGTAAAACGAAAAAACACACCCTTTTGCACACAATGTCAGCGAATAAATCACGATATCCGTGATTGCTGGCGATTAAAGGAGGGAAAAAGGATTCTTCATATAAGGCAGATTTGCGACTTCTGTGGCCAGCAGGGCCACAACATAGGTTCCTGTCAGCAAAAGCTGAAAAGGGAATCGCGAATTCAATGCCAATTTTTTAAAAATTCTCGCCCTTCAAAACAAGAAAGGAGTAGGCCAAAACACTCCGTGGCAAAAAGAAGCTACCACATTAGAACTCCAGGCTCGCCAATAACCAGCGTTCCAACTGTCCAACTACCGATAGATGTAGGTGTAAATAAAAACACGACTCTAGTAGTGGACACTGGCGCTGAGATCAGTCTGATTACCAAAAGTAGTATCAAGGAATCAGACGTTAAGATTAATCGGCGAGAAGCTTGCACCTTACAGATGCCGTTTGGAAGTATCCGAACCTTGGGAAGCTGCAAGGTGAACTTCCAACTGAATGATAGGTCTAAACTCCCATGCAAGTTTCAAGTAGTGAGCAGTATGCCCGATTTACCGGAAGACGGACTACTTGGAAACGACTTTCTGTCGAAGAATTGCAATGTGGAAGGCCCCAAACAGTGCATCACATTTCCTCGAACGGAAATGAATCCAACAGTATTTAGTGTGCCAATCAAATTCTCAACGGTTGAGAAAAGGGTACCTGAAAATAAATACTATAAAGGAAAGCAAGAGCAAGCCCAAGATAAGTGGAAATCTTTAAGGTTAAATTGTAACTACAAAAAGAGGAACCCCAAAGAGTCAACTGGTCATAATACATATGTTGATCGAATCACAGACACTCTACCAGCAAATCCATCAAACTCGCTTCCCCGCTCGCAAAATAAACAAACCAAAAAGTTATTGCAGAAGCCCGAAACACCCGAAAAAATTACGAACCCCAATGAGATTGCAACTTTACTCAGGGTTTATCACAATTCCCCTTCCGGTGGACATCAGAGCATCACCAAATCGTATAATAAAATACGACAAAGGTACTGGTGGCCAGCTATGCTATCCGATATTAGGAGACATAAAAAGCAGTGTGAGGAATGTCGTTCATTAAAGGCGAGCACCTGCTCCGGAAGTGAAACGAAACCACAATCGTTTCATGTGGGAAACAAGGTGTTGATGAAAAACGAAAATCGTAAGGGCAAGTTGGCATCTATTTGGAAGGGACCCTTCCCAGTCATAGCTATAAAGGGCGCAGGCAATACGGCCATCAAAATGGGACGAAGATCCGTTGTGGTTCACAACAATAAGCTAAAACCGTATTTTTAAAGACCCCACCCTCAACCTAGCCCCAATCTTCCTCCCACTATCAATCCGAAACAATTATTATTCCCAGGGTGTTCTGCAAATCGAAGATGCGTTTGTCGATTAACTAAATATAAAAGTAATAACGGTACGTAGCCAGAATTAAAACGAAAAACAATATGGACAAAGATAGAAGTAAAACTATATTAATTTGTCAACAAAAAGATAAACACACAAATGAAAATATACCCACAAGTTAACATAGCTTGCACAAAAATAAACAAAATAAATTTTTAGTAAATATTAATATATTACAGAATATATAAACAAAATTACTACTATAGATAAAAGTCACTCCTATGTGACTACCATTACTGTAACCACTAGTATTAAGTCATTTAATAAATAAATAAACTAAGTAGAAAATAAATAAACAAAACTATTATACAAACATTTAACAAAACTTAAGATGTACAGATTAGGTAAATAACTTCTTTGACTATTGTCACTGCTGCTGTTACAATTAAATAGAATATAAGCAAAAATATTAATACGCATATAAGGTCTATTACAATTAAACTAATTAGAAAAATAAAACCAGTAGATAAATAATTGCACATATAATAATATTACTGTTAGAACTAATAAGCAAATAATGTCTGTTATTACCAAACTACTATTGCCACTAATGTTAAAACTAAATACTGTAAGGAGTGAAAATTATTGCACATTCAATTATGATACAAAATAAGATACAAATAATTTCTATTATTATAAAAACTATTTAAATGAATAAGCAAAACTATTCCTATAAAACAAATTAGGAAAATAAATAAACTATTCAAAAAAAAAAAAAAGTAATAAATATATACATATATATAAAGATATAGCAATACCTACATATATATACATAATTATACGTACACAATATATACATAATAATACCTAAACAAAATGTGCTGAACCTTATAATATAACAATGAAAACCTACGAATGAACTTAAGTTGATTAAATCCATGTATGCCTAAAACAAAAATAATAAACAAAACAATGATGTACAAATACAAAATAAGTAACCCTATAAACTACAGTCCCAACAAATGTAAACTAAACATATACAGAATAAATTAAAGGGACAAAAGATACAATAAAATTTTGTAACCGCCACACTACACCACTGACGCTCCTATAGGCGACCAAGGAGTATTATTTCCTCTTCAAAGAATAATACTCATTTTATAAAGGGGGGAGGATTGTTACGGCCACAACCACCCATCCCATAATACCTATTCCTTTGGAGCTAGTCTCCACCACTAACGGCGATACACGCCAAAAACATCCACTTAAAGGATGTGACATAATGCTAAATCAAAGCATTACCCCATACACCTCGTCCCGCATAAATTGATAGCAAGCAAATCGAACTAAACGTTCGATTTGCGCTAATCAATTAAACTCCAAGCAAATTGAACTAAACGTTCAATTTGCTCACATAAAAAACTGGGAAATATAATCATTGAACCAAAGGTTCACCACAAAAACCCCTAAGAGCCAAATGTGCACGCCAGATGCCGTCCTTCAAACAAAACCATTGAGTATCATAAAAAATTGCGCGCCAGCAATCTTACGAGACCTCAGAAAAATGGTTATCTAAAACAATTAAAACAACCAACGCCAGTTTTCGTTTTAACAAAATTAAGTTAAAACAAACAAAAGGAAAATATTCGCCTTTGTATCGATTCCCCACGGAAAAGATCCTGGCCCATTCGACTACAATAAACAACATAGAGAATCAGAAATGCTCATTAGCACAATTCTCTATTTGTATTCCCTAACGTATCCTTACAAAAGGGATCCTTGCCGAGTCGGCTAGAACAAACAACAGGCATCATAAAACGAATTACACATTCGTTTAGCGCATATCAACATAGAGGATTATAAATGTGCATTCGCACGATCCTCTGTTGATTTTTCCCTTTGTGTTTCCGCGTTTGATCCCAAGCCGGGAAAGATAAAGAAAGAAATGCGATATCCTTCGACCTTCAGGATGAAGAAAAATCAGGTCTTCGTTGGCGGGTTGAATTTTGAATCTCGACCGAGACGGTGAGATAACAACGAGTTGGTTTGAGAATTTCAACCGGGACGGTGAGGAAAAGAGTTCTGGGATTGGTGTGAGAAAAGAAGTGGATATATCTAATAAGAGATTGAATAAACTAAAGTATATGCGAAAAGTACATAAGTTTAACTAAAACAAAGTTAAGCTATATAAGTTTTAATAAACAAAAGTGTGTGCGACAATGAATTAAGACTAACTGAAACAACGTTAAGGGAATAAAGTTTCCCATCGAATAGAGTGTAATGAACGGTAGTGTATGAAACTAAAAAACCTTTTAATAATATAAAGTTGGAAAATAAGTATATTGTAAGGAGGAAAAGATTTTAATAAAATATAATTTTTGAGGATAACTTTAATTAAGTGAAGGACCATAGCACTAATAAGTACGTTTCAAATAAAAGTTAATTAAATAGAGAAAGAGTGTTTCATTTAAAGTGAGTGATAAAAATATCCTTTACACATCGCTCGAGAACAGATTTCTCACATTGACGGTCGTTGGTTCAGGGCTTTCGGGTGAAGGATGTTGATATCCGTTAAGACGAAGCATGTTCGATTATTTTCGACATCTTCCGTTAATTTAATTTGAAACCCCGAATCTAACTGATTTTTACAACTTTCCTCAGTTGCCATCTGGGTTCCCTAAATTGCTTGTGGAGGGTTTCATACTCTGGCAATGCATTCCTATTTCTTTATTTGCATAGCAAAAATAATCGTCAACACGTGACAGACATTTATGAGCGCTCCTGTTTTTTCTGTTTGCTTTTATTTTGTGTCGTTTACGTGGAATCATTACTAGCAGTACTTTTGTTGAGCACCATCGAAATTTAGAGAATCGACAACCCGGAACGGGAAGCCATATAAAATATTCGCCTAAACGGCTTAAGGGCCATTATGGCAAGTCCAAACGACCCTAGGTTTTGTCTGCCTCTTTACGCAATAACAATTATCTTTCTTGCCAATTATGGGCGCCATAACGGCTAGCATACAAAAAACCACCCCTAAACAATAATCCGCTTCACAAATACTTCAAAAGGAAAACATGTTCATTTTATTCCTCTGATTGTTCTCACAGAAGCACATCCTTAACTTCGACAAAGAGAACCTACACAGTTTCAATCCTCAACCAGCCTTCGTTTATGATTAATATAATTTTTAAAAGAAGTTGAATTGGAATTCGCGAGAGCTCATCGGCCAGAGTGGTCCATGTCTGTCACATTCATTTCCTTGCTTTCCAGATCACCTTTGGGCGATGATTCTTATTGAGGACGTCGCCTTTATCATCTAATTATCACATCTGTCAAAGAAATAAAGACGACTTTTACGTTCTTCAACTGAATCAACAAAAACGATTTCATTGATTTAAGTGCCTCGATAAGGATAAATGGGCTTATGGCTTGAGAACTTTTCGATAGCCGAAAGTAAATCCCCTTAAAAGGACCCTTTCCGTTGAAATCTACGGCTAATCCCTCTTTGCCGTCTTCTTTGCTTTGTCCATCGAAGGACATCGATAATGTCGCCTATTGAACGTAAACTGCCACGTAACACAATGATGGCGCTTTATAATACGACAATCGTCCACCCCAACAACTCAGCTATGGCATGTCCTTAGTCCTAATTTTATTTCTTCGGTCCCTCCGGTTACAGCAGTTCAGTGCGATTAATGACATAATGTCACGTTTCTTACGATCTTACATACTACAATTTGGGCCTGGGCACATTTTCACTTTTGACTCTCTTTTTACTCTCCATTGGGTAATTGGACACAGTCAGGACTAACTATATCCTGGCCAGTTGGCCAGTCTGTATACATGAATTTATTTTTACATCCACATGACCCAAGCACTCGAAGCGAGCAGAACTTTGATTATTCTTGTCCTTATTTTATTTGCTTGTTCTTGTTATTTTATTGTTTTGCTTTCCTTTCTGGTCAACATGCAATTAATTGAAATCCTTGTTCATCAAGTTCGACATCGGCAATCATGCGATTGGTTTTGACTTCCTTGCTGGTTATACAATATACACGTGGACCGGCGATGAACTTCCCCATTTAACCTTGTACGTCCTTTGGTATGTCAAAAACGCGCCTTAAATTGGTCGAGCTTTCGTTCAGCAAATTTACCTTTTCCTTCTTTACATTGCTAGCAAGGATATTGTGCTCATGGGGGTTGAGAATGTAAAACAAGACACTAGTGCTAGTATTGGGTTTATAGGCAATTTGTGGTCGACTTGTGACTGTTTTTTGACTTTTGCTCTTGACACAGCTGGGACCTTTGGCGGCTGTATTGGGAGACTTCGAAACATGAACATAATTGTAGTTTTCGGTTCGTATAGAACTAAATTCCTTGGCGCCGCGGCTCCTTGGGAACATTTCATTTCGTTTCGGAAGTAGATTTATGATCTCATAATGGAACCTCATGTCAACCCAGCCGGGGACCTGTGCTTGTGTATTTGTTTGTTACCAGTTTTGAACCCCTTTCGTGTGGGTTTCTGTTACAATAAAACTTATCACATAAAACTTTAAGCGAACAGGTTTTCATTTTCTTGGGAGGCAAGGTTTTAACCAAGTTCTGGCTTTAATACTCGTATAAAAGAGGGAGTAGACCGGCCACCACAGCTGCCTAAACTACTGATTGTTAGTGGAGAGGTAAGTTTATTTATTAGAAAAAGATGGAATAGCGGTAAAGTTGTAGAAGAAATTAGCTAATTACATTTGATGGTGAATATGTGGCTTTTATAAATCTTTCCTTCAAAAGGACTAGTATTGGGTGATTGATTTGGGGCTCTTTTCCCAGTAAGGGTTTTATAACATATCAATCTAACACACTGATAAGGAGTCAAATAGTTAGACTTAAAGTCAAGTTGTCCTACTGTCAAAATGTCAAAATGTCAAACTGTCAAACTGTGAAACTGTCAAATTATCAAACCATCAAACTGTTATACTATCTAACACTCAAGCACGCAAACAATCAACCAGCCAAATAGTCTGTCAAACTGTCAAATCACCAAATTCTCAAATTGTGAATTGTCAAACTATCATAGGCCCAAACCGTGAAGCTGTCAAACGGTTTGATGCGGTTTCTGAATGAGGGAGTGATTAAACAATATATTTTCTATACGAAATACGAGCACTGCAGCAATTTAGAGACGCTTTCTGTATGGCAAGGCGCACCTTAAATGGACTTTTGAAACATCCCTGATTATCAAAGCACGCTGGGATGGAATAAGTGGCAGGAGATAACGTAAGATGTTTTCGAGGGGTATTGCAGAGCATTGACTATTGACGTGTTGTTGGAATGATAACTTGGCTTGAAAGACGTAACCTGAACAGAGGTGCCCATCTCCCTGGTGAAGGCATCAATATGTTCCAGTGAGCAAATGTAGTGCTACTGTTGTGGATTCGCCCTTGACAAAACCTGCGAATTCGCAATTAAATACAAGATGTGGCATCACCTTAAACAATGTCAGCAATCAGCTGACATTTTCGCATTAATTCTGATGGTTGTCAAATGACAACCATTTTTTTGGTTTGTTTTCCTTCTTTGTTCAACTTTTGTAGCGACCAGTTCGCTTTTAATACTCTGAAATAAATTGTTTAAAATGGTTTACCTCCGGAAAGGGGAAAATATTCTATGAATGCCTTATAATAATTACATCAAGAATTTATAAATACTTCTGGGGACTGCAGCAGGATTTCTTGGACTGCGACACTCATTCCAAAAAAGGTATTCATTCTGTTTCAGTTTTCAATAGCAATTTGGTTTCAGGCATCATTGCTGCGGCCGTCATTGATCTGGCACATCCAGTCCCTCGTGTTTGTGACCACGACATTCATCGGTCGGCGAAGTCCAAATACGCCCAATCAACGTGCACGTCAGGAGACCGCATTGTTCCTGACGCCAGCCCACAACACCACAAGAACCCGGTGTTAGTGGAAGGTGTGTTCAACGCTTGTTGGACACACAATTTGGTCCTTCGAGCCAGATCCAGTCTGTGGATCCATTTCACTGCTGCCAGCTTGCAGCCTAACATTAGTGCAGACCGCCGCCAAACTCGTTGGCCACTGCAAATATTGTAGATACAATCTACCGCCGTCTCCCTACACGTTTACGAAGCAACAACCGTGCAGTCCACCGCCCAGTGCGTGGACACCACCAGAGATTCATCTGTGGATCATTTACCGCTGCTCAGAACGCAGCGCCCGCCCAAGTTCTCAGAAACTGCCCAGTAACTTACCACCACACCGCGACCAGTTCGCGGCGCAATTGAGGTCCAGATCTGTGGATCGGCTACCACTGCCAGGTCGAGGTGTAGTCTGGGATTCAGATCTGTGGATCGGCTACCGCAGCCAAGCTAGCGGTGCCACTGCAAAGGATCCAGACATACGGATCAACCGCCGCCAAGTTCGCGGACTACTATAAGGTCCAGACTTAAGGACCGACCGACGTCAAGGTCGCGGAACACCAGCGTCCAGACGCAAAGACCAACCGTCGCCAAGATCGATACATCTAAATTACAAGGATATGTCGGCCCCAATGCAAGAGAAGTCGAAGACGACAAAGGCTATATTGGCGGAACAGTTAATTACCGCCCAGTTCGCTTCCCAAGAGCGGATGTCCTGTGCCTTTCACAGCCTTGAGAAGAGAGGGCCGCCAACGTTGTTCTCGGTGGACATATGCCAGCACAACCTCCAGATCACATAGGAGGACATCCAAAAGAACCATGAGGAGATAGAACGCCTGGCCACTCCAGAGATGACCAGCGGTAATCGCTACTTCGTGGACAGATTTATCGGTCAAGCCGAGAAGATCTATCTGGAAGAGGCCACCAAGTTTGATGAGACAAGGAACGTCCTCACCACTGACCGTCCGACCGCATCCAAGACTGCGACAGATATCGCCATTCAACCACCCAGACTTTCGCCGCCATTTGTGTCGCAACCACCTTGGTGGCCGGGAACTCCGTTCACACCTGGCATGCGTATGCCACCTGGCCACCCATCCAGACCCCCATCACGGATGATGTCCCATCTGACAAACCAAGATATGACGACAGTCTAGCCAAGGTAGGTGCTGCCGCAAGCCAGACAGCCAAAGGAGAAACAGTTGAGAAGAAAACGGTTTCAAACCCTACAACTAACGCCTCCAAGGACGTCAAGAAGGTTCCAGGGGCAATGAAAGAAGTGAAAACTGCAGCAGCACCCCTCGCCGCTAAAGCGAGACAACAAAAGAAGGCTTATTTAGGCAAGAAGGCACCAGCACTAGCTAATAAAGATGCCAAGAATTGTGAGGCACCTAGCCCAGGAAAAGAGCCTGCTGCAGAGACACCCGCCAAGCAAGGCGAGGATACCACATCAACGAGACTGCTCGAGGCTTCGTTCGCGCCCGACCCAGTCTCCCCCATTAAGGCAAACGACGCCGACCAAGGCAATGATGCCCAACGACAGTCCCCTGTGACATCAGCGGTCCTCAGTCCGACAGCCTATAGACGAGAACCCCACACACTCCCAGTGAGTATGGACCAGCAGGCCGCCGACCAGAGTGCCGCCTGCCCACAAATCAAATCAGCCCATGTCCCGATGTTCGGACCAACGCAGAAACAAATGGCCGTTCCTCGTGGGTTGCGAATTTACAACTCCAACCCAGAGGAACTAGTCCACCCACGGCACCGAACAAGAACCGCGTATGCACCCATCAAGAGAGCAATGCCCCGCTTGGCGGGCGGCGCTCCCCAGCATCAAGGGATCAACCACATCCGTGCCAACAAGCACGCCTTATGATCCAGAAGAGGCGGTACCTCACTCAGCCCAACAGGCACTGGGTCCGCACCTGTCATTGGAATCGCGGACGGTGCCATGGAAAAAGCCGCATCAGGATCACCATTCCGGCCTCACAGGCCAACGGCCGCCTCCCACCGGTAGATACCTTCCAGAGACGGAGCACTCGTCGGCAGCAATTCAGGGCCGACGGCTCTTTCCCGATCCCCGCCTCACCAAACGACCACGGCCCTGGGCCTCGGTCCCCGGGAACCAACGGGTTCGCCAATGATTGGCAAAGGCGGGCGGAATGTTGCAGATTCGCCCTTGATACAACCGGCGAATTCGCAATTAAATACAGGATGTGGCATCACCTTAAACAATGTCAGCAATCAGCTGACATTTTGGCATTAATTCTGATGGTTGTCAAATGACAACCATTTTTTGGTTTGTTTTCCTTCTTTGTTCAACTTTTGTAGCGACCTGTTCGCTTTTAATACTCTGAAATAAATTGTTTAAAATGGTTTACCTCCGGAAAGGGGAAAATATTCTATGAATTCCTTATAATAATTTCATCAAGAATTTATAAATACTTCTGGGGACTGCAGCAGGATTTCTTGGACTGCGGCATTCATTTGAAAAAAGGTATTCATTCTGTTTCAGTTTTCAATAGCAATTTGGTTTCAGGCATCATTGCTGCGGCCGTCATTGATCTGGCACGTCAGGAGACCGCATTGTTCCTACCGCCAGCCCACAACACAACAAGAACCCGGTGTTACTGGAAGGTGTGTTCAACGCTTGTTGGACACACAGCTACCATCCATCGAGGAGGGAAATTGCCGATAAGATATAGTCTGTCGCAACATAAAAGAAGATGACATTTTGTTCCTTAAGATGGATCTAGGCTGGGAGTTTATCGAGGGTTTGTGAAGACGGTGGCGGGTAAACTGTGTACGGTACATGCACATACGCGACAACTGAAATATATTGTTGCGCCGCGGATTGATATTCACATGAAGCGAAGAAGGACGAGGGGGTTGGGGCTGTGTGACTGTAGCATGGGACGATGAAGACAGAAGAAACACGGAACGCCCAGAGGTTCCTGGGATTTGTGCGAGTGGAACTGAAAAGAATACTCGCGTGGTCGAAAAAAAATCAAATGAGACCACTATATTTAAATTAATTTAATTTAGTGAGAGCAGAACCCTCCTTTATTTCACTTAGTACAAGCGTTAAAATAAGAAATTAAAAAGTAAATAACTTACGAACTAACTTAAGAACTAGGGATTACAAAAATTAATTTAGAATAAATAAGAAGGTAATAAGGTGGGAAGGTGGCGGTGCACGTGATGGGGTGGCGAAGACCGGGTAGTAGGATAAAGGGGCGGGATGATAGGAATGTGTACGTGCAGTAAGAGTGTAGATGGTGGGTGGGGCAAGGCCAGGAGGGGAAAGAGAGAAGACGACGCTTAAGTGCAATAGACGTGAGGTAGAAATCGAAGGAGGTAGGGTAAGAGTTTACCCGCCTTAGCATTCGTGAAATTGGTTCATTACAGCCGTAGGAAGTGTGGTGGAAGGGCAGATAGAAGAGACGGGGGTTTCGTAGGTTACGGGGGTTGGTGTTGAGTGCGATGGCGGAAAGCAAGCTAGGGCAGTTGATTGTGCCGGAGAGGAGACGGTGGATGAAGAGGATATCGCCAAGAGTTCTGCGCTCCTCAAGTGTATTGAGGTTGATCAAATGGAGCCGGCTTGTGTATGGGGGAAGAATCCGAGGATTATCCCAGTTCAGTCCACGGAGGGCAAAACGCAGAAAACGACGTTGCACGCTCTCGATTCTGCGGATGTGGGACGAGCAGTGTGGATACCAGACTTGACTGGCGTATTCAAGAAGGGGGCGGACGAAGGCTATGTAGAGGGAACGGGAAACGTAGGGATTAGAGAATTCCTTAGACCAGCGTTTCACAAACCCTAGGGCGGAGTTGGCCTTAAGAATGATATCATCGATATGTGGGATGAAGCTGAGCTCTCTGTCAAATAAGATTCCGTGGTCAAGTATTGAGGATACGTATGAAATCTGCTGGTTAAGCAGGAAGTAGGAGCGAGGAGGTGGGAGTGGACGTTTGTGGGAGAAGGTAATGGAGTGACATTTGGCAACATTGAGCTCCAGGCAGTTATTACGGCACCAGGCTGAGAAGCTGTCGAGGTCCTGTTGGAGAAGTGAGGAGTCGAGAGGAGAAATGATGATTTTGTAGAGTTTGGCGTCGTCCGCGTAGAGGGATATGGATGAGTGTTTAATAACAGAGTCGACATCATTGATGGTAAGGATAAAAAGGAGGGGGCCTAGATGACTTCCTTGCGGAACCCCTGACGTGGGGAAGAAAGGGATCGGAAAGGGAGGATCTGCATTTGACACGGTAGGATCGGTCTTTCAGATAAGAAGATAACCATTTGATCAATAGGAGTTCGAAACCTAGGGTGTACAGCTTGAAAAGGATGAGATTATGGGAGATTTTGTCAAAGGCCTTGCTGAAATCAGTGGTAATAACATCGACTTCATTGCCATTCTCTAAGGCACGGAGAGTATGGGATGAGAACTCGATCAGATTGGTTGTGGTCGACCTACCCGAAAGGAAACCATGCTGGTTGGGTGAGATAATGGATTTACACCTAAAAGATAACGCATTGTAAAGAAGCCCTTCGAACGGTTTGGGGATATCAGACAGTTTGGCGATGGGTCGGTAGTTGCTGATATCATTTTTAGGTCCCTTTTTATGTATGGGGGTGACATAGGAGGATTAGCAGATACTAGGGAAGGTCCCTTGAGAAAGGGATAGGTTGAAAATCTTTGATATCGGGAGAGAAAGAGAAGTGGAACAGTTCTTTAAGAATACAGACGGGAGTCCATCAGGTCCGGGGCTGAATTAGTCTTTGATTAAGTTTAGTTTCTCCTCAACTACGTGACGCTGAATAAGTTGAGGAGTGAAGGGATCAAGGGAGAATTCGGGCAAATCATTGAAATACGACGGATTGGGTTCGAAGGAGATGTCTGTGAAGGATTTATTGAAAAACGACGTGAACAGGTTAGCAATAGTTAGGTGGTCGTTTGACGTAGTCGCGCCATAAGAGAGGGAGTTAGGATAGGCGTCGGATTTACGTTTATAATTTATAAAGTGGAAAAAGGATTTAGGATCGCTGATCTAATTGGATTGTGTTTTAATAAGGTATTTGGAGTAGAGGGACTTGTAGAGTTTGGACCCGAGATAGTTGGAGTAGTTTTCAATGGATCGCATTTTGAGGAAAATGTTCCATAAGTTATTCCTTTTGTTCCGAAGATTGTGGAGATTGCGGTTGTACCGAAGAAACCGATGACCTGCGGCGAGAATAGGGGACATATAAGGCGACGGCATAGTAAATCTCCTTATAGAGAGTGGCCATGGCTTCTTCTACACCCAAAAGATCAAAGCGAAACTTTTTTTTGTTAAGATGCTCATTTAGGAGGCAGAAATTAGCCTTATGGAGGTTGTAAGAAAATCAGTCAGGAGGTAGAGAGGGCTAGGTTTCGTGTTCGAGATATAAGGATAAGAGCAGTGGGGGGGGGGGGGGGGGGGGGGGTGATAATTGTCAATGGTAGAGAGGGCGTGTGGGCTAGGGGCAACTGAGGACATGAGAGGGTCAGTTGTGAACACAAGGTCCACCTGTGTCCCCATATTATTTGGGACATTGTTAATTTGATGGAGACAATGAGTCGGTGAGGCCGTTAATAAAAATACGTTCATTAGAACTAGTGCGGTTAGAGACGTAGAAGGTTTGTTCGTCAGCCGATGTCCATTGTAGGTGGGGGAGGTTAAAATCGCCAAGAACGACGATGTCGTCTATTGCGGTGTTTAACTCTGTAAGGTTATCTACCGCCTCTATTGCGAGTTCGTATGACGCGGTGGGTCGAGAGGCAGGTATATAGAAACAGATAATAAATAGAGACTTAGGGTGCTTGTCAATTTTAATAGCGACGTAGTCAAGATCCGGAGAAGAAGAGATGGCAATTAGAGATGAAGTGAGTCTGTTATGAGTGGCGAGCAGCACTGCACGACATGGGGAGTTGGGACCTTCTCGATGAGCGTCGTAATCGCGAAAAACATTGTAGGATGGGGGGAATAGTTCAAGACTACTGATACTAGGGATAAGGTTGGTCTCCGTCAGAGCGTATAAGTCGAAGGGGAGGGAGTGTGTTTTGGAGCGGAGACCTCTAACATTCTGATAGTAGACGGTTATTGGGAGCGTATTGAAATGATAAGAGGGACCAAAGGCCGGCTGAATAGGGTCAAAAGTAATTTTGATTATTGGGAAAGGTAATTTTGTTGTCAATATAATGGCATTACGCTGGTTTTCGTTATACCTCCCTAACAGACAGAGTCGGCTTTATCGTGGAGGAAAGCAAGATAGAGGCGTACATTCTCATGGTCACTTTGTTCCTAAATTTAGACAGGGCATACCGGTTGCCCGAAGAATTAATGGTTTGCTGAGTGAGTTTAACAGATAGTGGTAATACTGGGTCGATTAGGGGTCCTGGCGGGTGAGGGGGGGGGGGGGGTAGCGGGGCCATATGGCCGGGAGCGAGGACTAGGTGCGGGAAGGAATGGGGCAAGAGGCGGCCTCGTGTTAGGACCAGTGGGTGAGTGATGGGAGGAGGGAGGATTAAGAATGTGTGACCTATGGAAGTTGGAATATTTCGCGCCTGTTTAGAGGTTGAGGGGGGGGGGGGTGGAATTGGAGACATGGGCCGGGGGTGGTTTGGGGCGAGCAGGTTTGCTATTATTTTTACAGGAGGCTATATTATGGGCGGACGAGGAGGGGCGTACAGAGTGATGTGTAGCGTGGTTGGGGCTAGGGAGAGGAGCTGGGATCTGGTTTGGCACAGGATCGGCCCATCCCTTGACTGGGTCGGGGTGGGCGTGGTAAGCGGGGGAGGTGAGGGCGCATTGGTAGGGGATGATTTGCTGTTGGGAATGGGAGAGCCTTAGGGGGACGTGCAGGCGGGTTAGTGTTGGGGATCGATTTAGGTGGGTGTCGGCTGGAACTGTATACTGAGAGTTTGAGGTAGGGGGGGGGGGGGGTGGAGTTTGGTTGATGGGATGGGGTTGCAGTTACTCATCGACAGCCTACCAATCCTGCAGCACCCGCTTTTGTTCTGGTGGAAAATCCATTCGTACCTGGAGGGAAGAGATACGCGGAAACTGGACCCAATATCGATGGTACAACGATCTGCTCATGCAGGAGGAAGGAGCTTCCGTGTAGAATAAGAACCTAGTTCTGCATAGGTCCATGCGATCAAAGGTGGAATTTGAACCGGTTTACATGACAAGATGTATTCTATTGTCTCGGTATACAGAGAGAGTTAATCACTTTGCGTAAAGTTGTGTCCGGCGCATGCGCATACGTGGCACTGAGGAAGCTTACAAGAAATATCAATTTTCAAATTTATAATAATTAATTGAAGTATGCCGGGTCCAAGAAGTCGTTAACTTAGTTTTTAATTAGTCTTGTTGACGGGAAATGCTGGATGCGTCTTTGATCGATGAGTGATGCCACTCTGTGGGTATATGGTATTACGGGCTCTCACTATTGTACAAGCAAGTGCACTGGTTTCGCGAGATTCCCACTGCCTTTCCGGTTCGCCGAAAACTGTTAACAATGGCGTTGTTTTAATCTTCAGTGTCTCTGAAAATCTTCCTGTGGCCAAATCTTGTATAGGTCTCCGTGTAGCATGAATGAGGACACGGATTAAAATTTTCCACAAAACTGCATGTATTTAAATAGACGACACCAAAGTTATATTGAACTTAAAATGATTTTATTTAATCCATAAATTATTGGTACGTATAACTAGAGGCAACACAGTTGATTTTCTGGCACGAACTGTATGTATTTATAAAATGGTAACTAAAGTTAATTGAACTTAAATTGATTTTATTTAATCCATGAATTATTGACACGTATAACTAGAGGCAACACAGTTGATTTTCTGCCACGTCGCAATGTACACAAGACTTAAGTTAAATTTCTCGGCTGTGCGCTTGATTCAGACCCGCACTCGTTCAACACTTGACGTACTCCGTTGGTGATCTGCTCTCGACTCTATGATTGCGTTTAACGTGGAGGCCCGTCTTACCTGCACGGAATCTGATTTACGATTACTTAATTTCAAGAAATAAAATTTCATCTTTTGCTCGTCGACCAATAGGGAATGACCTTCTATGCCTTGGTCCCAGCAAAAAGGGCGCGAAACATACACGATGTTCGCTTCTGTTGCTCATGGTGTGTGTGTCCACAAGTATGCGGACCGTGGATAAACCAAATCAATAGGGGGGACACCATGAGCAATGATTTGCAGCTGGGCAAAACTTTCCATAGATAGGGGTGCATGATCATTTTGCCCGCATATGGGGCGACATATGCCATCAGCGAACAAGACGCTCGCACAACGATGATTGTGCCGTCGTATCGATGCTGGTGGCCAACCCAGAATTCTTGTTTTTTTTGTTTTTGTTTTATATCCACATTTATTTAACAAATTAATTACATATTTTACGTAAGACTAAATGTTAATTTCTATTTCACAAATATCATTCGTACAATAACTTACTGGTTCTTCGCAAGCACTCTAAATTGTCCATTAGTATTTTTCTTATGCCTTTCGGCGTACAACCCAGAATGCCACAGAGTTTCTTTCTCGACGTCTGGGCGCGAGATAGGTGAACAAGTTTCGTTGGTTGGACAAAACTTGCTGCGACTTGGGATAAGTATTAACATACGTCGTGCACGTGTGTGGCGGCATTTACCGGATGGTATTAGCATTGATGTTAGTCGGGATTTAGGTCGGTTGCTTGGTGTTACGACCGAATTGCTTTTTAGGCACATGATGTGTTTCAACCGATCATGATCGGTTCCTCTGGTCGGTAACCATGTTAACCAAACACACAGTAATATCACTCCGTTTATTTTTCCCTACCATCCGTTGGTCCAAATCCAAGCTGGGTAAGTTGTACGCTTGCACACCTGGAAGCCGAATTTCCCATGATTGGTCGCCCAAGCGATAAACGATCATCGAGTTGCACACGACCCATAATTGTTTACCCAAGGAATCACATCAATGGTCAGGCCCTATGATTCGTTTTCCCAACCAAACATGCACCCATCCAAGTTAGCCCTTGCCATCGTAAGCGAAGTTCTGTTGTCTTAACATCAACAGAAAAATCCATTCCCTCTTGTTTATGATAGCAATGTAGCCAGCCTCCGTACACGATCATCTATTTGATCAGCTGCATGTTTGGATTCTCTTCTGAGCACTCTTCGCATTTTCGTTTGTCCTGGCTTCCAGTGAATGGGCATTCAACCAGATCTGTACGGTCACAATGGAAATACTTTCAACCAAACTGAACCGATTTCTCATTAGCCGCCACTAGAATAAAATACTGGATTTGCTTTTCACGACAGCAGTGGGAATCCACCCAGTTGCGATTGCGGTATGGTTGGTGCGACGGCACGAAGAGTCTATATTCATCCCCCGCGGAGTACGCACATACAACTGGAGAGTAAAATTTTAACCACCAGCGTGTGGGCAGGAGTCAGAGGCTCTTCTTGTCGGTACGGTCGTCGCTTATTGTTATAACAACTCTTTGTGAAAGTATGCAGTAATAATTCTAAAGACATAATTTTAAGATCGTTGATGGTTAATTTTAATGTTTAAATTAAAACTCATTCGATCGTACAAACTCTTTGTGAAAGTATGCCATAATAATTCAAGAGACATAGTTAAGAGATCGTTGATTGGGAATTTTTAAATGTTCAAATAATATTAATAAAATTCATTTGTTGACCAAATCAGCCTATTGTTCAAAAATAAAGAGATAAATAAGTATAAGACAAAATCCTACAGTGCGTTTTATTTTTCACATTAACGTGATTGACTTCCGGCGAACCGAATTCATTTATCCAGCGACGTTTTGGTGGGAGTGAAGTGAAACTGGGATTAAATGAAAAGGTCCCTGAACATTACAGAAGCCGAAATTAGTTGAGAGTACCGAACAAACTACCAGCAAATGTATTCCTTCCGAGCGTGGCTTTGGAAATTCGTCATCTCATAGTTTGCTGACGAAAGAAGACGTCTCACTATGCGTTCTGCACCAGACAACTGCACTGCTAGCATGAACGAAACAGAGCCATTCGTTCCCTTTCCAATAACAACTGATCGCAAAACAAAACACCAAAATATTTAAAAACGCAGTGAACAAGTTGAAATGGAGCCAGACTGGTTATAGAAAATTGTGTTAGAAACGGATGGCAAATGTATTTGGAAAACCACTAAAAGTCAATTAGTAAACCTATACCGGAAAAACTAGTGAAATATAAGGGTAAAAGTAAAGGAGAGTACACACATTTTGCTACGGGAAAATCAAGAGAATAATTTCAGGAACGGTGGGCAAACGAATTTGAAAAACTGTCAAACATTTATTGGAGTGTGCAGAGATATGCGGGAGAAGTTAGTGAAATACAAACGTAAAAAAAAGTGAGACTACGCGCATTTTGTTTAGGGAAAAAGCCAGAGAATAACGTTGGAAAGGGTGGTGGTTGCTACGGAAATATGCAGAGAATAATGTCACACGCATGGCAAACGAATTTGAAAAACTACTCAGAAACGGGTGGCTAATGATTTCTACAAACTATCCAAATATTTATTATACTTCAAAAACGTTGTCGGAAATTGCGGTAAATAACAACAAAGTAGCGTAATTTGTTCAAAGCAAAACATTCAGATTCGCAAGTTACTAGAGAATAATGTCAACAACGGTTGTCAAAAGTTTTCATAATTTGTAAACGGATGTTGGGAAAGGGCAACCAAATGTAAACGTAACAATACCGAGTTGTTTGGACTTGTGTTTTTTGAAAGAATCCGAAGAATAATGACAGAAATGGGTACCAAACGTGTCGTTTGACACTCAATTCTGACATTATCCTTCGAAGTTTTTCAAAACAACTAGTCCGAATGCTTTTTTTCATTATTACGTTTACATTTTGAGAGCCATTTTCCCCGTAGCAGTAAAAAGCAAAAAAGAGGGTCAAGAGTTGCAGACTGATGCGAGGAGAGGAACGTAGGTAATCATGAAAAATAACGAGCAAGGTGCTATTGAATGATTTGGAAAATGATGTCAGAAACGGATGGCGAACGAATATGAAAAAATTATTTGAGTTTGCAGACCCGAGGAGTAAACATTTGTGAAATATAAAGGTAAAAATAGAGGAGGATACGCGCATTCTGTTGCGCAAAATCCAGAGAAAAATCTCGGAAACGGCAAATGAATTTAAAAAACTAGTGAAAAGCTTTCATAATTTGTAAACTGAAGTTGGGAAAGGCAACCAAATATAAACGTAACAGTACCGAGTTGTTTGGACTTGTGTTTTTTGAAAGAATCGGAAGAGTAATGACAGAAATGGGTACCAAACGTTCAATTTCGTTTGACACTCATTTCTGACATTATTCTTCGAAGTTTTTCAAAACAACTAGTCCGAATACTTTTCTTCATCATTACGTTTGCATTTTGAGAGCCTGTGCCCGCGGTGGCAAAAACCAAACAGTGTTAGGAGTTACAGACTGATGAGAGGAGAGGAGCTGAGGTAGCAATGAAGAAAAACTCGCAAGTTGCCATTGAATGATCTGGAAAATGATGTCAGAAACGGATGGCGAACGAATATGCAAAAATTATTGGAGTGTACAGATCCATGTAGAAAAAGCAGTGAAATGTCAAGGTAGAAATAAGGGAGGGTACACGCATATTGCCACGGAAAAATCCAGAGAGTAATGTCAGAAACGGATGGCAAACTAATTTGAAAAAACTACTCAGAAACGGATGGCAAACGAATTTGAAAAACTGTCAAAAATATATTGCAGTTTGCAGACGTATGTGGGAAAAGTTAGTGAAATATAGAGGTAAAAATATGGGAGAATGCGCCCATTTTGGTAACGGAAAATCCGGAGAATAATGTCGGAAACGGCCGGTTGCCACGGAAACATGCAGAGAACAATGTTAGAAACGGATGCCAAACGAATTTGAAAAACTGTCAGAAATATATTGGAGGTTGCAGACGTATGTGGGAGAAGTTAGTGAAATAGAAAAGTCAAAATAGGGAAGAGTACATCCATGTTGGTACTAAACAATGCAGAGAATAATCTCGGAAAGGGGTCGCAATTGAATTTGAAAAACTACTAAAAGTGTATTGGAATTAGTAGGAAAAATTAGTGGAATGTAAAGGTAAAAATATGTGAGAGTACGAGTATTTCTTTTACCGAAAAATCCAGAGAATAATGGAAGCGAGTGAATAAAGTCGGAAATGGACTGCAAAGGAATTTCAAAAACTATTAAAAGTATATTGGAATTTGCAGACTTATACCGGACAAATTACTAAAATATAATACTAAAACCAAGGGAGAGTACACGCATTTTGCTACGGAAAAATCCAGACAATAATGTTGGAAATGAATGAACAATTAATTTGGAAAACTTAAAAATTGACTGGAATTATTATTAATATTTTTTTATTACACTTCTCTCGGCAGAGGCGAACTTATAGCACCACATCGACGCCCCGAGGTGCCACCAAATAACTGCAGTTCTTTTTGAACAATTTCAGGTGGTAACGCTGCGGGAACACTTGCGTGGGAACAGCTTCCCCGCTCTGTAACGGAACGAGTTCTGATACAGGGATATTCGCACCGTTGGGAGATGAATCACAAATTGGCCATATATGTCGGATTGTTTTGTCGGTAATTCTGTGGGAGACTACTTTTCCCCTCTTTGGGATTGGTTGAATTCGAGCGATTTTCCAGCAGGTAGGAAATGACATTCGTGCATAAGATAAGTGAAAGAGTCTGCCAAGAACCGGCAATACTTCTGGAGCACAGTTCTTAAGAGCTACTGCTGGTATTGGTTGTCCTCCCACAGTCCAGTCCACGTAGAATGCGTTGAATAGTGCGCGGGCGGAACCTCACATCCCGCATAGAAGATCGTACGGCAGTGATTACAGGTGGCTCCAAATGGCTCAATTCGCGGAAAACAAACTCGCGAACACATTAGCGTAATCTTTTATTTGTGACTAACGTGCGACTGCGCGTTACCAACGGAGAAAAAGAGGAGTAAGTGAAGTTACTGCTGACAGCCCTTGCTATTGACCAGAAAGGGGCGCGAAACAGTTGGGCACTCAAGTTACTCTGTCGTTGTAAGCCTTCTTGGCGGTATCAATCAAATGCGTGCATTTTTGATTCTAACAGAATTTGTTGTGTTGACTTCGATGGGATTGGAGCGCCATTGTGTAAAACCCCCTTTTTTGCCGATGTGATCTGCTCGCATTTTTTATCAAACCAAGGTTTATCAGATGAACTTGTTTTGATGGAGTGCAGAATGTAGATCTCCCTCCAGAGAAGAATAATCTCTGTGATCGACTCGGCGCATGCGTTAACTTCGGAGTCTCCAAATCACATCTCCGACCACGGAAGGAATGCGAAGAAATCTCGTAAATCGTCCCAGTTGGCAGCCTCATTTCTCCATACATGGCGTGGCTGCTTAGGTCGGTTAGTCCTTTTAAATGCAAGTGGTTGCTTACAGATACCAAGCAGTGATCTGAGTTTCCCAGTGGCACAGCATCTTCCACGATATAAGCCCTAGGCTCGGATGTTAAAACAGATCCAGGGTGTTCGCATAATAACTTCGGGTATCTGGTACTCGCGTAGGTTCCTACACGAGTTGAGTCAAGTTGGGGCTAACAGCGAACATCTCCGCCAGCCTCCCAGCCTCGTCAGTTCTGTTAGAACGCATCAACCGACCGGAATTGTGCACATTAAAATCACCAAGGACAACAATTTCAGAAGCCGGTTGGTTAATCTCTACCCAGTCGACGGTATGTGAAAGATGTTCGCTGGTCGATCGTCATTTGGGGAGCGGTAAGGACAACAAAGAAATTTAACAGAATTCCTTAGCACAACCCTCACATTATGTTCATGTTATTGGGTTCCAACGCCTCCATCCTCTGGCAAGCCCGATCGGACAGCGCGAAAACGCAGACTCCGCCCTTAAAATGGAATCTCGAATCTAAGTCGTATCTTGAGCAGCGAAGATATGTCGAATCAGTTAACGAGTCGGCCTGGGTCTCGTTCGAGGCAAGGATAGCAGGATTTGCTGTTTGCAAATATTGGTAGGGGGGTTTAGATTCATATTGATAAAACCGATGCCCCTGATGTTACAAAAAGCCGTTGCCAGTCGAGCGTGGACAGAGCCTTGAGAGTGAGTCCGACTATGCGATGAGGAATTTCTTAAAGTTCGGTTATTTATTATAATATCTGCGTGATGTTCCCCACGGAGATCCGAATGGGAAACTAGCTTACCTACGGAATGCTTTATATCAGAAGTTACCGTCATGACTTATCTCCATTTCAGTCCGAGCCATCAGCCATACATCTGAAACACAGTCGAAGATTTCTCTCGATGATATCGGTGGTATTGTGGGGAGCAGAGTATTGTGCCAGGCATGGGCACTCCGTTCACCTTCTTCCTCCATCATACACTAAACAGCTCCGGCGCGAATTGTCCATCACGAAAGAAATAAATACCGACACAAGAGTGAAACGCCGCCACATTTGTCCACAATTTTGCGTAAAACACCAGGGGAACAACGACTAGTTAAACACGTCTAGGTACTGCCAGACACTGCAGCATGGAAAATTAAACACTTGTTTGAATTTGTAAAAAGGGTGCTTTTTTATTTTGTAATATTAGTTAGAGAAAGTCTGGAGAACAACTTAAACTTTAAACGCATGCGCAGACTTAAGATTTTTGTTATTATTTATGGCACGCACGTTGGGGAATAAAAATCACGACTTTGGATTATGTTGCTACTCGATACGCGTTCGACTCGCACTCGACTTTTTGTTTCACTCGGTATCAGCGCCGGTACGGTGGATGGCGGAGCGATCGTGTCGGTTGCTGGATGAAATTCGACTCACCGAGGTTAGAACTCTGACATGAAGTCCATCTTAGGTTAGGGTTAAGAAAAGGAAAGAGAGAGAAAAACTTTTCTCTTAAGGGTGTGGCCGCCACAGAAATGCACTCTTTCAGTGCAGTGGTTCTTTCATGGATGAGAACGAACCTAGAACAAAGAAAGGGCATAAAGCGCATTCATAGGATACGATTTCGGAAAAGCAAATAAAACCGAACTCGTCGGATGGTAATGGGTTTGCTTATGCATCGTCCGGTAATGAGGGTCAGCTAAATAAATAGCAGCCGCTCATTAAATAAAAAAATGTCTCGGATACCACAAACGATATGAATTGTTTATAGTATCGCAGGAAACCTATGTAGGAACAGCGTTCTTTTGTTTGCAAATGGTGCGAGTTAGAGAATTTTATTGCTGGGAGAAAAAGGTCGCCGGCCAATGTGTACGTAAAGACATTTTTCGTACACATGGCGAAGCTGGAAAATAGACGACTCAATATTTATGGTCCCTGTCATGATGGTTACCTTGTATGTAAACCGAATTATTTTGTTTACAAGAATTTGTCTGGTACCGAAGGTGCCGAATTGGTTTGGAATTCCAGATAAGCAAAGAAAGAAATCTTACGGAAAATTGTATGCGAAGAGATGCATGAAAAGGTAAGTTTTCTTTACAGGGACTTTAAGATTATAGATTTGATCTAATTAATTCGTGAAGCATGTTCAGGTGCTTAATGCGATTGCATTAGCAAAACTTATGCGACTTGGGATGAGGTTAGGGGGGTTTTTAGGTAAGTGTACCATGGGGTTTGGCGGCACCGCCACAGTATCTCACCTTGGGACCGACTACCACCTAAACCAACCTTTTTTCGAACCGGTCCATCAGCCAAGGTCCGAAAGATGGCCAGGGATTTCTTTCGAACATTTCACGGAGCCTATAGCTTGATGTCGTGGTATTTCACAGGCCTCTTACGACAAGCCGACCTAGCTGTGCTTATATTCTAACGCCCTACTCACAGGTTTAGCGGACTTAGGTGGGAAAAGTTAGTGAAATATAAAAGTAAAAATGAGGGAGTGTGAGGGAATTTTGCTACGGAAAAAGCCCGAGAATACTGTCAGGAACAGATGACCAAAGAATTTTACAAACTATAAAAATATTGCTTCAGAAGCTATATGTGAGAGCTTGCAGTCACAAATGACATAAAAGCATAATTTATATAAATTGTAACGAAGTGTTAATGGCAAAGCAATATATTAAGGATCGTCAGGGGCGACACGTTAATTTTTTATGTGTTTGTTAGGAATACGATCGTCTTTATCCATATTCAATTAATCTTCAGGGCCACAGCTTATGGGGAATGGCCAGCTTATCAAATAAATTGTAAGTAAGGATTTCTATGGCGTCGTAACCACTTCAACTGCGAATTCACTATGGCACAATATCGCAGATGTCTCAATTCTACACACATTTTCCTCCTCTACAAACACAAATTAGACCAGCGCTTCAATATTGTTCATATCTCTGAAGAAACCATTTCTTCAGGGTTTTTTTTTTTTACTACCATCAAATGCCAAAGGAATGAAACGTTTTACGTTACAAAACCAAAGCCACAAGATATCTTCTATAAAAGTCATCACTTCAATCAAAATAAAGAGATTAGCTTGTCATTACGACGCGATAAATATAAACACTTTCGAGGCATGAGACTTAAGTTCAAGTCGGCCCTTAGCCAGGTGAACTCAAACTTCGTTCCAAAGGCTAAACATAGCATAAGTACCTTAAAGCAAGTCCCTTCAATCACAATATCCCCTCGGTGAGAAATCTACAATTCAAACTTTGAAATTTATCTCATTGTAAATTTTCTGCGTGGTTATGTATCCTGTCGGAACTATAAATTGAAGATATCAAATCCTGTGGCTGTCTCGTGCTACGGCCTGCAAGGCGGTCTAATAAGATGAGATGCTCTTTCGAGAGCCGACTCAGGCTGATGACATTCGTGGGCAATTTACATAAAATTCATTCGTAAATCCATTTTCTGGAGAATGACTGTGGCGTCTAATGGTAAGTGGGAAAATGGGGCAGCACATGGCTGTGGGTGAAATTTACTTATTACTTTGTAGGGATTCGTATCAGGGGAAAATTAATTATAGAAAACTTTCGAAAATGAGCAATTACTTGTTAAGTCTTATAAAAAGTGCAATTGGATAATTTTTACTTGAGGGTTGGAGTTTCGTTTCTTACTGAAAGGTCTGGCAGTTGCTTTATAAATTTAGAGAATTAAATTAAAGCGTTTAAAGCGAAATGTAATACATATATCGTGCCGTCCTTTCAGTTTCGAACACTTCATACAGGACTCGAAAACTTTAAAATAAGTGGGAGAGCTTTAAACAGTTTCCCGACCATTGAGGAAATCCCCTTCGGCAGGTTCTGGATCGTCGCTTCGATTCGTGGTGCTGTGACTTGCACGGTAGTTTGTTCAGGGAATTGAATTTGGTTTGGAGGAGAAATGTTGTAAGATTATTCATATGTTTTGCCTGCATCCCTTTGAATTTATCTGTAAATATATAACCATTTTGGATAAATCTTTGTACTACAGTCTCCACGTGACACCCTTAGAGAGCTACTTAGTAGTGAACCTGATGGGGATTTGTTATGTTATCGCTATGGTATACGGCCCTGATGCATTTTCTTATTCGATTTTCGTTCGGTGTTCTTCACTATTTGCTTGTGTATTGAGTGTGAATCTGTTAGAAACGCCACAAACCAATGCATTCAGCGACATCCTGAGAAAGGTTGGCCCTAGGCTAAAAACCTTGCCCGGAAAAATAAATTATTATGGAAAATTTAACAAGCATCGGATATGGACCGGATACACGACGACGAGCACGGAAACGAAAATGGCTAAACGATTTGAGAATTTTCTCATGGAACGGCCGCTCACTATATAGGGCTCGAGCCGCACAGCAGCTAGCCGATGCCTTGACCGAATATAAGGCTAACATAACAGCATTACAAAAAATAAGATGAACGGTGAGTGGTGTTATTCAATGAAACTAGTGTGACATTTAATATAGCTGT
Organism: Microdon myrmicae; assembly: GCA_963931805.1. Lineage (NCBI taxonomy): Eukaryota > Metazoa > Arthropoda > Insecta > Diptera > Syrphidae > Microdon > Microdon myrmicae. Next base: position 106,876,131 of record OZ007502.1, read on the forward strand.
TGTGCAAAACACCATGTGCTCGGGGTAGGCTTTCTAGTCAGCCAAAAACGGAAGCCTACAATTATCGGCTTTAATGCAATAGACGAAGGCTGTGGACTCTTTGCGTGCGAAACAAGTTTAAGAACATAAGTCTTGTGGGGGTGATGGTTGGGGTGCCGACGTACGACACAGGTTCGCTTTCACCCGCCGACGATTTCCGCGCAAAGATTGTCACCAGAAGGAATTGTGGGGAGGAAGTATTGTGCCTGGCATGGACACTCCGTTCACTTCCTCCTCCATCATGAATTGTTCGCGCAGACACTACTCAAAGATGAAGCAAACGATGGTCGACCTTCGCAACCGAGCGGACGTAACACAGAAACAAAACACTCCGGTTTGATCAACAATAATACTTTATTTGTTACCTTTAATATTTTCACTTAGATTTATTCTTTAGTTTTGGATGTATATCAAAATCGAACAACACATAAAATGCCAGATTTTAATCAATACTTTCACTGACTTTAACTAAAGTTACTTGTACAACGCGAACACGACTCCAGCATATATTTGAGCGTCTCCGCAGTGACGGAGAGCGGGAGCTGCAACGACCATGGCGGTCGGGGGATGGAAATGGACTCAGCGATATCTTGCTCGTGCAGAGCTCACTCGCTAATCGTGATCATGGTGGTATGTGTGCATGGTTCTTTCATGGATGAGAACGAACCTAGAACAAAAAATGGCATAAAGTGCATTCATGGGATACGATTTCGGTAAAGCAAATAAAACCGAACTCATCGGATGCTAATGGGATCTTTGTTGGAAACGTGCGTCGATGCGATGTGGAAATGTGCTAATGGGTTTTAGGTTACTGGGAAACGGTATTTATGGCAACGCTAGTAAGGGTAGGTATTGAATTACTATTTGCATTTGTTTTTGCTGTAGGATTTAATTGATCCCCAGAGACGCGGAATGCGTATTTGCTTTAGTCCTTTGGGTGTAAGTCGCCAGCCAATGTGTATGTAGGGAACATTGTTGTACACATGGCGCGGCTGAGAAAATAGACGGCGTAATATTTTTTGGCCCCTGTCATGAGGGTTACATTGTATCCAAACCGAATCATTTTGTTTACAGGAATTTGTCTGGTACCGAAGGTGCCGAATTGGTTTGGAATTCCATATAAGTAAAGCAAGAAATCTTACGGAAAATTGTATGCGATGAGATGCATGAAAAGGTAAGTTTTCTTTACAGGGACTTTAAGATTATAGATTTGATCTATATGATGCGTGAAGCATTTTCAGGTACTAATGCGATTGCATAAGTGACGTTAGGGAATTGGCTGAATGTTATGGGGGTTTTACGGTAAGTAGACAGTGGGGTTTGGCGGAACCGCCACAGAATAGGCCACGAAAGAAAACACACTGGTGTAGTTTTAGCGTTAATGTTTTTTATTTGTTCTTTGTTGTTTTCTTTATTCTAAAAGAGCGTGTTAACAAGGGAAACCTTTGCACATAACATATATGGCACGCATGCATTTTACTGAACACCTTTGTGGGGAGACAGGAGCGTATTACATGAAATGACGATTTGGTTTCACTAACCACTTCTACTTATCCATTTAATTCGCTTATTGATTGTTCTAAACGCACTCGGATATAAACTGTTATTGCCCGCCTATTCATTTACTGGTTGCGAACAATTTCGAACGTGCATGAATGGAATAAGTATATTAAAACTCGAACGCCCGGAATGGACACGACATTTGCTCTTTATGTAGCTGCGTTCGACTTTAGTTCTGTTGGTGTGCACGCCGCGGTGGTTGAGATGTGATTTGATGTGCGTGCGCGCGGCGGTGGTTGGATATCGACTGTGCGTGTGTCCGCGTGGCGGTGGTAGGATACCGGCTGTGCGTGTGTGCACGCAGCGTTTGTTGGAGATCGACTGACCGGAATAAAAGCAAGAATCCCTTCGGGGTGCCGTGGCAGTGGAAGCATAGCTAAGCAAACTCACTGCCACTTATTAGGAACATGAAGAGGGTTTGCTATGCCTACATAGGAAATTTGTTTCAGGGAATTTCTGCCGTACGGGCTGAATTCGATTCTTCTGTTTGCTGTGTATATGGTAAGCGTAAGTATGGTTATGAATTGTCGGTTAGACAAAAAAACATGGGTCTTGACCGTTGCGATGTCTGTTCCGTGGAAGGACAACGCATCATGCTGGTGACTTGCCGGTAAGGAGAATTGATATGATTTCAAATGGTTTAGGTAGAATGGGAACCGAAATGGTTTTCGGGAAAACTAAATGCCGCTTGGTTGCAAGCGAGGGAAATGGCTTAAGTAGGAAGTGAGCCGAAATGGTCTCCGGGAAAAACTGCATGCTGTTTGATGTAAATGAGAGAGATGATTTAAAATGTATTCTATTGCAGGATTTGAAATGTATTCTATTGCAATTTTTGCATGGGGAGTTGGGTTACGGTGACGCGAGTTATGGTATTTGGATGTAAATGTCGAAATAACAATCAGAATACCAAAAAGAAAACAGTTAACAGTTAAAACACGGAGTTCTTTTATTGTTTTTCTTTACTTTATTCTAGTCTTTACTCTTATGGTACGTTTCCTCCCCTCACGAGAGTTTCTGATCTTTACAACTTTTCTTCATTTTACTTGGTCTCCACAAAATGTTTTATATTTTTTGTTGTACACTTTACGTCAACTTAACTACTCAAGACGTTCTGAATTTAATTTATAATGGAGAGTTCTTGATAATAACAATTTTCCATTATATTTCTTACACCACCAGAAGCTTATATTTTTCGAATACAATTTATATCGACTTATCTATTAACAACACCCTGTCTTTCATGTACTATTATTATTTTCTTATTTTATTTAAACACCACAGAGAGTTTAGGTTTTTCGAATATACTTTATATCGTCTTAACTACTAACAACACTCTGTCTTTAGTTTACTATTATTATTTTCTTGTTTTGCTTGAACATCACAAAGAGTTTGTATTTTTCGAATACACTTTATATCGACTTATCTATTAACAACACTGTCCTTAATTTTACGATTCCAGATACACCCTTACTCAACGCTCTCCTCTTGGAGTCCCGACCCTATCGATTCACCACCAACACTGCTTCCTACTTTGCTTGTGCCTCTTCTCGTTACTTTGGGTTCAACACCTCCCGATGACGATAATGCAATCTCGATTTGCAATGACCTAATTTCTGATTTTCAATTTTACTTTGAAATTGCGTTCACTTGCGGTGTCAGCCGATCTCCACCGACTTACGCCACAGTTCAATATCCGCAATTGCGAACTGACCTAGTCAATTTTCCGTGCAATTACTTGCTTTGCTAAGGTTTATCGGTTGTGCCGAAATGTGCAATTAATTACTTTTTGTTGTTTAATGGCCATGCGGAAATGTGCAATTAATTTCATTATTGTTCTGGGGGTTGTCCGGGTTCAGAAACGGATATCGTTTTTTGGTTTCAGTGCATCAATGATCTCATGTACCTCATGTTTATCTATGATGTCACTGACACACTTAACACGCGCTTGTTAGCGGTCAAAATTAGGTTGGAATTGTGGGTTGGTTCTTCGTGTAGTATAGAGAACCCCCACAGTCTCATAAGCGTTCACGGACCTACAGGGGAGTCCCCTGATGATGAAAAATAAGAATTCTACGAAAACGTCGAACGGGTCCCCAATACCTACCCAAGATACAATGTGAATATTGTAATTGGTGATTTGAATGTCAAAATAGGCTGGAAGGTGGTTTTCAGGCACTACGCAGGTCCCTATCGTTTGCATGAGAACACTAATGACAACGGACTACCAGTCATCGAACTGACAGCATCAAAGGACTTGGTTGTTGCGAGTACCAGTTTTCCGCGTAATCATATCTACAAAGCCGACTATGTATCACCTGATGGAACCACTCGCAACCAAATTGACCACGTATTGATATATCGCCGCCACTCCTCGAGCCTGATGACGGTACAAACGTACCGAGGTGCCAACGTCGACTCGGATCACTATCTTGTTGGTACAGTTTTCCGAGCGCGGATCGCCTTACGGAGACGTATTGCATCGGCGGATCAGGTTCGAATCAACACGGCTGCCTTACGCAATGAAAATACCAGTAACACCTCTTGAGGATCCGTGAATACAGATAAATTCGGTTTATTTGCGCCCCATTACGTACTTCAAGATCTCCTTAAGTTTCAATTCATCTGCCCATGGCTTATACGTATATGAAAATTCTTTATGTTACAGACCGGCAAACATGTACATTCTTCACAAGTATTTTCAGAGCACAGTTTAAAAATAACATCAACGGTTGCAACTGTTCAAAAATGTACAACCTTCAAAAACAGTACCGAACTTCCCTGGTAGAATCTCAGGGCACGCACCGGCGCAATATTGAAGGTTCGTTTTTCTTGGAAAAACTAGATTTAAAAAAGGTACTTAGGGGTCGTTAAACATTAAGCAAAGTGATAACATGGAGTACGTTGAGAGATGACGGTATAACTCGTAATTCATAACACGAATGGCCATTTACTAGATCATGTTCACTATAAATTTCAAGAAGCTTTGTCGAATCCTTACGTAATTTGTAGTAGTCACTGCAAGTAGTGAAACCTGTAAGACTCTTAGAGAGAATAAACGGAAGTCCATTAAATCCGCACACGAAGTCCATGATTTAATGCATTGTCGTCGGGAAGGTCGTTTACTGTACTCGTACCAAATGGTGCCAACACCTGAACCTATTTCTTATAAAGAGCTTGGTAAATTTTTAATTTCCCCGCTTATTCTTCGACTTGACAGCCAACCGTGTAAAACGCGATTAGGGACAATGCTGTAAGGTAAATATTTCGTCACAATCCAGCACCACTTTAGTAGATATCATTCGACTCTAATTAACTCGCTCACCACCTGCCCAACCAACAGAATTGTCATTCCATGTAAACACAGAAGCCCGCCGTTCAAAGATTTTCCCCGCCACTTGAAAAATTCCTCTCAGTCTTTCAGAGGATTCTAGTTGTGGTCGCGCCGTAATCCTGTTTACCTTCTGTTCACTTTTTGCCTTTTTTCACCGGCTCAATATGAATACCAGGGAAAAACTTCCCCCCGATAGGAGCTAGTTAACCGGGGTTTAAATAATAAACGAATGCAGACAAAACCTCCTGTGCACACATAACGTTGCAAGACAAATGATCCCGCGTCCACACCACACCCACACACCCATTTATATGTTTTACTTTATTTTTAAGGACGACAAAGTTTCCCTTCCAAGGGGGCTGGCTTGGAACTTTGGTTTTGTGTAAGCCGTATAGCCTTCGCCGGGACGAAAATACCCCCAGGCTAAGGAACAGCAGAGATACGAACACAACAAATTCCTTTGTACTTGTAGACCAGGTCAAGGATACTTAACGTGAATGCTCACAAAAAGGGCGCCTACACACACCTGCACGCCTGCATATGGACCATTAGTGCATCCTTCTACGGAAGGACTAATTATACATTGGAAATTTTTACTTTTATTTACCGTATTGGCTGAGCTTGTGGCATTGTATTCAGTTCACGGGGTGGTTTCGTCATTAAATTAGGATTTAATCCAGTATAGGGGGATCCCGGACGATTTGAAAAGGACCAGCAAATGAGTGCGAGTGTGTTCTAAACTACTAGATGTGGTTATGGTTTATTGAACCTCCCAACATTGAATAAGTGTAAATCACATTTGTTTGTTATTGTGAAATTTTTTGATTAGTTCGTTCTGCTTCCCTCGGCGACGGGTTAACTTCATGCCTGATAAACTCGAAGAAGATGACGACGGTGATAACCACGTTGGAGGATATTTACGCTTGTGGTATTTTAAATTTTATTACCCACACACAGCCTAAACGAAGGAAAGGACGAGAAATTGATCCGAATAGTCCTTGGGGATTATTAGGAATAAGATTACAGATATTGCGCTATACTTAAACTTAAAGTAGACAAACCTGCTCCCCAGTGAGAGTAGTTCAGCCGGTGGGTGTTTCGAGATAAAGTTTCACATTGTCAACACGGGATTTTAAGTTTGGATATTGTATTTGAAGCTCGTTATAAGGAGGACGAGTTGGAATTTTATTATCCTCATGAAATGAACAATAAGTTCTGAGCTTATAGGAAGGTTTAAGAGGGAGTGAATTTCAGGAAAGTTGGATCCTTTTTGGGGAGGGCTAACGATTAAAGACCGACATTTAAAGTGACTGAAGTCCAATTGATGTGATTTAAGAGGAACCTGATGAAATAAGTAATTATATCAAGGATTCTAGGAGAATTTAAGGGATTTAATATTCTGGCAAGCAAGTTTATTCTTCAAAATTCTGATAGACCGTCTCTGTTACCGAGAAGGCTTTATCTCGTCGTTCTCTTACAGAAAATCATTGTTCCAGGAGAGGCAACTTTTTCAATTCAAATTATAACTCCTTCAAATTTATATTACTCGTGGACAGTGTCTATCGCAGTGGTACTGATAGTATGCGGGCATGAAGGTAAGGCTTGAGTGTGCATATGCAAGTTCAATTATTAAGTTTGTGGTATCAAGGAGTTTGAGGAATAAATTCACTATTAATTCATGAGAATGGTAACAAATCCTTGCCCCTGAAATTGATTGCAGGAGGCGCAAAGCACATAAATGTATAGTCTGGTTTTCAATGATACCATTCACTTTTAGTTTTTCCAACATTTTTCATTTCCTTTTTTTTTTCTTAGATTCCAAATTAGAGGCTAGTAAAAAAATGCTTAAATTCTAACTTAATTACCTTACATTATAGCTTACTGGTCCTTCGCGGACGCTCTAAGCTGATCATAACATGACTATCGTAGTGTATTTTGCCTTTTGGCGTCAGATCTTTCTTTGTCTTTTTAATTTATTTAACCTGTTTATTTGAATAACTAAGAAAAACTAAAAAAATGTTGTGCCAATTTATTTTTTGACTTAAACTTAACTTGCATCTAATTTATTTTTTAATTGCTAAAAGCCCTTAAATTAACAACTTAACTTAAAACCTATTCTACGCTAATCGTAAAAGAGCTAAATCTGGTTTATGTTGGAGTTACTTTAACGACTTTGGTATACAGGTCTTTATTTGCCATTCAACCATCAAAACTGTCGGTGCTGTTTAAGGGGGATATATAATTAGACAGCCTAAAAAACACACCTTAAATTTTTTTTTTCATATCGAAATTGTTTTCGATTGTAATTAAAATTTGTAGGTTTGTTAATATATGTATAAAGCATTAACAAACGTTTTTTTTTTTGTAAATTTTAAAAACAAAATGACGGCTGTGTAGTGGGGTAAAGTTGACCCATAAGAAAAAACTACGACCACCCTGCAGACCGTAATTTTCATCTGAAAAAAAAACAACAACAAAAAAATATTTATGTTAAAAACACTCATAGGTAAACCTAGAAAAAGTGAAAAAACAAATTAAGCGATTGGCAGAAGTTTTTCGGTAAAATTGATGATTTTTCGACTTTGTTTCGGGCGTTTTTGCAATAACAATTTCATTTTGCAACATACAATTCAAAAGGTGTACAGACAAGCTAATATTATAAAGAAGACATCCTCAAAGTTTCAACCAAATCGATCTATTCGTTTTTGAGTAAATTTGAAAAATGTTGTTTCGAGAAAAAGGCGTTTAAAGTTTGGACTATCGAAAAATGATACTTACACCTTAATCAGCGTTCCCAGGACCGTACAAAAGACCTTCAAATTGTTCATAGAATTCATTCATCTTGTATAAAACCGTGCATGTCCAATTCGAGGAACGCCTCTGGGGGAACAAAGCCGTTGCGGCGTACCTTTTCAAAATACAAAGCATTTGTATTGTAAGCTCCGAAAATTTGGTCATTGGACGTGCGTATTGCTCTCGCAATATGTCCTTTGATTAATTTGATCATAAGATTATCAACCCTGTTTATATAGGCGAAGTTTAAGATGGGCCGGACACGTAGCGCGAATGGGCGATGATAGGACCGCGCATAGAATTCTTGACGGTAAACTAACGGGAAAGAGACCGACAGGACGGCCGCGCCGGAGATGGGAGGACAATGTTAGATTGGACCTCGAGGAGATCGGATCGGAAGGTCGAACGTGGAAGGCGAGCGAACAGGACAGGGATCAATGGCGGAGCCGAGTCGGCGAGGTCATGAACTTTCAGGTTCCTACAGGCCAATAAATAATATTAAATATAGGCTTCGTTACATAAAGTTTCATAATACCTTTGTAGTCAGATTCCGGTGTTCGATATAATCTGAGACAAGTTCTGAGACATTTCCTTTCGAACACCCGAATCTTTTCCATCATCATCATCATCATCATCGGCACTACCACCGGGATCCGATCTCGGTTTTATTTAGCAAGTCTCGGGGCTTGTTAAATTTTCCATGATAATTTATTTTTACGAGCAAGGTTATTAGCCTTGCGTCTTCATTTCCATCATATTTGGACCTATATTGAACCACACTAGGCATCCATGTATAATCACGGGCCGGATTAGGGTCACATAGCATATAACTTTTACCTTGCTATCATGTTGGCTACAATGAAATATCCTTATTGGCATAGGCCTGTGAGTAGGGCGTTAGAATATACTCGCAGGTAGGCCAGCTTGTCGTAAGAGGCGACTAAAGGTCGAATGGTAGGTGGGGTCCCAACGCCCTGTCGTCCTGTGAAATACCAGCCCATGAAGTTATAGGGTCCGTGAAATGGTCGGGAGAAATCCCTGGCCACTTTTCGGAGTTTGGCTGATGGACCGGTCCGAGAAAAGGTTGGTTTAGGTGGTAGTCGGTCCCAAGGTGAGATACGACCCCGTTACGCTGTACATTCCGCGATATCATCGAGAGAAATTTTCGACTGAGTTTCAGATGTATGGCTGATGGCTCGGACTGAAATGGAGATAAGTCATGACGGTAACTTCTGAGATAAAGCATCCCGGAAGTAATTTAGTTTCGCATGCGGATCTCTGAAGGGGATGGGGTAGGGGGGGGGGGGCTATGGGACTATGTCTGGGCGAATATCATGCAGATATTATGATAAATAACGGAACTTTAAGACATTCGTCTTCGCATAGTCTTTTTCACTCTCGAGGCTCTGCCCACGCTCGACAAGTGACGGCATTTTGTAACATCAGGGGCATCGATTTCACCAATATGAATGTAAACTCCGTCCATCAATATTTGCACACGGTGTAACCTGATACCCTTGTGGGGCTTTTCAGGGCCCGAAGAGCCATGCATCGCTCGATCCCCACTATTCCAAGCGATGTGACTTACCTCGAAGTCGAACCTTCAGCAAGGTTACGTAACCTTGCTACGGCATTAACCGCCAGCCAGATTGCTGGAATTAATTCAGTTACCCCAAAGGATAACTGACATAAATACCAGGCAGCTTACCTTTCTTTGGGTGTTTTCTCCAAACCCCTTTTTCTCCACCACCATACCTGAAAACATTAAGTCCACGGCAAAGATTATCACCTAGCCGTGGCATCGAAAATTTCACCCTCGGGCATGCATTGCACCCAGTGCATCTCGTTCCCATTGCCTTATGCCATGGAAACAAAATCAATACGGAGTTCCTTGATTACTCGTTTTTTTTGTTTGCCCATGGCACCCCTAGCATGCGGCTACCAGGTCTCATCAGTTTGCCACTGCCGACAAGGTTTCGGCTGATGCAAAGCAAACATTCACTAATTACCAGCAATAGCTGGTTTCCTATTATCGGTCTCCACCGATCAGGGACCGCAAACAAGCAACGAATTGGATGCGGCCATCAAGTGTTTACTTTTAACATCTGGCAATGGCTGCACCCTATATTCGTTGCAATACCAAAACATAGCATTCACACCACAGATCGTTTATGGTATACCAATTCCCTATTAACGGCCGCCAACCGTCGGCGGACCTGGGAAATTTCACGTCCATCAACCCAAATGTTGATTTATGGCCTCTCCTACGGTGACCAGATCTTCGGTTTGTTTTGCTTTCACCCCAGATGGTTCGGTTGCCGGCAAGTATTACACAATCAATTGTGTACACAGCCGCAGGCCCATGCATTGTTTGTATACGCAGGAGATGCAGTTGCGACGCTCGCATTCATCCTCGATCACCGGACGATCGTATGCGATGCATACACATACATGCGAAATGTATGCCATATTCCCTGTTCCAATCACGATTGACTGCCTCGAGTTGATCGTGCAGCTCCACCCCTTTTATGGTTTTTCTTTGCGATGTCTTTCTGTCTGCAGCGAATGAAAGTCAGTCAGATTTGATACGCCGAAGTGGTCGCGGACATTTGGAAAAGGAGTTCCGAGCCGTTGGAGATTTTCAATCGCGGTTTTATTTCTCTTTGACGTAATCTCAGTCCGCGTAATAGTTTAGAGATAAGTGTAACTTTGGAGAGTGTCGTCCTCACCAGTGATGAATGTAAACAGTGAAGAAATATTTTAATGTAATTTACCAAATTCGGACATATGTGCACAAATTGAAATAAAAATATTAATTTGAATAAAAATTTAAAAAAATTCAGTGTAGCGTAATAAAACTAATATGAACTTTGAATGGAGGTTTGGTTTTTATTCGTTTGGTTTTTCTTGAGTGACAATTTCTCTGCTGTTCAGTGGGTGTTAGCTGAATCCGCACCCGTGCTTGGTGCATAGTTAAACGAACTCCACACCCTTGCCTTAGCCGAAAGCCAGGTCGACTCGTTAAATGATTCGACATATGTTCGCTGCTCCGGATATTACTTACATTTGAGATTTCGTTTTAAGGGCGGAGTCTGCATTTCCACGCGGTCCGATCTGGCTTGCCAGAGGATGGAGGCGTTGGAACCCAATAACATGAACATAATGTGGTTAAGGGTTGTGCTGAGGAATTCTGTTAAATTCCTTTGTTGTCTTTACCGCTCCCCAAACGACAATCGACCAGCGAACATTTTTCGAACATCTTTCACATACCGTCGACTGGATACAGATTATCCACCCAGCTTCAGAAATTGTCGTCCTTGGCGATTTTAATGTACACAATTCCGGCTGGTTGGTGCATTCTAACAGAATCAACTAGGCTGGGGGGCTGGCGGAGATGTTCGCTGTTAGCTACAATTTGATTCAACTCGTGGAGGAACCTATACTAGTGCCGGATACCCGAAGTTATTATGCGAACACCCTGGATCTGTTTTTGAGCGCTTATATCGTGGTTTTTGCTGCACCACTGGGAAATTCAGATCACTGCTTGGTATCTGTAACGCAACCACTTGCATTTCAAAGGACTAACCGACCTAAGCAGCTTCGCCATGTATGGATGTATGGGGCTGCCAACCGGGACGATTTGCGAGATTTCTTCGCATCCTTTCCGTGGTCGGAGGTGTGCTTTGGAAACTCCGAAGTTAACGCATGCGCGGAGTTGGTCACGGAGATTGTTCTTCTCGGGATGGAGATCTCTATTCTGCATTCCATTAAGCGATATTCATCTGATAAACCTTGGTTTGATAAAAAATGCGAGCATATCACAGGGGCAAAAATCGAGCTTTTAAACAATGACACTCCAATCGCACCGAGGTAAACAGATCGAATTTTGTTAGATTCAGAAATGCGTGCAACCAGACGATTGATACCGCGAAGAAGGCTTACAACGACAGAGTAACAAATAAACTCCTTCAGTGCCCAACTGGGTCGCGTCCCTTTCTGGTCAATAGCAAGGGCTGTCAGCAGCAACTTCGCTTACTCCTCTTTTTATCCGCAAGTAGCGGCAGTCGCACGTTATCTCCAAGGCTTTTGACCGCGTCTGGCAGGGGGAATTCCTGACCAAATTTTGTTCATATGGACTTCCCCAGCAGCTTTGCGGCTGGACGAAGACCTTCCTCGAAAATCGATCGATTCAGGTTATTGTTCTATTTTGGTTCCAACCTTATTTTTGCTTCACATAAACGATTTTCTGCAGTCAACGGATTGTAGTGCTTTAAAAAGCCCTACCACCATTTTCCCCCATTCCTACATCCAAATCCTAGCTATAATACTCCAAAACCCAAAGTCCTGTCAAAACCCGAATTTACCCGAACATAAACCAAAATTCGCAACAAACGAATCAAACATTCGTTTATCGCCTAACATTTGCCCCCACGGCATAATTATAACCAAAATCCCAAATTAAAATCAAATTCACAATAAATGAATCTAATATTCGTTTATTGTTCTACATTTGCCCCACGGTATCATCAAAACTCAAAATCCAGAGATCATTATCTTTATTTGGAAAAATTACATCAAATTAAACGAACAGACAACCGAATCCTTTTACATACATCTGCACAATAATTTCAAAAGAATTCAAGAAACTGAATTCATATCTTAAGTAAACACTGAGCATCTCACTCATGATACTAAAATCGGGATTTTTGTACGAAATTGTTAATTTTTGAGATACAAATCTCGATTTCTTTTCCTTTATAAAGGAATAGTAAAGTGATCTCCGAGTCGCAGTTAAACATCATTATATGTCCCGATAGGACATGCAACAGAAAGGCCGCTTATCTTAAGAGCAACTATCCCTGGAGGAAATACCCCAGGAGAACAAGACTACAAATATACAAAAAGTATTTTTTAATAATAAACGATGATAAAGCAGATACTTGGATAGGTTTTGAGTTTTGGCTGTTTTTACACAGGTAACAACTGGTGAGTAAAGCTGTGGTGCCTCCACAAGACAAGATGCAATTGCAGATTTGGAATATCACCCCCCCCCCCCCGGAAAACCAGCGGACTGGGGCCAAAGGACGTTGCTCTTCCCTCTGGTTCAGAGGAAGCACGGCGACGATCCCTTTGTAGGACGGTTTACTCAGGAGCGGTATATTAAAGAGATCATACGTCCTTTTCAGGATAAGGAGACGCGCCTCACCGAACAAAAACCCCTACAAAACACAACATTTTGGTGACAGTGGTGGGATATACTCAAAATCCCCTACCACAGGAGAGAAGACTGGTGGGATTATCGAACAATCCCCTACCACAGAAGAAGAAGCGGTGACGATACCTAAAATCTCCTACCAAAGGAACACTGCTGGACGACACAAAGGCAAACGTGTTGTTCTGCTGAAGGTACTTTCATCTGATTCACTACTCATCACCGGACCATTCTGTCTTAATTCGTGCCCACTGCGTCGAGTACCCCAAAGACACGTAATCTGCTGCCAAACACGAATACGGAGTTCCTGAACGCATCAACGATGCGTACTCCAGGCGTTTGGAATTGACAGGAGGACACCGAAGACTGGCCAGATAATTCTACAAAAAAAAAAACGCAACAAAAAGTGAAAGCAAACTTTTTTTTTAAAGCGTATTCCGGGGCTGAAACACCGGAAAGAGACTTTAAATTTTAAAATTATAAAAAAAAAAACAAAAAAGCATATTCCGGGGCTAGGACACCGGAAAGTGAATAACATTTTTAAAAGCGTTGCCTGGGGCTTTAACAATATTAACCTCTCTCATCTCGAATTGTCACTGGCAGATAATAAATCCTTTTACTTCTGTAACCCCACACGTACCAAGTAACATCTTTTTATTGACGGTCTCACCGACGCGAACCTCCATCAAATAAGCAAAGTCCTAAATCATATGGGGATACAACTGGACCTCGTGTTTACAACGGACTCCTACAGTTCCCCAGTTGCCTCTAGTCCACGCGCCCTCTCAACCATTGGCAATTTCCACCCGCCGCTTCTCTTATCACTACATCATGACCACGTCGCCCAACCCTCTCTACCACATGACAGCTTTTCCTACAACTTCCGCAGAGACGACTTTCGCCCCCTGAATGAGTATCTTCGCAAAATCGCATTTCGCTCTTATCATCTGGGGGTAGATGTAGCTACTGTCATACTCTACAAGGAGATATACTACGCCATTTCCTTATATGTCCCCAATTTTCGACTTAGGTCATCGGTTTCATCGCCCCGATGGTACAACCGTACACTTCGCACTCTTCGTAACAAAAGGATTAACTTGTGGAACATTTTCCTTAGAACGCGTTCCCCCACTCCAACTATCTCGGTTCCTTTTATAAATCCACCTAGCTTTACAGCTCCGTCTACTTCAACTACATCTCAAAAACACAAACCAACTTGATCAAGGACCCCAAAGCTTTATTCCGCTTTATTAATTACAAACGACGCCTATCCCAACTCCCCCGTTTCCTATGGCACGATTACTTCAACCGATCGCCAAAGTATTGGCAATCAATTTGCTTCTTTTTTCAAAAATCCTTCACGGACATCTCTTTCGAGCCCAGCCCGTCTTACTTCAAAGACCTGCCCGAATTCTCCATTGGCCCTTTCATCTCTCAGCCTATTCAGCCTCACCTAGTTGAAGAAAAACTAAACCTTTTTAACGACGACTTCGGTCCTTGCCTCCGATAGGCTTCCCGCTATCTTATTTAAAAAAAGATCCTCTTCTCTTTCTCTTCCGCTCTCAAAGATTTTCAATTTGTCTCTCAGGCAAGGCGTTTTTCCTAGTATTTAGAAATCCTCCTTTGTAAACCCTATACATAAAAATGGAGCCACACACGATATTAGTAATTACCGTCCCATCGCCAAACTGTGCGAAGGTATTGTTTACAACGCCTTATCTTTTCGGTGTAAATCCATTATCTCACCCAATCAACATGGTTCCCTTTCGGGAAGGTGAATCACCACCAATCTGGTTGAGTTATCATCCAATATTCTCCTTGCCTTAGAGAACGGCAGAGAAGTCACAACCGACTTAAGCAAAGCCCTCGACAAAATCTCTCATAATGTGATCCTCTTTAAGCTATCTTCCCCTGGGTTCGAACCCTTATTGATTGAGTGGATATCGTCCTATCTTAACGCTCGAACCTATCGTGTCAGATTCAGACCCTCCCTTTCAAATCCTTTTCTCCCCACGTCAGGGGTTCCCCAGGGCAGTCTCCTGGGACCCCTCCTGTTTATCGTTACAATTAATGACATTGATTCTAAGATCAAGTACTCAATCCATCTCTCTTTAGGCTGACAACACTAAACTCTACAAAACGATATGCTCACCTCTTGACTCCTCACTTCTGCAATTGGATCTCGACGTTTTCTCAATTTGTTGCCATATCAACTGCCCCGAACTTAATTTTGTCAAATGTCACTCTACTACCTTCTCCTGCAAACGTCCCCCCTCTCCGCCACGTTCCTATTTCTTACTCAACCAACAGATATCATCTCTACCTTCGATTCGTGACCTTGGTATCTTATGTGATAGGGAGCCAAATTTCACCCCATATTTCGATGGCATTATCCTTAAGGCCAGCTCCGCCCTTGGATTCGTGAAACTCTGATCGAAAGGATTCTCTCATCCGTACGTTTCTCGATCACTGTACATAGTCTTTGTCCGCCCCCTTCTAAAGTACGCCAGTCAGGTCTGGTCTCCTCACTACTCGACCCATATTCGCAGGATCGAAAATGTCCAATGCCGATTTTTGCGTTTTTCCCTTCCTGGCCTGAACTGGGAAAACCCTCGTGTTCTTCCCACGTACACAAGCCCCATCCATCTAATAAAGCTCAACATACTTGAAGAGCATCATCTTCATACAACGTCTTTTCTGACATCCTCTCTTATATAATGTGGCGCTCAGCGCCAGTTCTTATATAATGTATGTGAGTATGTGTGTTCCACAAGTTATTAGTTGTTACGTTATGTGAGTTTGTATACTGGGGAGTTGTTGTTACAATATCCTCCGCTGTAACGATACTTTATTTGGGTTCTGAGGGCCAGTTGTTAGACAATAATTAGGGCGTCAATTTTGTTACATGTGATGATTAATTTGTAGGTTGGTAGCTATAGATTGTTCATGTAATGATCCTCAATCATTTATTGTTCCAGTGTGGGTAGCTCCCGTTGTTGGATATGAGGTTCACCGTAGGTTTACAAGTCGTTGTATCTCGGGTCGAGAATCGTGCCAGATATATTTTTACTATGCAACCCCAGTCGTTGTGTGGCCGACCAGCAAACGTAAGTCAACGACCACTAGGTCAACGGTGCTTGCCTTGGTAATTAGGTGTAGCGTAACGGCCCGATACCTGCCGTTGGCAGTCACCCGATCCGGTAGCGGGGCGACCACGGTAAATTTCGTGGATGTGGTCCTGGAACGTTTTGACACCACACTTACCCGGCTTCAGCGAATGCACCTCCTCCTTAGATTGCACGAGGTGCGTCTTTATGTTCGGTCAAGTGCGCCAAATGAAACGATCGGGTTCTTCCTTTGACCAAAGAGACTTTTTGGTACATGTTTTATTAACACTTCATGGAACTTATCCTTATATATTTACTTTAATTTTAGCACTAAATATAATTCATTTTGAAACAAACGTGAAACAAAGAAAAACGTAAAGAAGTTTTAAAACAAAGTCGCTTCGTGCGATAAACTTAAAAAACCACCTCCTTCGTAGAGGAGATCTGAATTCAGACTCTCACTCAGATCCACTCTCTCTCCGTATTCCCTGCTCTTCGTCCACTTTCGAACACAATCTTCGTTATTATTGTGTCGTCGACGAGTGGCAACTCAACAATGCAGGTGTGTGCCTTTGCTAATATTTGAGTTTAAGTTAATTAATTAATGTTTATACCCGTAATCTTTTATTTCAATAACATTCCAAAGCTCAACCGTGCGGTTTATTATGCAACACCTCTTCATCCAACGTCTTTTCATTGGTTCAGTCAACTGCCCAAGCTTGCTCTTTTCCATCACTCTCCACAGTAACTCCGGTAACTTACAAAACCTTCGTCTCTTCTATCTGCCCGCTCATCACACTACTTACGGCTCTAACGAACCCCTTTCACGAATAATGCAACGGACAAATTCGTACCCTTCCTCTTTCCATTTCAATCCCACCTCTCCTGCTCTCAGCCCCCCCCCCCCCCCCCGCGCAATCACACCACGCCCACCGCCACACTTATACTATCCGCACACATCCCAACTCCCGACCCCCTTATCCTACCACTCTATCCTTCTCCATCCTACCTTTTACACTTTCGTCTACCCACCTTACCCAAATAGCCCCACTTGCCCAGCATTCTCTTTGTCTTTGTTAGCGCAGATATCAGACTAGGATGTCACTCATTGAAATCGCCCGGATTAAATAAGTAAATACATTTAGAAACCAACTCCCCAGCCCTTATAGTAATCTTTAGTCAAACTTTTAAATTAAGGAAATAAATGGGGTGGTAGCCCTATTGCGTATTGCGACGATAGCGCAGGACGTGTGATTTGAACTGACGCTATGACGGTTAGAATCACTAAAAATGTAACCAATGCTCAACACTTCAGGCCACTGCCGCGTGTACGAATTGAATTTCTGAACTCAAGTACATTGAACTGATGTCGAATTGCTATGTTTTTGCTTGGTATACGGCTGATGCTTTTTATTATTTAATTTTCTTTGGGTGTTCTTCACTATTTTGCTTGTGTTATGTCTGTGTATCTGTTAGAAACGCCACAGCCCCACTAAACTAAACTACATTTATCTCTGTCCTCCTCCGTATGTCTCCTTTTGCGTACTTAATTAAACTTATTATACCTTCGTTTTTAAATTAGTTGTTAAGTTTATATCTTGTTTTATATATCGCTTGGAGTAACATAAATGGGGCTTCTGGCATCGTCAAACCAAACGTGTTGCTTCTCTGTGTTGCATGGGGGAGTCCATGAATATAGATATTATAAAACTTTGGACCCATAATTGATGCTGGGTCCAAAGTTTTGGACCTCCTCCCTATATGAAATGTGTGATTGTACTCGATGTAGCCAGAACGTCTTTTAGAATGCTCTTTTTGTGACTTTATATGTCAATTAGTCCTCAGTCACGCCCAAACTTATTGTTGCCATTTTCTTTGAACGATTGCCATCGTTCTGCTGATATATCATTTGTAGTCAAGTTAGACTGAAAGCTTTTGCTTTCCATGTACATATTCACAATTATAAAAACTATAATATTTGGACCTTGAATAAGTTCTCGCTGGTTTCAACGGCCATTTTTGAATCATCCCTAATACTTTCAAACTTTACGAAAAACAACGAGAACTTTATTTTTGCTAATCGTGGTTGATTGAATTTTCATTCATATCGTCCTAGTTGGCTCACCTTATTTAATCTCTTACTCTACAGGACATCCTTTCTAGGGATCTCATTGCACTTGGGAAACTTGTCTCTTTCTACTTGTGACTCGATACCACTTATCTACAACAGATCTGCCAGAATCTGTGCGTTGTTATATATTCTACGTCTCAAACTTTATTAGATATATAAAAGTGTTGTGAAGAGTTCATTTGTTTCTTTTAATTTAGTTCCAAGTTCGAGGCGAAGGCCTCATGTTAACTTAAGGGCACCCGTCTTTAATTATTCAGAAAGTCCTTATCGGTAATTAGTATTCCTTTTACACCAAAACATGCGAATGTGTTTCGTTGGAGGGATTCTATCTACAATCGAATGGAAGGGTGTTCAGTTCCGTCGTTTGTGCCCGTTCTTCGACAAGACTATCATCTATAATAGTACAACGGGTTTACTTGTACGCCTTGAGAAAGTGCCAGATGTCAAATGGCTTGCTGAGAACGTATTTCATCGAATCATATGCTTAACCCTTTCTTATAGGTTAAGCCACATATGGCAAACTTTACTGTTCGTGTACATATCCTTTGACTCGACTTCTCATCGTTGGAGGTTGTCGTTAATTAACCAATTTCGTGGTTCAATGGTGAAGGCCGGCGACACTTTACACGCACAGCCGTAAGGCCTTGTAAAATACGGATGGTATTTAAGGATAACGATGTATGGTCGAAATGAATATTTATACAACGTGAGGATGCTTTGTTCTCTGTTAAATTGTTACAACAAAGGTGGAGAAAAATATATAAATTACATGGACAAGGGGTTGGAACAATACGAACTCGTGTGACAATTGATATCCTTCGATTAAGTAGGGTTGGGTGCACGATATTAACTTTTAACGGTGGCAATCTTGGTTGTTCTGAATCACTTGAGGGGCACACATCCTTTTTTATTTGCTTTTGCGTGCTTGCCCTTTTTGTATGCTGTTTATTGTTTCAACTACCGCTTCTATCCTTGTGATACTGGAGGATATACATCCTGGAATCACTTGACATACAATCGAAACTGTTCAGTAGGTCACTTGGGAAAGGTGTTGGCTTTGAGGAGGGTTCTCAGAGCACTGAAATGAAAAGGATACCTTGCTAAGTACACCACTTTATCAGTTTAATCTGTGTGTTTGTGATTGTTTATTGATTGTGTCCTGTCAGTGACTCATTTTCTGGTGTTGATTCTTTGGGCAAGTTGAAGCAAATTGCTTCATTCGTAAATCAGTGTTGGTGAGATATTGATAGTGAGTGGTTACAAAATAAAGTAGTAATATATATATCCACCTATTCTAATATTTTAGGTGTGACGCAGAGTGAATACAGCCACAAATAAAACACTGCGAAATTGTTTTCAAAGACGTTTTATTATTTTTTTTAAATATTTTTTTTAGGATACAACGATAGTGTGTCTTTCACTTAATGTTTTCAGCACAAACAAATTGTGACTTAAAATTGGCAATATTAAACTGCACACGTTAGGATACAACGAAAGTGTCACGACGAGAATAACCGTGTCATTCTCCGTATTGACTGTCCGCACTTAATTTAATTATTTTAGAGAGTACAGGAATTAACTGTTAAATAAGTATCATCATCATCATCATCGGCACTACAACCGGGAACCGGTCTTGGCCTTATTTGGCAAGTCCTGAGGTTTGTTAAATTTTACATAATGATTTATTTTTTCTGGGCAAGGTCATTAGTCTTGCGCCAGGGGCTCCCCGACGGGGAATTGAAACCCGGTCTCCCAGGTGACAGGCGGGTATACTAACCACTATACTATCGAGGAGCAATAAATAAGTATCCGATGTCCTTAATGAGGATCTTTGGTTTAGTTTAGTGTGAGTGTGTGATTTATTTAGCTTAATGCAAGCTTCCATTAACTTAAATTAACTTAATATAAACAGTCTTACAGAGTATCTTAGAACTAGAGTAAGAATGAGAAAAAAAGAATAAAACCAGGAAGGTAAGGGTGGCTGTGCGATGGGGGAGGTAGGAGGCTAGGGAGGAGCGAGTGTATGTGGGGTGGTAAATTCGGCATTTGTGAGACAGTGACAGTGCAGGGCATGTCTACGTACTGGTAGGGAGAGGGGTTGGTGAGCTGGGGGAAGAGGTTGAAATTGAGGGTGTGGCTGGGGGAACTATTTTGAGGGTAGGAGAGGAGAGGTAGGATTGCAGGCTAGAGGGGATTATTGGGGGGAGGGGGCGGATTTAGGACGGGTTTATTCTGAGACGTCGTTTAAGAGTGGGGGTGGAGATGTTGAAATCGAAGGAGGTGGGGAAAGAGTTGACCTGTCGTAGCATACGCGAGATGGGTTCGTTAGCGCCGTAAGAAGTGTGATGAGCAGGCACGTAAAACAGTCGTGGGTTACGTACGTTCATTTCATTTTTAAAACACTTTTTTATTTTTCTTTTTTAATTCTTAATTTCTAAATTAAAGGCTAGACAAAAAATGCTTAAATTCTAGCTTAATTATCTTATATAATAACTTACTGGTCCTTCGCAGACGCTCTAAGCTAAACATTACTTAACATTTGTATAATTTGCCTTTCGGCGACAGAACTTTGTGGCAGTACTGATAATTAGTTGAAATACAAAGAAAAATTTGAAAAACTTTGTCAATTTTTTTTGTTTTTTTTTCTTAAAATTTAACTTACTTAACTTACCTACTTTTTTTTTTTTTTTTTTTTTTAATGTAAAAGCACTTAACCTAACAACTTAAATCTCATACTACCCTAATTCTAGAAAAGCTAAGTCTATGTAAGCTAGCTGATGATACTATGATTCTATACCGACTTTGGTATCCAGATTTTTATTTGCCATTCAACCACCAGAACTGTTGACGCTGTCTAATACTATCGTCCCGGTCTCTGTGGGAGATAGCCCTACTGAAGCGCAGGAGCTCTTCTTCGGTGCGCGTTATTTCCCGGTCGTGGGTTACGTACGTTACGGGGGTTTGTATGCAATGTTAAAGTGGAGAGCAAGCTTGGGCAATTGATTGAGCCAGACAGAAGGCGATGGACAAAGATGATATCGGCATGGATTCTGCGCTCTTCAAGTGTGTTTAGATTAATTAGACGGAGCCGGCTTGTGTATGGTGGTATAATCAGCCGATTTTCCCAGTTTAGTCCACGGAGAGCGAAGCGCAAGAAACGACGTTGAACTCCCTCAATCCTGCGAATGTGAGTCACATGATACGGGGACCAGACCTGACTAGCGTATTCGAGTAGTGGCCGGACAAAAGTTGTGTAGAGTGATCGGGTGACGTATGGGTTAAGGAATTCCTTCGACCAGCGTTTGACAAACCCAAGGGCGGCGTTAGCCTTGAGGATTATATAATCAAAATGTGCGGTAAATTTGAGCTCCTTGTCGCAAAGGACGCCCAGATCGCGAATCACTTCAACCGATGTTATCGGTTGGTTCTGTAAGAGATAGGAGCGTGGGTGAGTGAGGGAACTCTTCCGAGAGAAGGTGATTGTGTGACATTTGGCGATATTCATTTCTAGACAATTATTTTGGCACCAAGTCGAGAAGCTGTCAAGATCTGCTGTCCAGGGGAGAGCGGATTGTCTTAAAAATGTTGGAATCATCCGCGTAAAGCGAGATGAAGGAGTGATTAATGCAGGAGCCTATGTCGTTTATGGTTAGGATAAATAGGAGAGGGCCGAGATGACTGCCCTGGGGGACACCTGAGGTTGGGAAAAAAGGATCGGAGAGGGTGGATCTAAATCGCACGCGGCAGGTTCGATGACTAAGATAGGATGAGACCCACTTAATCAACAGGGGTTCGAAACCGAGGAAAGATAGCTTGAAGAGAATGAGGTTATGGGAGATTTTGTCGAAGGCCTTGCTAAAGTGGGTAGCGACTACGTCGACCTCATCGCCGTTTTCTAGGGCAAGGAGTGTGTGGGATGTGATTTCGACAAGGTTAGTAGTAATGGACCTGCCTGAGAGAAAGCCGTGCTGGTTCGAAGAGATGATGGGTGCGCAGTGAAAACCTAACGCCTCATATAGTAGGCCTTCGAACAGTTTAGGAATGTGCGAAAACTTAGCAATGGGACGATAGTTGGATATATAGTTTTTTTCCCCTTTTTATGTATGGGGGATATGTAAGAGGATTTCCAAAAGTTAGGGAATAGACCTTGAGCAAGGGATAGATTGAAAATTGAGGCGAGCTGGGGAGAGAGAGAGGAGGAACATTTTTTTAGAGGATAGCAGGAAGTCCGTCTGGGCCGGGACTGAAATCGTTTTCCAGTTCTTCAAGTTTCTTTGTGACTTGGTGTTGTTGTATGTGTAGAGGGATGAGAGGGCCGAGGGAGAATTCAGACATGCCAGTAAAGTGGGAGGGGTTAGGCTCGAACGAGTCGTCTGTGAAGGATAGTTTGAAGAAGGACGCGAAAAGATTGGATATGGTTTGGGAGACCGTTGTAGTAGGTGAGCCGTAGAAAAGGGATGTGGGATAGGCATCATATTTCCGTTTGTGGTTGATGAAGTGGAAGAAAGATTTGGGGTCGTTGATCAGGTTGAATTGAGCTTTGGCAAGGTGATTTTGGTAGAGAGAGCTGTAAAGCTCGGTGAATTGGTAAAAGTAACCCAGATAGTTGGAGTAGTCTAGGGGAGAACGCGTGTTTAGGAAAGTGTTCCACAACTTATTCCTTTTGTTACGAAGGGTGCGTAGTTTGTGGTTATACCATGGGGGCGATGAGAATGATAATCTGTGTCGGGAGTATGGGACATATAGGGATATGGCGTTGTGGATTTCTGTGTAGAGCGAGGCTGTAGCGTCCTCCACACTTATATCCTCTGCACTTAGATCACAGGTCTGTGCGTGTTGAATTGCTGTGCATTGAACGCCGAATATATACGTTTATGGTGCTTGCCTTTGGTGGCAGTTCAGTGAATGTACTCAAGTTAACTCGCGTATTTAAAGAGTTTAAAACTTCTGGTCGAGCAGTTTCTTTCTCGTTTTATCGCGTCGCGCAGGTCAACCTCCTCGTCGAGTTCTGTATGCGCCCTGAACTAAAATTTCCTTAAGGGATTTCACGACTAATCCGGTTGTTCTCTTTCCCTTTCGTTTCCCTTGTTCTGGTGATTCTCTCTTAATCGAGAATTTCTCTAGCAGGGATGATCGTACTCACACACACAGACGCGGAGGTATCTGCCTGTGAGGCCGTAGAATCTCTTGCGATCGCCAGCATTTTCACACTTTCTGTCGAATTGCCTTTGTGTACATTCGGGTGTGTGGTTTATTCTAGGCGATCCAGGGATCGTAGTAATTATAGTTGGTTGTGATAATTGTATTTGCGTTGCCCTATGGGAACAGCGTTTTAGTTTATTGTTATTTCTCCGCAATGGCCTTTCTTTAGACGAAGCGCATTGCGGTAGGGTCATCGGTTTACCCAACGGATTATTTTACGGCAATTTGCTTATCGCCGGGGATTTCATGTTTGTCGAGATCTGGCGCAGCTGTGCCAACCACTTGTGTTTATCCAGCTAATAGATCGGTACACAATTTCCATACTGGGTCATGTCCTTCTATCGCGGTGCAGGCGTCGAGAAATTGTTCGGGACTTGGGGCCCACGTATCTGTGGATACGTGGGCTTGTTGACACCAGTATGGATGTCACCTTTGCTCAGGTGAAAAGGTGGAATTTGGGGACACGTGTCTGTGGGCACGTGAAGATTAGTCATAGGTGAGTATGGGACTTGGTGGAACGAAGGTATCTCAGCCAATGGTGATTTGTGCGATTCGTGGAACCGCCACAAGCTCGACAGAGGGAGAGTAAGTTCTGGGGCCAGAATGCCGGGCGTAGAAGATAAATGGACATGCCTTAAGAATACTGTCATTAGTACTGCCAACTACATCTTAGACAGTAGTCGTAGAGATCGGAACGGCTGGTTTGATGATGAGTGCAAACTAGTGACTGAACGTAAGAGTGCTGCATACCGGACAATGCAGCAGTCTCATAGGACGCGAGTACCCGAGGAGAAATACAAAGAGCTCAGAAGATCTGAAAAAAGACTTCACAGACGAGAGAAAAGTGCCTGGGAGAAAAACCTTGTCTGTGAAATAGAGAAAAGTAGAGAGCAAGGTCCGCACCAGGCGCGGAAGTTCTACCAAATAATCCGCAGTATGATGCGGTACACACCACGCTGCACTTACTGCAAGGATAAGTGGGAAGTGCACTTCAATGATTTGCTAAATGTCCAGCTCACAGAAGAATTGGAGGCTTTACCAATGCAAGATCAAGACCAAATGGTGCCGCCATCAACCATTGAGGAAACATTAAAAGTCATAAGACAGATCAAACCAAATAAAGCCCCCGGAGTTGATGGCATACCAGCTGAGTTGATCAAACAAGGAGGGACAGCGTTACATCACGCAATTCATGAGATCGTGGTGCACGTATCGGAGCAATGGGAGATACGGGGAGGAAGTTTGGCGTCGTGGAATAATTTACCCCATACATAAGAAGGGAGATATCACACTGTACATCAACTATAGGGGTATAACATTGCTGAGTTCCGCCTATAAGGTATTCTCCTCTCTCCTACAAGATCGAATAGCCCGATATGCTAAAGCCATCATTGGTCAATATCAGTGTGGCTTCAACCCAGGCAAATCAGCGATTGATCAGATATTCACCCGTAGGCAGGTGATGGAAAAATGTCTGAAATTTAAGATTCCATTATATCATCTATTTATATACTTTAAGGCCGCCTACGACAGCATAGCCAGGGTAAAACTATATAATGCCATTATAGAGTTCGGCATTCCAAATAAATTGATACGACTTTGTAGGCTGACCATGACCAACGTAACTAATCAAGTAAAAATAGGGGATTGCTGCCCAAATCAATAAACATCTTTAATGGACTCCCACAAGGGGACGGCCTGGTTTGCCTCCTCTTCAACCTGGCGTTGGAGAAAGCAACCCTTGACTCTGGCGTCACAACTAGAGGGACTATTATCACCAAGTCCAGCCAGATAGTTGCCTACGCAGATGACATCGACATCATCGGTAGAACCGAATCGGCGGTACAGGAATCCTTCACCCAGATCGAGCAGGCGGCACAAAAACTGGGACTGCGCATTAATGAGGGAAAAACCAAGTACATGGTGACAACTTCTGCGAAGAGAAGACCTAACGTTGGTCAAACTATCAGAGTAGTGGAGCACGAATTTGAAGTAGTGCAACCATTTAACTACCTTGGGTCAATAATATCAGTCGATAACAATATGGAAGAAGAAATACGCGAACGGCTGATTAAATCCAACAAAGCCTACTATGGTGTATCAAAGTTCTATAAATCCCGAAATTTATCCAGAATATCCCAGCTACTACCGTACAAGACCATGGTCTTACCAGTACTCATTTCGCTTCACTTGATTCCAGACCCGGGTGCTCAATAAAATGCACTCTGAATACTTAAGGAGAATTGTTGCCCGCGTATGTGAGGCAGGACGTACGCGATCTATCTTGAAGCTAACGTTGTAAGAAGAATGAATATCGGCAGACTCCGGTGGTCGGGACACCTAGCTCGAATGAGCGAATAGGAGCCTGCCCGTCAAGTGCTTTGCAGCAGAATGTATGGAAGGAGATAGCGCGACAGGCCTTGTCTGCGATGGAGGGGTAGCGTAGACCAGGACGCCCAGATCCTGGGAGTGCGAAACTGGATGACATCTGCTCGAAGTCGGGAGCGGTGGAGTGATTTGTTAAATAAGGCCAAGACCCGATCCCGTGCCGATGATGATTTCTTACACCTTAGGTTAAATATAAAAACAATATAAGGTTCGTGTTAATATTATTTCAGGTTACATGCAAATGCGAAATATATAAATTTGTTTAATTCAAGCATAGGAAACATTATGTTCCGACATACCATCACATGACTGTTGTAATTCCTTTTCCACAGTTGCAGGTTGTAACGCTCCTGAAACACTCGCGCGGACACAGACTTAGCTTTTCTAGAACTAGGGTATAGTTAAGAAAAAAATAAATAAATAAAATAAAATTATCATAATAATAATCATAATAATAATAACAATAATAATAATAATAATAATGGACGTAAGTTAAATTTTAAATAAAAACAAAAAAAAAAAACTTGGCACAAAGTTTTTCTAATTTTCTTTGTTAAACAGATAATCGAAACTACAGCCACAAACAAAGTTCTGTCGCCGAAAGGCAAACTACACAATAGTCAATTATAGCGCCTGTTTAGGATCACTGAGTTATAATATAGGCCAATTAAGCTAGAAGTTAAGCATTTTTTGTCTGGTCTATAATATAGAATCTAAGAATATAAAACGGAAATAAAAAATGTTGCAAAACTGAAAAATGCATATCTGTAAAACAGACAAAGGTCAACTATGCGCCTTCGATGTGATAGCGACTGTAGTTCGGACGTCAGCGCTGTGTCCCCAATCGGGCGGATCGCTCGATGAGACAATTCTCATGGTCAACGTTTTGCATTGTATATAACATATAAACACGTTCCACCTTTTTCATTCCCTATCGCGCATTTTCGTAATTCTTGAATCAAAACGAATTACAAAATTCTCTTAACGAGAGCCTTTCGAATATTTTTTTACACAAGATCAAGTACAACGACCCTTACCCAACAAATTTTCCGATACCTTATGTACCGAACACCTGAATTCGCTGAAATTGGTTATGTTCGCGAGGGTGAAACCAATTTCGACGAGTCGATAAACGACAGGGGGGGCGGGGTATATTGTATCCTCGTATAGGACATAAATGAGGAATTCTCACTCTGCTAGTTCAGTTGTAATTGGAAATCGTTAACTCGTGGTGTGTTTGAAAGAGTGAACTTAGAAAGAAATTTAATTAATTAAACAAAACAGTTTAATAAATTAAAATTTAGTGTTCTCATTATTATTTCATAAATAATAAGAATCCTTAAACATCTGCTAAGCGTAAATTCATCTAATTGTTTTAACCAGCAGCACGTTTTTCCGTGAGTGAATTAGCCAAAACTGAAAAGACATGGTTGTTCAAACGAAAAGGAGAAAATCGAAGGATGACGTAGAAAATACTTCAATAAAATATATATATTTCAATAATATTGTTGAGAAAATTGAACAAAATGAGCTGATGGAAAAGCTGTGGAAGCAGAAACCGAAGTGCAAGTATTTGACTTTGTGACCTTGTGGCGGTTCCGCCAAACTCCACTGTCTACTTACCGTAAAACCCCCATAACATTCAGACCATTTCCTAACTTCACTAATGCAATCGCATTAGTACCTGAAAATGCTTCACGCATTACATAGATCAAATCTATAATCTTAAAGTCCCTGTAAAGAAAACTTACCTTTTCATGCATCTCTTCGCATACAATTTTCCGTAAGATTTCTTGCTACTTATCTGGAATTCCAAACCAATTAGGCACCTTCCGTACCAGACAAATTCCTGTAAACAAAATGATTCGGTTTACATAGAATGTAACCGTCATGACAGGGACCATAAATATTGCGCCGTCTATTTTCCCAGCCGCGCCATGTGTACAACAATGTTCCCTACATACACATTGGCTGGCGACTTACACCCAAGGGACCAAAGCAAATACGCATTCCGCGTCTCTTGCCATCAATTGAATCCTACAGCATAAACAAAAGCAAATAGGAATCCAATACCTACCCTTACTAGCGATGCCATAAACACCATTTCCCAGTAACCTAGCTAAAACCAATTAGCACATTTCCACATCGCATCGTCGTCTCTTTGTTTAGCCGCGACGCACATGTTCCAACAAAGATCCCATTAGCAACCGCCGAGTTCGGTTTTATTTGCTTTACCGAAATCGTATCCCATGAATGCACTTTATGCTCTTTCTTTGTTCTAGGTTCGTTCTCATACATGAAAGAACCATGCACACATACCACCATGATCACCATAGCGAGTGAGCTCTGCACGTGCAAGATATCGCTGAGTCAAATTCCATCCGCTGACTACACTGGTCATGTTGCTCCCGCTCTCCGTCACTGCGGAGACGCGAAAATACCTGAAGTCGGGTCGCGCAAAGAAGTGTTCGCCTTGTTCAAAATTAATACCAATCAATTTAATATTAACAATAAGTCTAAGTGAGAGAATAAAACGGAATAAACAAAATCAGTGTGTTTCCTTTTCCTGCCGTGTAC
The DNA here is from genome assembly GCA_963931805.1 of Microdon myrmicae. Classification (NCBI taxonomy): domain Eukaryota; kingdom Metazoa; phylum Arthropoda; class Insecta; order Diptera; family Syrphidae; genus Microdon; species Microdon myrmicae. The sequence goes on from OZ007502.1 coordinate 106,904,471, forward strand.
GTTTTATCTTGGGTGTGTTTATTCTTTTCGTTGTGGACAATGCGCGGATGAACCTTTAGTGACGGTGGGACGAAGTAGAACCCCGTGTCGTACACCGGCACACGACTTCGTGCCCCACAACCTTACTCGCACCAACAACGGAAGAACATCATCACGTAAGTTGGGATCGCAGCGTGAGATATGCAGCTACACGAACCGCGAGTACTCATAATATTGAAATTATATATATAAATATATTATTTGTGTGCAATATAATGTTGCAACAGCTCCAAACTTGCGAGCAATATTTGAGAGGGAGTCTAATTTGGGATTTATACAGGAGAAAAAGTTTGGTCTGGACTAAAAACATAATTCACTTTTCCGGCGATGTTTGACACGTGTTTATGCCACGATACATTCCCATAGACCGTGAGACCAAGCAATTTCAGGCTTTCCCCAGATTCGAGGGTCTGGCCATTCATCATCAGTTGTGGAACCGATGATCCAATTTTACTTGTGAATGTTCTATATTGTGTCTTCGTTGGATTTAATAGATTGGCCTTTCCCCACTGAAGGACCTGTAGGTATTTATGTCACTTTGTCTCTGAGGAGTCTTCCCATTAGTCAATTAACACAAATACGCTGACGAGTTTTCCTTCATTTATTTAATCCTTTATTTAAAACTTAATAAACATAAACGACAACTACATTACAGGAAACGTTGCTTTTCGGGCTTCAACACAAAAAAAAGAACTGCACTGTTCGGAAGTGTTTGTAAAAGCTTTGATATAATTTAAAACAGTTAATTATGCTTTAGGTGAATTGAATTGTCGAAACTGGTTAACACTGATTTAAGAACGCATTACCGATTTTAACATACTCAAACGATTGAAAAATGTTTCAAAATAAACTGAAAATGACTCGAACGATTTTAAGTATCTTTCAGGAGTGCGGATTACTTATTGTTGGGCTTCGACTCAAATTATTTAACGTGGAGGCACGACTTGCCTCCACGGAATCCGTCTCGCGATTGATAAATTCACCGAAGACGACAGCACAGCAAATTTCGTTCATTGCTTCGGTGCCCGACAAGGGATGATTTTCCTTGCATTGGTCCAGCAAAAGGGCGTGAAACACACACACGATGATCGCTTTTGCTGCTCATGGGGTGTGTCCACGAGTATGCAGGCCGTGGATCAACCGAATCCATAAGGGGAACATTAGCTGGGATGGTTGCAGCTGGTGCAACTATCTCGACGTAGAAATTTAGGTGTTTACATGATCAGCAACTGCGTACATGCACATCGTGCACATCTTGGCAGCATCTCCAAGTAGTCGAATTCTCGGTGGTAATTTTCCATTTAGGAGAACTCGACTTCCTTGGGTGGTCAGCCGTATGCCATAATGTATTTGTCGATCGGATGACCGACCGATGTGGGCATAGGTAAAAGAAAAGAAAAGAAGAAATATCCCCTGCACGCGTGTGGCAGACTCATCAGGAGATATTTCGTCGATGTTGTTCGGGTAATGTTGCTTGCTTGATGGTGCAACCAAATTACTTTTAAGGCACATGATGCGTTTCATGCTACCATGCCCTTGTGGAAAAATACCTATTTGTTGCTGATGGATTTTTATGTCAGCAAGAATTATTGATTCAAAGATCTGAAGATAGTTGGTACAACTAAGGAAGGTAAGTACATGTTTTTATGTGTTTTAGGAAATTGTTTCTTCATCATAGGTTGTAAGGTAAGTAGTGGAACTGCCACAATACTTGTTTTATATCGTTTTTGGATGCCCTATGTTGGAAGTTTTCGCATAGTTAATAGGAAGGTGAGCAGTGGCGTTCAAGGGAACCGCCACAGACCTTATTCAGATCCCGATTCTTATAGAAATCCATTTCTTATACAGCTGATATACATGGAATAACAGCGTTGAACTGACAAAACTTAGTCATAAAAACAGCGAATACTAAGCTATATATTCCCAAAATGGTGAGGGAATTGGATGCGTTCAAGTATGTTGTTAATACAACCGACTGCTGTTTGCACACCTATTAGTTGTACCTGCAACAGTAACTATAAGAAAATATTACTAAGACCATTTTGAAATATGCCGGTCATCCATAGTATTAGGAAACATCATGATATGTTTACGTGAGCGACAGAGCACAACCTACTCATTCGGATTCCTAATAAAGATGAGTAGAAAGTACAATAAGATGTACATACATATACAATGGGAAAGTAAGAAGCGACTAAAGCATCCTTTTTCGAAAATCGTTAACTTAAACAGCCCTTTCTATAAGTAGGGGGTGTTTGTTAGTAACGTGGGACAATCTTCAAAAGTAGGAAACATTTTTTTCAGACCGTCTAACCAAATATTGCATTAATATTATATAAAGCCTTGTAAATGAACGCATATATAACTCTTACTGCGGCCTGCACAAAAGTGCTAACCCACACTTGTAACACAAAACGATGTCTCTAACGGGTGTAGTAAAAGTTCAAGGTTGGACAAATTTTCCTTTTATTTCAGTGGTACAACAGCTCTGTAGATCTTTCTTTTACTTATACAAAAAAAATAAAAGGAAGCTACCTTGTCCTGCTGAGCCTTTTGGTGAAATGTTTTCTTTTATGGAACACCTTCCTTCGACTTGAATTAAATACTGCGGTCAGTATTACTTAGCTAAAGACTATACCACGACTTATGAAATATCCGTTCCATAAAACAAAACGTCTGCTAGCTTGCTCCCTTCTTCGTCCTTCGTCACATGTGCATTGATAAGTCACATTACAGACAGCCTTCTTGTCCATCGTCCTTAAACATCATTCAGTCGGCTGAAGTACCATTTTCCTCAGTTATACGTGTACATAATTCAAAATGATTCCTTTCACCAAAGCAAAGCTCGCCCCTTCACTATAAAAGCTCCTGTGACAGTTTAGGGAAATTCCCTATTTGCCTCTCATAAGGCGCAAAAGGCTCAACATTTTCAAGACAGTACCCATTGGTAACACACCTCAACTGTTATGAAATCAACATTTTTTTACGTAATATCTTGGTGCCGCCAGGATGTTAATGATACTCACAGAGAGAACCGGAGGGAGGACGCACGAGAGAGCACGATAGACAGAAAATGAGACTGAGGCAGCAAAGAAAACCAAGAGAGAGAACAAGTGAGAGAGCGAGAAAATGAGAGATTGCACTGTTATCACAGAGGAATTTTTCCCTTGTACCCCAGGTTCATTCAGAAAGCTTTCATATCCATGGAGGACATCCTTCGCCCGGTATCAAGGATTGTAGGTGATAGCATTATCCGAGAGAAAGTCAGCGTCGGGCTCACAGAAAGCTCTTCAGTACTAATTGTGGGGCCGTGAGTTATGCACATGGAATTATTGTAAAAGGACATCGAAAAAACGTGTAGAAATCTTTCGTGAGTTATACCATTTTTTGGTGTGTTCTCCGTGTTGCGCTTTGTAAGGATATTCTTATCACTATTAAAACGGGATTCCTCATTGAATTCCTTTCAACTGGAAAATTTAAGTGCTAGTGCGTGTGAGTGACCGTGAATCCGTGTGGTTCGAACAGCGAATTATCCTTAAGTGCTGTTTTGTCATTTTTGTTTTTGGTAAATTTTAAATTTCAAATCATAAACTGTCATTTTTATTAGTTTCAAGTGTATCCTTGTTGCCGGCTGCTGAATGATGCTGTTATCACTGTACAACAAATCTGCAGGATAAAAGAGGAGATAGTAAGCAAACATGGGAATGACAAACACGGTAGACGTTTTGGATTGTTGCATGATAAGTTGAATGCATTTGGCAGCGGTTGCCTGAATGCAAGGATACTGTGACGTAAAGTGAATTGAATTGAGTTGTGTTGGTTTTGCAATATTCAAAAAAAAATCCCAAATTTATGGATGTAATCGAGGCGAGGATAAGGAAGAATTGGGTGATAGTGAAAGCACAGTGAACTGAATCAGAAGATAAGAGTTACGAGGGGTGCGAAATACTTTACCAACTGCCATCGTTGTCATTAACGTTACCATTGCCATTGCCGTTGTTGTTTTTGTTGTTGCTGTTGTTGTCGTTTTTGTTGTTGTTCTTGTTACGCTAGCTTTAAAAGACTAAACAGAGGGATACTCATTCTTAGACGGTAGTTGACTTTTATTGAATGTCAGGCATGGTGACGCCAGCAAGCATCTAAAGGCATCTTTTGTCCGATATAATCGTACCTCATCCACCCACTCATTTCTATGGCAGCCGACAAGCAGCAATAGCAACAATAAGAATAGCAAAAAAAATACCCCAAAATAAAGACAAAACACTGTTATATCATACCGACGAAAGGGACTACTTCGCCCATCGAGTAGATGGTGTGCCAGTTCCTAGTAGGTTTAGTGTATTGCCCAACTATTGCTGGTGCTGGTGTTCGTTTATGGGTTGAAACTTCGTTTATATTTAGGGTGGAAATGTTCGTCCTTCTAAAGGCTTTTGTATTTTCGTCATGCCGTTTTTTTCGGGGGTCTTACGTAATTTTTGGTTGTTTTACATATAAAAACCAAACCAATGTGGGCGGGTGTGTGAAACGGTCGCATGGCGGAGGATGTGTGTGGTGGAGGCCCCGGGTAAGTCGTTCTAATGGCTTTGGCAGCGGGAGATACATTTAATAGGCATATCCTTTCAAAGGATTGTTATATATTTTTTATCTGCTTTATACCGGGCGAGCGGGTATGTGTTTGCTTTATTTTTTAGTTTGTTTTGTTTTTGAAAAGGAAATATTGCTTGCTTTATGGGAACATCTCTCGAATCGGTTACGGTTGTAAGCGTCTCGAATAAAATTCGAGGCCATGAATGAAGTTATGATCCTTCCTTCAGCATCTTCATTTCCATGTACACAGTTTAGTTTATATATGTATGCCCTATAGATAGTAGGGAAACTTCCACTTTATGCCACATCCACGCGGAGTACCTACGGGAAGAATACCATTATTCAGATGGTTTAATTAACATATCTAATCTACTTCCGTGTTGTTACTTAATTCGTATTTCATTTTATTTATAATAATTTATGTATCTTTGCTATCCTTTAACTCTGTGTAGGATTTATTTTCTTGTCATCACTGTGCTTATGGGACACTTTAAACACTTAGTTAACAGTGACGTGGGTAGGATTGAAATTCGGATAATTTACATATGTAAATGCATCACAAGAAAGATGAACTTGTTTTCGTTTGTTTATATCCTTGTAACCGGTGTATACAATTAACCTGATGAAAATTTGTTCGTATAAGCAGAGTGGCCGTCGAATTCTGACGGTGGTAGGAAATATGTTTTTAAATAGGGATTATATTGGTAAGAGTAAGACTTTTCGCGCCTATTATTATTCTAGTTGTAGTTGTTGATAGCACAGTTCACTTTACACAGAATAATACAGACCTATTTTCTAAAATTATCAGAAAAACGTTATTAGTGGTGAGGAGGTTAGAAGAAGATCTACACATCTGTCTTTGGGGAGATAATTAAAAGCTTGAGAACCTAATACCCGGACACTTGTTAATAATTTTTTTTTCATTGGATACTCAAACAAGAAGAAGTGCTTTGCTCTACTATAGATATACCGAGTTGGGTCTACAATTTTATAAATTGTGTGAAAAATATCTAAACCATTGCAAGATTGAAACATTGTCAGACCATCACTTTCGTGTTTTTATGGCGGGGAAAGAATAGAAAGAAGTGGGCGAGGTTGAACACAATCTGGTTCTGAATGACTCCTTGGATGAAAGAGGCTGCCATAGTGAGTCATGAAATCATATGCCTACGAAAAATTACTATTAGGCCAATAAAAAGTCACACAGAACAGTAACTCAATATCACTAAGTAAAATGAGTTTTTTTTTTATTTATTTCTTTCATTTTACTTCTCTCAGGAAAGGCGAACCTATAGCGCTGAGTCAACGGCCTGACATGGTCGACCGGGTTCATCAGCCTGCCTTCAAAAGATGCTCAAGGATTTTCCAACCATTTCACAAAGCCTATCGCTTAATTGGGTGGTACGATATTTCACCGAGCGTCTGGGCTTTGGGACCCCACCTACCACTCAGTAATTGTGCCGAACTGCACAATAGCAAGAATTGTCAGTTGAAGCTTGGTTTGCACAATCAAACACAAAACAAAACTGTGGCAGTTCCGCCAAACCCCACTGACTACTTACCTAAAGATCCCCCATCCATACAACCCAACCTTATAAGTTTCGCTAATGCAATCGCATTAGCACCTTAAATGCTTCCCGCATCAAATAGATCCAATTTATATAACCTAAAAGCACCTGTAAAAGAATTCTTACCTTTCATGCATTTCTTCGCATACAATTCCCTGTAAGATTTCTTTCTTACCTTGTCAGGCATCTCAAACTAATTTGGCACCTTCAGTGCCAAGCAAATCCCCCTAGACGAATTCCTGAAAACAAGATGATTTGGTTTACATACAATGTAACCATCATAACGGGGACCATACACATTGCGTCGCCTATTTCCCGCCTTCACCAAGTTTTTTTTAATTAGACTTCTCTCGCGAGAGGCGAACCTATAGCGCCGAGTGGGCGCCCCGAGATGCCATCAAATAACTGTTGCAGTTTTTTTTGAATAGTTGCAGGTTGTAACGCTCCGGGAACACTTGCGTGGGAAGGGAATTCCACAGCTTCCCCGCTCTGTAACGGAACGAGTTCTGATGCAGGGATGTTCGCGCCGTCGGGAGATGAACCACAAACGGGTGCGATCCGTCGGATTGTCTTGTGGAGCGCATATAAGCCTAATTGCGTGGAACAATACCAAGAATCTCCGAAGAACAGCACCCGTGATAATATCTGGAAAACAGACAGAGGCCGGATACGCGCCTTCGATGTGATAGCGACTGTAGTCCCGACGTCAGCGCCGAGTCCCCGGTCAGGGGGATCGCTCGTCTCTGTATGCTCTCAATTAGGTCGAGGGTATGTTTAGGAACCGAGCTCCAAACATGCGAGCAATATTCGACCGCGGGTCTAATTTGGGATTTATATAGGAGAAAAAGTTGGGCCAGAGTAAAATATTTTTTGGCTCTAAAAAGATAACTCAGCTTTCCCGAGGCTGATCTGGCGATACTCGACACGTGTTTATGCCACGATACATTCCCACAGACCGTGACGCCGAGCAATTTCAAACTTTCCCCAGCCTCGAGGGCCCGGCCATTCATCATCAGCTGTGGAACCCATGATCCAGTTTTCTTTGTGAATTTTGTATACTTGGTCTTCGTTGCATTGAAGTCGACAAGATTGGCCTTTCCCCACTGCAGGATTTTATCCAGATCCCGATTCAGAGTCGCAAAGCTGTTGGGAAAGTCCATATGATTTGCTGAGAAATGCCCCGTGCCAGACGCGGTCAAAAGACTTGGAGATATCCAATGCGACCCCCCTTGACACCATGCCGCTCAATCGCAGATGTCCATATATCGGTTATAAGTGTCAAAATGTCTCCCGTGAACCGCCTGCCATGGAATCCACATTGACGATCATTCAGAAGTCCGTTGCACTCCAAATACTTAACCAACTCTGTATTGATGACTTTTTCCATTGCCTTAGATAATTTAGACAATAATTCTATCGGACGGTAATTTTGTGGCAGACACTTTTTTCCCGTCTTTGGGATTGGCTGAACTCGAACGACTTTCGAGCAGGCAGGAAAGGTCCTCCGTGTATAAGATAAGCGGAAGAGTCTGCCAAGAACAGGCGATAGTTCTGGAGCACAGTTCTTAAGGGCTATTGCTGGTATTCCGTCCGGGCCGGTTGCCTTCCTACAATCCAGTTCACGTAGAATTTTTTTTTTTTTTTTTTTTTTTTTTTTTTTTTATTAGACTTCTCTCGGGAGAGGCGAACCTATAGCGTCGAGTGGGCGCCCCGAGATGCCATCAAATAACTGTTGCAGTTCTTTTTGAACAGTTGCAGGTTGTAACGCTCCGGGAACACTCGCGTGGGAAGGGAGTTCCACAGCTTCCTCGCTCTGTAACGGAACGAGTTCTGATACAGGGATGTTCGCGCCGTCGCGAGATGAACCACAAGCGGGTGCGATCCGTCGGATTGTCTTGTGGAGCGCATATAGACCGAATTGCGTGGAACAATGCCAAGAATCTCCGAAGAACAGCACCCGTGATAATATCTGTAGAACAGACAGAGGTCGGCTACGCGCCTTCGATGTGATAGCGACTGTAGTCCCGACGTCAGCGCCGAGTCCCCGATCAGGCGGATCGCTCGTCTTTGTACGCTCTCAAGTAGGTCGAGAGTATGTTTAGGAGCCGAGCTCCAAACATGAGAGCAATATTCGAGCGCGGGTCTAATTTGAGATTTATATAGGAGAAGAAGTTGGGCCGGAGTAAAATATTTCTTGGCTCTAAAAAGATAACTCAGTTTTCCTGAGGCTGATCTGGCGATACCCGATGCGTGTTTATGCCATGATACATTCCCACAGACCGTGACGCCGAGCAATCTCAAACTTCCCCCAGCCTCGAGGGCCCGGCCATTCATCATCAGCTGTGGAACCGATGATCCGGTTTTCTTTGTGAATGTTGTATACTGGGTCTTCGTTGCGTTGAAGTCGACAAGATTGGCCTTTCCCCACTGCAGGACTTTATCCAGATCCTGATTCAGAGAGTCAATCTGTCTACATCTCAGCTGGTGCGACGTTGATGCACCAATCGGCCGATCACTCGAAAAGGAGGAAACAAGCGTACTATCATCCGCAAAACTGAACATTTGGTTATCCGTTGCTTCCAACAAATCATTTATGTGAAGCAAGAACAAGGTTGGAGCCAAAATAGAACCCTGGGGCACCCCCGAATTAACAGGATACAGATCCGAACACTCGCCGTCCACAACAACCCGGATCGATCGATTCTCGAGGAAGCTCCTCGTCCAGTCGCAAAGCTGTTGGGAAAGTCCATATGAACGAAGTTTGCTCAGCAATGCCCCGTGCCAGACGCGGTCAAAAGCCTTGGAGACATCTAATGCGACCGCCCTTGACTCACCATGCCGTTCAATCGCAGATCTCCATATATCGGTTATAAGTGTCAAAAGGTCTCCTGTGGACCGCCTGCCACGGAATCCGTATTGGCGGTCATTCAGAAGACCGTTGCACTCCAAATACTTAACCAACTCTGTATTGATGACTTTTTCCATTACCTTAGATAAAATAGACAGTAATGCTATCGGACGGTAATTTTGTGGGAAACACTTTTTTCCCGTCTTTGGGATTGGCTGAACTCGAGCGATTTTCCAGCAGGCAGGAAAGGTCCTCCGTGCATAAGATAAGCGGAAGGGTCGGCCAAGAACCGGCGATAGTTCTGGAGCACAGTTCTTAAGGACTATTGCTGGTATTCCGTCCGGGCCGGTTGCCTTCCTACAATCCAGTTCACGTAGAATGCGCTGAATACTGCGCGGACGAAATCCCACATCCCGCATGGAAGACTGTACCGGGGACATCACGGGCGGCTGCAAAAGGCCGGGATCGAGGTTTGAATTCGCGGAAAATAAATTCGCGAACACATTAGCTTTATCCTTTGGATTCGTGACTAACGTCCCGCTGTCTGTCACCAACGGAGGGAAAGAGGAGGAAGCAAAGTTACTGCTGACAGCCTTTGCCATTGACCAGAAGGAGCGCGAACCAGTTGGGCACCGAAGGAGCTTATTGATCACCCTGTCGTTGTGAGTCTTCTTCGCGGTATCAATCGCCTGGTTGCACACGTTTCTGATTCTAACAAAATTCGTTCTGTTAACATCGGTGGAATTGGAGCGCCATTGCTTAAAAGCTCTATTTTTTGCCGCTGTAATCAGCTCGCATTTTTTGTCAAACCAAGGTTTATCAGACGAACTTTGTTTGATGGAATGTGGAATATACATCTCCATCCCCAGAAGAATAATCTCTGACACCGACTCCGCGCAAGCGTTAACATCGGAGTTTCCGAAGCACATCTCGGACCATGGAAAGGATGCGAAGAAATCTCGCATATCGTCCCAGTTAGCGGCCCCATACTTCCATACATGGCGAAGCTGCCTAGGCCGGTTATTCGCTTGGTATGCAAGTGCTTGCGCGACAGATACCAAGCAGTGATCTGAGTTTCCCAGTGGCGCAGAAACCTCTACGGTATAAATACTCGGTTCGGATGTCAAAAACAGATCCAGGGTGTTCGCATAATCGCCTCGGGCATCCGGTATTCGCGTTGGCTCCCCCACGAATTGAGTCAAGTTGTGGCTTACAGTAAACATCTCCGCAAGCCTCCCAGCCTCGTCGGTTCTGTTAGAATGTAACAACCAGTCGGAATTGTGCACATTAAAATCGCCAAGGACAATAATTTCAGAAGCTGGGTGGTTGATCTGTATCCAGTCGACGGTATATGAAAGATGTTCGAAGAATGTCGTCGGTCGATCGTCATTCGGGGAGCGGTAAAGACAACAAAGAAATTTAACGTTGAATAGTGCGCGGACGAAATCTCACATCCCGCATCGAAGATTGTACCGGCGAGATCACAGGTGGCTCCAAACGGCCGGAATCGAGGTTTGAATTCGCCGAAAATAAATTCGCGAACACGTGTATCATAAATCACTATACACACACAAATATACGCGTCTCTTGGCACCAATTAAATCCTACGGCATAAGCAAATGCAAATAGGTATGGTATACTTAGCCTTGGCAGCGACGCAATAAACACCAATTCACGGTAATCTAGCTAAAACCCATTAGCACATTTCCACATTGCATTGCCGCCTATTTATTTAGCCGAAATGCACATCTCAGACAAAGACCCAAACGTTCCCATTGTCTTTTCATATTTCGGGATCTGCTTCTCATCAGCAGTAGTATAAGCAACCACAAACCCAATTAGCATCCATTGAGATTCGGCTTGTTTGCTTAGCCGAATTGACTTCTCATAAATGCACATTTTCCCTTTCTTTGTTTAGATTCGTTCTCATGGTGTGTTCCATGAAAGAACCCATGTACACACATACATGTGCACTACCAAAGATCTTCACCCCAAACGATTGAATATCACAGAGTCCATTTCCATCCGCCGCCACGGTCGTTGCCGCTCCCACCCCTCGTCGCGCGCCGAGGACGCGTAAATAGTGAGGTGTTAGTGGAGCAAAATCCCATTCATTGGCTTAAAGCAAGCTTACAAAAAAGTTTTTATTTCTAAGGGAGGTTAAAATTAGTTAGAGGGAGATATTTAGCAGGCGGTGTTTAAGAGTGAGGGTGCTAATATTGAAGCCAAAGATGGATGACTTGGGGTTGACACTTCGTAGTATTTGCGGGATGGGTCCACTGTAACGGTAGCCGGTACGGCCGCGGGGGGAAGTATAGAACGGGCGAGGATTAGGTATGTTGCGTGGGTTTGTGTTAAAAAAAGTTGAGTTGAGAATATTGGAACACTCGATGGAGCCAGAGAGAAGTTTGTGAATGAATAGATTATCGGACGAGGTTCTATGTTCTTTCAGGGTTTTCAAGTTAAATGATTTGGACGGTTAATTAAGGGGGAACGATCAGACGGATTTTTCCTCGATAGTATAGTGGTTAGTATACCCGCCTGTCACGCGGGAGTCCGGGGTTCGATTCCCCGTCGGGGAGCCTCTCCCGTAAGACTGATGACCTCGCCCGGAAAAAACAAATCATTATGGAAACTTTAACAAGCCTCAGGACTTGCTAAATAAGGTCAAGACCGGCGCCCGGTTGTAGTGCCGATGACGATAATCCAAGCTTAGTTAAGTTATAAATATAATTCCTTATAGACTAACTTAAAACCAAAGTAGTAGTAAGGACAACCCTTAAGCCCACCGTTCTACAAACCCAAAGATTGAGTTGACCCTAAGAATCATCTCTTCAATATGTGAAAGGACAAATCATTATTACTACTCATTATCGTGTCTTCTAAACGGGTGAAGATAAAAATATTGTTTAGAACCATTTTTATCTTAAATTAATATCTACTTCATTTTCTCAAGCTATTGTTCATTTCCCATGAGATATCCTGTTTAGCTTAGTCATTATAAGTTCGCTGTTGTTGAAATAAACATAAATAAATAAATAAATTGTACAGGAAATGGATGAAAAAAAAACTTACTATCAAATGAATTTATCCCCCTTGACGGTTTTGGAGTAATTCGAGATCCTTCTTCGCTTTTTACGGCATCAGATGCAGGTATGTTCTATTGACTAACTTCATCAAGTGTACATGGGTGGCCTGAAAAGTTTCCGACCTCGACCATGGTTTTTTTTTACACTAACGTGCGCACAAACGGGGATTCTGGAGTACCCTTAAAAGTCAGAGCACAGTGCGATCGGAAGGAGAGGAAGTGGATAAGGAAAGGAGGTATCGATGTAAATTGGTCTTAAATACCTGGACATTACAACAACGAGGAAACACATAATCAGGTAGAGTATTCCACATTCGTGTGGTTCGGCTAAGGAATGACTCTGTATGTTTGTTTGTGTGCGTGAAGGTGACTTTCAACCTGAACTGATGCGCATTCTCAGATTGACGGGTATCGCGGGAAAATGTCTGAGGAAGCGTAACACATTCAACAAGTTCTGTTGAACAACGACCGTGATAATACCTATAGAAGAGACATGATACGTTGCACCTATTTTCTAACGACGCAATTGATCGACTCACAGCTGGGTCTCCAATAAGTTTCACCGATTGTTTTTGCATCCTACCGAGCACGTGTAGTGCAGTTTTGGATGCATCTGACCAAATATGGGAGTTGAACTCCATTTTCTGACGAATATACGCCTTGTAAATAGTGGCCAAGTTGGATGGAGTGAGATATCTTTTGCATCTCTTACGGGACCCCATACATTTGGCCACACTTTTCGCAGCTTCAAATATGTGGTCGATCCAATTAAGAGTCGAAGTGATTCGTGTGGCGGGGATTAATAGTTCCTTGGCTTCGTTGATGGAAGTGCCATTCATCGACGGTATATTTACTTTGCGGTTCACCTTTGGCGACAGGAGACAGCACTGAGTTTTTAAGGCATTGAACTCTACTCGGTTAGATAATCCCCATTGATATATCTTTTTGAGGTCTGAATTCAATGTATTAAGCATAATCTGCTTAGGATGGGCAAGACACGTGGCGCGAAAGGGCAACGATAGGATCGTGCGGAGAATTCTTGACGGTAGACCAACGGGAAGGGGACCGGTAGGATGTCCGCTACGGAGATAGGAGGACAATGTTAGGTTTGACCTTGAGGAGATCGGATCAGATGGTCGGGCGTGGAAGGAAAGTGCACAGGAGAGGGAACGATAACGGAGTAGAGTTGGTAAGGTCATGAACTTCCGGGTTCCTACAGGCCAATAAATAATAATAAGCATAATCTGCTGATTGGTATTGACGTTCGAAGAGTTTGACCGGGAATGAGTATGAGTATGAGTATGAGTATGAGTATGAGTATGAGTATTAGAAACTAAATGTGCTATTATTGGCAAACGAGTGGATTGGATTGTGGGTAATGGACAAGAGAACATTTATAAAGATCAGGAAGAGAATGTCGAACTCTGTGGAACACCTGCATTCATTTAATGGGAGACAGATTTGACACCTTCAAGAACCACTTAGATTGAACGGTCAGAAAGATAGTCTCTTATCCATTGGATCAGAGAATTGTCCACTCCATATGAATGTAATTTTGATAAATGGGCTGGATGCCAAACTCTGTCAAAGGCTTTCGACATATCCTGTGCAACAACCTTGCTTTTTCCGTAGTAGTGGATGGAATGGCTCCACTTTTCGGTAAGGTACGCCATCAAATCTCCGGCAACCTGTTGCTACGAAAGCCTTATTGGCGGTCATTGAGGAGATCATTTGATTAATCAGTGATTCCATTACCCTCGAGAGAACAGAAGTTAGTGCTACGGGTCGATCAGAGAAGAGAGACTATTTGTCACCCTTTTTGGGAATCGGCTGAATGTGTACTGCCTTCCATCTATTCGGGAAACGGCCGGTAGAATAAGACAAATGGAAGAATTTCCGCAGTGGTTTGGCGAGTGAAGAGGAATATCTCTTCAAGAGGATTGGGGGAATGGCGCCCGGATCAGCGGACTTTTGTGCGTTTAGTTCTTTGAGTGCGTGGGCAACAGTACGCGTTCGGTAGCGAATCTGGCTCCTGGTGTGCTGCTTATGCTCAAGTTGAGGTGGAACTGATGTGGTATCAGGCAGCGTTGAGTTGGCTGCAAATTGTGGAGCAAGTAGATTCGCTTTCTCTATTGCACTGGTGACTGGTCTGTCATCGACTATAAGCGATGGAATGGATGAGGAGACCGAGTTTTGGATGTTATTCACAAATGCCCGGAAGCTCAACTTTTTAGCCTTAATGGCTTCTCTGCACCCGGAATCGAACCACATATTTCTCTTGGGTTTATACTCTTTACTCTGTGTGGAAAAAAGGTCCGCATGTCAAACAGAATTGGATCCGTCAATGTGTCCGCTATTGAGGAAAAATAACGACCAATTTAACTTCCCAAAAAATTCGTTCAGACCTTGCCAGTTGGCTTTTTCGTAGAACCATACTGTTATTGTGGGTGCTTTTTCGTAAGCTTTGCTGTCGGTTAGAGGAACTTTGGCTGACACGACACAGTGGTCTGAAGTGCCCAAGGGCGAAGGAACTATGGGTATTTTCTTGTACCACATGTAAATCCGTTGTTCCCCCACGTTCAGGAATACCTCGGTTCGATTAAAACAAAGTCGGTTGATTGCAGACTTCAGCCGCAGCGTTATAATTTTTATTCACGTAAACAAAATAATCGGGAGATAAAATTTCAATGAGACTCATAATTGACAGACTCTCTAGATGAAAATTAAATTGTCTTAATTAATAGAATTCAACAAAATTCTTTATATACACGCTTTATATGGAAATTACATTAGTCTGACTCAGTAGGATTCTACGCAATTCTCTTCTCTCGATACACACTTTATATCGATATTAAATTTGTCTTAATCAATAGAATTCACACGTTATATTAGAATTAAATTCGTCTTAATCAATAGAATTCAACTTTCTTTATATACACACTTTATATTGAAATTAAATTTGTCTTAATCACTAGAATTCAACTTTCTTTAGATATACCCTTTATATTGAAGCTCAACTACAGCAGCTCGCGTTTCACCAGACTATATGTCCATTTTCGTTCTAACTTAAAAATTCGCCCGACACGCGCACCATTCAATAAGACAATTCCCACTGACTTGCTATTCTTTGAATTAACTGATCCCTTGGGTCGGCCCAAGAGGGATGTAAATTAACGTGAGGGCGCGACCTGCCCTCACGGAATCCAAACTGAGATTGAATTATTTTATCGAAGCGATAGGATACAAAAATCCCATCATCGCTTCGATGACCAAATTTGGTAATATGTCCCTTTTGCATTTGGTTCAACACAAAAGGGGTGGAAATGCACACACGATGATTGCTTTCGCTGCTCGTCGTGTGCGTCCGCAAGTATGCAGACATTGCATAAGTCCCCTTTTTAAGTTCGCAACAGGTGCGAGTATCTCGACGGCAAAAGGGTTGCAATGTTTACACGATCAGTGGCTACGAGTAGCGTGATGCTGATTGTGTGAGTGTTGTTGGTGTATCCTCGCAGTGGAACTCTGATGGTAATTTTCCATTTGCGAATTCGAGGCGCCAGCCGGATGCCCTCATGTATCGGTCGTTCGATGTGGGCATGCTTGCTAAGGAAAAATACCTTTTTTCTGGTGGTGTACAGCTGGCGTGCGAGGGGATATCGTGTAGATATTGCACAGGCAATATTGGTTGATTGGTTGTTAAACCAAATTGCCTTGAAGAATATAGCATTTGATGCCGCTGGAATTTCACAGCAGCGCGACTTGATGTTTCATGGTTTAGCTTCGATTTTGCAGGTACAGTACAGAAGGTAAGTACAGGCTTTTAATGTACTTCAGGGCACTGTTATCTTGTGTACCTGTAAGGTAAGTAGTGGCGTTCAATGGAACTGCCACGGTACTTGTTTCTCTTTTGTTGTATGCCCTATTTGGGGATTTTTTACCTAGATTATGGGACGTTGGGTGCTGGCGTTCGGGAGAATCGCCACAAAACTTCAATTGTGTATTTGTTTGGGTGCGAGGTGAGAAGCAGGTATAGTGTGTTGGCGAAATGACCATATATATCTGGTACCCGTGTTGGCTCATTGACAAGTTGAGTTAAGCTTTTTGAATCAGGAAAAAGCTGGACATATTGATCTTCGGGTGTTGTTGTTCCGCAGTGACGAAGCCACTGAGAGTTATGCCCATTAAAATCACCCACAATAACGATTTCAGTGTGCGGGTATAGGGTCAAGATCCTATCGATAGTATCAGACAGAGCATCAAATTCGTTAAAGGATGCATTTCTATCCAAGTTTGGGCTTCTGTATAGAAAGCAGTAATGTATGATATGCTTACGAACGTCTAGTTTTAGCCAAGAGAAATTAAATTCCGGATTGGAACAGAGCGCATATTGTGGCAGAAGCTGATCAGCAATATAATTTCGTATGTATGTGGCTATACCAGGATGTGAAAAGAACAGTGGCACTAAGTTATATCCAGGTAGATCAAAATCGGAAACATCTGTATTAGTAATTACCTGGGTTTCGCTAAGTACAAGGATAGTTGGATTCTGGCTAGAAACATGGGAGAAAGAGAAACAGAAGAGAAATTGCATCTCAAGCCGCGAATGTTACACAAATCAACGCGAAATTCCCGCTCCATTGAAATGGCCCTACACAGGAAACCAATACCGCCTCGGGAAAGGATGCAAGTCAGGACCAGCCATAGATAAGCGAAAGCAACCACTAGAGGTGTTAGGCCCTTGTAGTAGGTGCCCCACTAGATCCGTGCCGAAATCCAGGTCACATCCCTTCTATGATGAACATTATGCCACTCAGACACAGATTATTAATCAATCGAGAGTATCAATTCCTGAGGGACACAGACAGAGGTGCGAAAAAAAAATGAAAATAGACACAAGGGATGGAAATGGTAGAGAGTTTTCCCGCACTGCACATCACTCGCGTATATATTCTCGCACTTTTCGCAGCACTAAGACGCGTGTGCGGAGATACGTTTGTTTGCATAGAATCGCACAGAAAACTTTGCACTGCACTCGGACGCGTGTGTGAAGATCTGTGTGTTTGTTTAGGATCTCACAGTAAGATTTCGCACCCGAACCGATGGTGCAATTGGGTATCTTATGTGTATGTAAGAATCCCAAAACGGATTGCACAATTGATCCGATGGTACGGATCACGAGGCAGAAGCGCACGTGCTGACTCGTTGGCGGTTTTCACGCGACGACTAAATACTAAATACTAAATCCTAAATACTAAATACTAAATACTAAATCTTCATCATCATCGGCACTACAACCGGGAACCGGTCTTGGCCTTATTTAGTAAGTCCTGAGGCTTGTTAAATTTTCCATAATGATTTATTTTTTCTGGGCAAGGTCATTAGTCTTGCGCCAGAGGCTCCCCGACGGGGAATCGAACCCCGGTCTCCCGGGTGACAGGCGGGTATACTAACCACTATACTATCGAGGAGCCCAAAATACTAAATACGAAATACTAAATACTAAATACTAAATACTAAATACTAAATACTAAATACTAAATACTAAATACTAAATACTAAATACTAAATACTAAATACTAAATACTAAATACTAAATACTAAATACTAAATACTAAATACTAAATACTAAATACTAAATATTAAATACTAAATACTAAATACTAAATACTAAATACTAAATACTAAATACTAAATACTTAATACGAAGTACTAAATATAACTAAATGCTACAAATACATAAGCAACTTAATTCTTTTTTCATTAATCTAGATTAGCCAAATTGTTTGGGAATCCGGTTGGGTGTTTGGTGGGGCGACGACATTACCAGCGGAAAATAATGCACGAAATCTCATTAGCATAATCGTCGGTCCCCAACTTCAACCTCATAACAGTCTGCTGCCAAAATTCCATTGTTTATGTGTCTGGGATGCAAAGTTTCGACGTTTCCCAGCACACTCTTTAATCCATTGTTAGTCGCCGTCCGAGGGAACGAGTAAACATTGCAATGATGACCAGTAATTGTCTTTTATCATATTCAATTGAAGTCCTTGTTCATCAGTTGCGACCCAGGGGTGAGGGTAGTTGCCTCGGCTGCCGATATTTTGTAAGCTTTTGGTGTAGTGTGTACACTCCTGTCATTGTTAGCTATTCGTATTGTCTTAATATCCTTCAAGTGCAGCCGAATGTTCACACCTGAAATTTATGGGGCAATAAAGTTTCTTCTGGGTAAACCGAACATAAATTTACCTGTCCATTGTTTGCGCCGGTGCTCGTTCTATTTTGGTCGCGGGTTTGTATCGGTTTAAAGTTTAAATCGTCGGTTACAAGGATACAAGGATACAGAATCCTATATTATCAGGTAATGGATTAAATGAACCATCATGCGACTTGGATTTCGTGCGGTCCACTCGCTTGACAATGAACCCTCGTTAAACGTAGGTGCTTACTAGCACCTGTATTTGTCGGGCTCCCCATGGGAACAGTATTTGGCATTCCTGTGATGGGGGTGAGTCTAGATGATGGGTCCGCCTAGCCGGGAGCGGAGCCGTCATGGAATTTACGATTATTGCCGTTATTTTCCACTCAAAATCACATGAGGTGATCATTATTAGATGGAGCAGCGACAAAGAGGAAAGTAGAAAAAAACGAATGTTAACGCGAATCCTGTCAAGAACAATTCATTTGATTCCGTGCGGGGGGTCCATAATTCCTCGGCATCGAATTGATTTATACCACGTTAGTGCTGGGGGGCTTTTCAAGGATATTATGTGAGTGGACTTCGAGATGGATGTAGTCATAATGGAGGTTTTTTTTTTCTTAGCATCCATTTCATACTTGATTGAGGCCTCGCTTAAGCACGAAGATGTTAAAGTGCTCACGTAATGGTACAGGCACTGAGGCAGGTACATTAACTGCGTGCATGTTATTATTTTTCAGCCTTCGTTGTAAGGGCAAACACTACACCACTCGATTCACTCCTGCTCCTCAGTCGTGCAAGGAAGCGGCAACATGTTGCATAATGTTACTTCAACTTATTTCTTTAGTTCTATGCGTACGTGTCCGAGGGCATCTAGTTTTCGTAAAGGAGTGTGCGTGTCGAGTATTTTTATGGATTTTAATAGAAGTGAAGGAGAATTGCATGAGCATCGATGCGTGACGTAAGACTTAATTAAAAATGAATATTTTATTAATGCAGCAGGAAATTGCGTTCAAGATATCCTTGCTGGGTGGGGAAACTTGGATATACTGTAGTGCTACTTAATTTGACTATTTATGGGCACAGGTTGATGGGATAGCGAGGTGGTAAGCCAAAGGGGACAATTCTGTGGGAGGGTGAATTGTATTTTCTAAGGATATTTTGAAAGTATCGAAGCTAAAGAGCAGGTTGGGTAGGATCTGTTGTATGGCTGCGCAAGGGAATAATTGTGGCCTCCCACGCCGCGTGGGTAAGGTTTTTCCTAATTCAACAGATAAGTAGCAAAATGCTCCTTAACCGGTTTTAAAATATTGGTCGGAAAATGTCTACTTTCTCTTTCCACTGTTCACAATTAGACAATGCGTAAATATGTAGAAGACAGCAACAATTCCTAACTTTTTCTGGTATCGTTAATTCGTGGTCTTTTGTCGGTTATGGAGCCACCCGTCAATCGCATACTGCATAACCATTTGGACGCTCTTGTTCTTCGTGGTCATTAGCATTGCTTTTGCAGTACAAGACCTACAGCGGATCTAATGGGTTATCTTCTACCGAAAAGTGGAAGCATTCTACCAATTGTTGTTCATGGTGTGGAGGTTATATTTTATAATGTTAATTTTAACTCTTACCTCCTTTGGGGTTATCCTCCTTTGGGGAGATCCGCTCGTCTTCTAGTGTCCAACATTGAAAGGCGGTTTTTTCTTTGCGGCTAATTCCCTTTTTATTTTATTAAAGTTTCTACTTTATAATTCGGTTGATTGGCGGCCAAGGGTTTGGCTTCTGGAATCTTACTGATCACGAAATTGAAATTTACTGCCCTTTTATTCTTTTTTACGTTGAGATTTTTCAACGATTTTAATGTAGAAATTTCAAGAAGCGCACACAAGATTTTGTGTGCTTCAATTGGAATTGTGTTCTGGGAATTGGTTAAAGGTTTAGTTGGATAGGTTCCTGGAAGGGAAATCACGAAATGCGTTTTAAATTAAGCATTTCATGATGTCAGGGTTTTGAGAATTGAATAAATGCGCGACGAATTAACATTTGATTTAATTCGTTGCTCATATGATTCAATATGGAATTTGGATGTCCTTGCGGTTTTTATGCCTTACCAACACTCTGTTTCCGACTTGAAAGGATTGCGGATTTGTTTTAATTCCGGGGCATGTGGTTGCCTTTGAAGAACGGCATTTCTCGCATTGCTTTTTATATTTCCGAATGTCGGAGAGCATGGACGGCCGTCTAGTATCTTTGTCGTATTTTATTATACGACTTGGTGATGCTCTGATGTTCACCGGAAGGGGAATTATGATAAACCCTGAGTATTGCCGCGAGGATTGAGGTTTATTATTTTTTCAGGCGTTGTGGGCTTTTGCAATAGGTTTGGGTTTTGAGAGGAACTGGGACACGGGCTTGCTCCTGTTTCCCTTTAGCGTATTTATTTTCAGGTGCCTTTTCTTCGACGTATGGCAAATTTATTGGCACACTAAATACTTTGGGGTTTCTTTCCGTGCGAGGAAAAGTGACGCGTTGTTTGGGGCCCTCCACATTGCAATTCCCTGACAGGAAGTCATTTCCCAGTAGACCGTCTTCTGGAAGATATAGGCATATTGCTCACTACTTGGAACTTGCATGGGAGTTTGGGCTTAGCTTTTAATTGGAAGTTGACCTTGCAGCTTCCCAAGGTTCTAATGCTTCCGAATGGCGTCTCTAAGGTACAAGCTTCTTGCCGATTTATTTTGGAGTCTGTTTCGCTAAGGCAATTTTGGCCGATCAGACTTATTTCAGCGCCGGTGTCCACTACTAGTGTTGTGTTCTTGTTAACACCTACATCTATAGGTAGTTGGACAGTTGGGACCCTGATTATCGGCGCGCGTGGGGTCCTGATGTGGTAGCTCATTTTTGCCACCGGGGGTTTTGGCCTTCTTTATTTGGAAGTAGAGGAGTTCTTTGCAGGTTGACATTGGATTCGCGACTCCCATTTCAGCTTTTGCTGGCAGGATTCTAGGTTGTGTCCTTGTTGGCCACAGAAGTCGCAAGTTTGTCTTACGTGCAGGACTCTTTTTACCTCCCTTAATTGCCGGCAATCACGGATATCGTGATTTAATTGCTGGCAGTGTGTAGAAAAGGATGTGTTTTTCCTTTTCACACAATCCTCATAGATATTCCCCCTTTTGTTGCAGTAACTGCGGGTTATCCTGCTGACATGGTCTGCATGTGTCAGAGGTATGCTGAGGGGGTCTGGTTTCATTATCCCTTCGGTTCCCCTGTATGGTTGGTCAGCTGGCGGTATTTGCGCCTCTAGTTGCGGAATCCCCCGTGTAATAGGTTGTATGTGTGGTATTATTTCCACATCTGGAGTGTTGGGCATTATTTGTGCCATAGTTTGTTCCATTTGGGTACCTAAAATCGCTTTGTAAGTTTCTGGGGGTGCTATTGGTGTATAAGGTGAAGGCGAGTTAAGTGGAACCTGTGCAGTGATTAACGGCAGCTGAGGTTGTTGGATTTGTTCCAATTCTAATGTTTTTTTCATTAACGT
This sequence comes from Microdon myrmicae, assembly GCA_963931805.1. NCBI lineage: Eukaryota > Metazoa > Arthropoda > Insecta > Diptera > Syrphidae > Microdon > Microdon myrmicae. The sequence continues at coordinate 106,926,332 of OZ007502.1, forward strand.
TTCCATCGGTGCATCGCCCATTAATACTAAAAATTGCCGGTGCTATGGATTTATTAATCCCTTCATGTAGATGCCTTTTGCGAAATCATCTAATTGTGTCTTTACCGCCTCGGACAGTATGGGACCGTATTTTAACTCCGCGGCTTTCCTACATTCCCAAAAAATACTTCTTCAGTCGTAACTGGAATAGGATAATTGCTTCTGCCGGGTTTTGCTGAATAGCTAAAAGCTTATTTACCAGGTCCTGATAGTTTTCTGTTGGTAAATAAACTTTTCTTAACAAATCCTCGGCTTCCTGAAAAGTTGCGAACGGAGTGGACGCGAATAGGGTAGAAGCTTCTCCCCTCAGTCTAGTAGGGAATATCTGTAAGAAAGCCTCGTGTTCTTCGGCCCTGAGGCAGTTTAAGACCCTCTTGCAGCAATCCAAAAATGTTTCCAGCTCCGCACCTATATGCGGATTTAATTCCCAGGAGGAGATGGGGACTAGCTGTGCTGACAGCTTCGCAACCTTTGTGTAATCAATAGCCATTGTTTCAAAGGTTACGAGATCCGTTTGGTGCTGAGGAGCTGAAGTTTCTGATGAGGCTGGGCTGCGGTCGCGAGTTTTGATCGGAGGGGTTATTTCGATTACGGTTACACTGCGAAGTTTCTTGGGTGAAGGAGGCACAAGGTCGTGGGGCGTACTAGGGCTTGAGGTGGTTGTTTGTTCCTTAGACCAAAAGATAAAGTAAAATAGTGGTAGCAGTATAAACGGGGAAAGGGAGGGACAGGTATGTGTGTTTTAGATGTTTGCTATCCCAAGGGCGAGTGTTAAGATTATTAATTTGTTTGGAAATTCTTCCCTAGGATAAGTAGATGCACAATATAGACAGATACAGACCCAACATAATTGAGGGAGCGGAGTATGGTTAAGCTTATGTTTTTGTGTTTAAAAAAGGAATTCAATCAAATAATGTCTTAACTAAATTATTAAAAAGGAGAAAAAAATGCTTACTTATTTTAGCTGTTCTCTGTTGTTCTGCTTCTGCTGCCGCTGTTGTCCATTGGCTGCTTGGTCGTACTTCTCATCTGGTTTTTATCCCTGTGACTTGGCATTCAATTTCTTTTTCTTCTTCTCTTCACTTATTTTTTGGATTGTCTTGTTGTACTCCTTCTGCTTGTGTTTCTTCTCGATTTTTCTTCTTATCTCCGCAGTCTCTTCTTCAGTTTTCTGGATCATATTGTGATATAGAACTTCTCCTGTCAATAAGTCCTCTTCGATTTTTACTAACTCCAAAGTTAATGTAGGTCCAATCCCGTGTAATTTTATTGATGGTTTATTATCCTCACATTTAAGCCTTGGATTGATGTCTTTGACGATGGTCGTTTCTGTTTTTGTTTTTTTTTTTTTTGGTGATGTAGTGATCAGGGGTTTTCAAGCACTTATAAGTGTGTTACTTTGGCTTCCCTGATCCTACCGGCTGCGCCATTGTGGCGGTTATATTTTATAATGTTAATATTAACTCTTACCTTCTTTGGGGAGATCCGATCGTCTTCTAGTGTCCAATAATTAAAGGCGGTTTTTTCTTTACGGCTAATTCCCTTTTTATCTTATTAAAGTTTCTACTTTATAATTCGGTTGATTGGCGGCCAAGGGTTTGGCTTCCGGAATCTTACTGATCACGAAATTGAAATTTACTGCCCTTTTATTCTTTTTTACGTTGAGATTTGTCAACGATTTTAATGTAAAAATTCCAAGAAGCACACACAAGATTTTGTGTGCCCCAATTTGAATTGTGTTCTGGGAATTGGTTAAAGGTTTAGTTGGATAGGTTCCTGGAAGGGAAATCATGAAATGCGTTTTGAATTAAGCATTTCATGATGTCAGGGTTTTGGGAATTGAATCAATGTGCGACGAATTAACTTTTGGTTTAATTCGTTGCTCATACGATTCAATATGGAATTTGGATGTAAGTTAATGGGGGGTATTGGGGATTTGGAGGGGAGTGCCGATTTAGGATCGCTACAATAGGAACCCATCTTAGTGGTGGAGTTTGTACGGAAATTGACGCATGCTTGCACGTTCAGGTGCTACTGATACTGTTATATTCCATTCATTCCATTCAACATGAGGAAACGGTTTTCTCTGATGTTGGTTTTCGACTGGTTTCATCTTTCTTTCCCCATGCCCAAGAACAACTTACTCTCCTATTTAATCTTACCCAATGCTACAGATGCATTTCACATACATGATGGCTGTTGCTTATGTGACTGAATATGCGGTAAAGATAATTTTTGGTTTTCACATTTTCGTGGTGTTATTTCTCAGCGACAAATTTTCGCTGTACGATTTATAGTTCATGTTCGACGCTCTTCGTTGGAATGATTATTTTCAAGCATATGGGCGATTTGCAAATTTTAACGGTCTGGGAAAAGGTAGATTACGTGTTGTGTGCCAAAAAACAGTGTTTTCTTATCCTTAATGGTTTTTGATACTATTGCTATTGGCAAGATTTCCGTGAAGAAAACCCAGTCGGCACTTACAAAGGGTCCTAAAATCTGTTTATATTTCATGCGCTTTTTTCGCTTGTGAGAATGCCAACATCCAGCGATGCTGCACTTCATCAGTTTTGTTTACCCAGTATTTGGGCGTCTAGACAGTCTTGGTTTTGTAGCCATGTATCACGAGATAGCCGTGCAGGCGTCGGGCATATGAGGGATACGACCCCTTTGCTGGATGAAGAGTCTAGATGTTTTCCGAACTTGTGTGGTGCTCTGTAAATGTACTATATATATATTTATCATCATCGTCATCATCGGTACTAAACCGGGATCCGGTCTTGGCCTTATTTAGCAAGTCTCTCCACCGGTATCCGGTCCATATCCGAGATTTGTTTAATTGTCCATAATAATTGGCTTTTCCGGACAAGGTTATTAGCCTTGCCCCAGTACCATACATATACCGTTATATATTCGTTTATAATACCTGAAGGTTTTAATGACGAGGAAGTACCAAAGAGGTTCGCGATAATGTAGTTCAATACAAAAACGATTTTTTTATTTACCTGTACGTCTGAGCTTAATTTTGAAAATAAATCGGTGTATACTTCCCGGTGAATGGATATCGGGGGAAATGTTTTGTAGTGTTAGGTACAATCCTAGACCGGCACGCGTATATCGGTTGTACCATTCGTTCCATCGTATGTCGGAGACCAGTTTAGATGCGACATCTGTGGTTTCGTGATCCTTAGAACCAAACTGACAATTTGGAAGGATGTTATGGTCGTCAATCCATTTTAATGGCTTTATTTACTAATTTTTTTCTACTCGGTAATAAACTAATCAATTGCAGGTTAACTGGGTTTGTGCTAATGTTGCCCCTTTTTAGGTTAGGTTGGATGAATGCTGCCCAACGCAAGGTATCTTACTACACAGTCAGTTGTCGACATATTGTTTCTTATAGTCATTGTAAAATATGCACTTTGTTGAAAATTACTAACTGGAGGCAGCATTTTGTGTTACATCTCCTATTGCCTTATGTGTTTGACGGATTCGCTTTATTGGTTCTTTTTTGTCAGAAGTCTCTGTCGAAATGCGTTGTATGTAGGATAATATTTTTATTTATTGAGACCTGGTCCTATCTGGTGCTTCGTATGTGGTCAAATTCCTGTTGAAATTAAAAAGAATGGAGAGGAATATCGGATTTATGTACACTTTCGAAGAGACGGGTAATGACAGCTGGAGTTTTTGAGTTTACTCCAATTTTAAGATTTTTTCATTATATATACTTGTCGCAGGAAAGTTGAACCTACATATATCGTCGAATTAGCTCCTTGACGTGTCATTGGATGGCAGTTAGGGTTCTTCTCGAATACTTGCATTAGGGTGTTAAAGGGTTTCTCACCCATCAACAGTGTGATTCACTTCAAAGAGGTGAATCCCCATATAAATCATCCAAAAAGAAATCCCCCCTTTGTAAAGAGTATGTTTGTAGAATATAGCTCCAAGTTGTGTTCCTCCACGTTTGCCACATTACCAAATATGTTATGACTGCTAAAATATGACTTCTTACTTACGCCCCACTGCTGTAGCATAACCCTTATATGTGCACTAGAGATGAAATGAAAGAGTGGTAAATGGCAAGCAGAAACAATCAATCTTCCTGGGCGATTATAGTCGTTTTTGGCATTCTCATCGCCAGAAAAACAGTATCAGTCAATTTGTTCCACAAACCAGTCACTGGCGTAGAAAGTAATTGAATCTTCATCAAACTCGTGCACGCATCAGTTGCTTTATACACTTCATGACATTGGGAAATTAAAAGCAGTCGATGCCGGAATTCGCTTCCACAATATGTGGCACTTTCAGGGTTAAAAAAAGAGTATTGTTTTATCTGCAATTTTTGCATTTTGTTTATTTGTTTTTGTGTTCTTGTTTATTTTAATTTAGGTTTTCAAGTGGTTGTCAGTAAAATGCTTTCCCAGAAAACGTTCAGCTCTTAATAAACAAGCTCTCCCCATTTGAGAGAGATAATAGAGAATCAGAGGCAGATAAGAATCGATTATTATATTACTGTCAGTATCCTTTCACTTAAAATTCAATCGTCGGCTCCAATTATTTATTAAATTGATTAATGCTGAAGCAGTTCTTCATCCTGGCCATGTTCTACGGCAACGTACAGATGATAGCGATCCATTGATAGGCATCATTTATCATCACTGTAATAGTTTCTTCGGATTTCACTCACAGATGAATAATTCATTGACTATGAAGAGAGGTTTTCCTTTTTCCTTTTAATTCGGCGACTTTTTTCCTGGGTTGAATCTTATGTGGAAGCGGACGATATTAAAATTCACGAAATGGATATGGAATAAAGGATCATGTGCCCATTTAAGGCTGTCGTTAATATTCAGGCACAATATGCAATGACGTCCATCAATTAGGTAAATAAGGATTGTGTTTCCTTTTGATTTCCTTTTTCTCAGCTACTCCAAATGGCAAAAATAAAAAAGAACAAGAAACAAAAAAAGTGGCACTGGAATAATATATTAAAGTATGGTGTCACAAATTGTACTGGATAAACATATTCCCCTGGTAACAATTTCACCACCTTTATTGATGTTTTGTTTTTGGTGGGTAAAGGAATCCATTTATTCGGCTTAACCCAAAAGGTGGTTATTTAAAACTAGCTCTAAAGTTATAAGACAGGACGATTTAGGAGGGAAATTTTTTAAGTACATTTTTCGGAACGTTCATTACAGAAATCGGCTTGTTGGACTTATTCGGTGTACGATGTGTCGATAGAAGGCGAAGACATTATAAGAGTAAATGTTGAAGAAAATGGATATGTCCACGGAGACCGAGGTTCGATTCCCCGTCGGAGAGCCTCTGGCGCAAGACTAATGACTTTGCCCAGAAAAAGTAAATCATTATTGAAAATTTAACAAGCCTCAGGACTGGCTGAATAAGGCCAAGACCGGTTCCCGGTTTTAGTGCCGAAGATGATGATGATTAGGAAGGTGGAAATCTTCAAAAGATACCTCTGGACCGATCGAAAAAGCATGCCGGGTTTTTACTGACTAAAACCACCTCCCACCAGGATCATATTCCCGTTGATCCCCGCGAAACTTTCTTTTAGATATTCCATCGCGGGGCGGGACGGAGTTTACCTGTTACTCCGCTCGTCGCGTCGCAACTACGACGAATCAGCTGGCCATGTTTTCTTTTCACCCATGTTTCTATATTAGGTATCATGATGTGGGTTCATCTTCCTTTGGTGAAAGAATCCTACCTTCGTTGGCATTCTCTTAGGCTTGAGAGCTCTAATTGTGATCGCATTCTCCGACGATTCTCTTGGGAGACGTCATTCAATGCAGCATTTTCCTTAGGTGCAATGCCACGTAGTGTCCTCCGGCCAGAACCTTTATGGCATTTTCGGATACCGCTCGGAATGCACAGCATACTCTTAGTGATGCCAGCCTATGTGCGGAGTTCACTTCCCTCATGTGCGACTTGTACTGTGCACCTCCTGTCCATATGTGAGCTGCATACATTATAATGGAGGTGTTGACACTGGTTATGAGTTTCCTTATGTGGGGACGGGGTCCTCCAACATTGGGTAGCAGTCTCGCTAAAACTTTGCATACTCTTGCTGTTTTTTCACTCATTTTCCTCAGGTGTTCCTTGAAGCTCAACCTGTTGTCGAGTATAACACCAAGATATTTAATATAGGGACTGGATCTGATTATTTGTCCTTCTATTTCCAAATCAAGGTGCTCAACTTTCTTGCGGCTGCTTATTAAAACTGCCTCTGTCTTATGAGTGTTTTTGTGGATGTAAAAGATTATATGCTATTGTATTTTATTTTAGGTCATACCTAAAGTGTGTAGGTTCGTCCTATTTTCTGGTCCTTCGAGCCGGATTGGGCCTGAAGTGGGTATGGGGGCCTGGTGGGTCCCAGAATGAACTGTGTGTTGGTTTTCCAGGGGAGTTGGGGGGGGGGGGGTGTAACCAGTATCACCCACATCCATGAGGATCTTGGGCTCGGTCTCAAGATATCTGAAAAAGAAAGGGGGGTGGAGGTCTCTACGGATAGTGTCTATAAGGTTAGTTCAAATGGTCTCTAACTATTTGGATGGAGGGATGGTGAGATAGAAATCATACAAGACCGGTAGTTCCTGAGTGCGGCAGTAAACGCAGATTACGTCTTTGGCGTCTGATAATATGCGCTCTGGTTGGTGTCTGTGTGTGTATGTTTGTGCCGTCTAGTACTGTGCGTGCCTTAGTGTGGTGTGTTAGCAGTAGACCCTATGGGATGGGTCCAAGAATCCTCTATTAGAGAGGGGAATGTTCTCGGGAAGGGTGGTTTCTTCAATTTTGTACTGAAGAAGAACTTGTGGTGGTCGGATCCGAAGAGATCACAGGAGAGAAGGGCCAAGGACGCAAAACTCCCATACAAGTAGTTTCTCGCTGTTCTGAATGATTTCGAGGTACTTGTATGCTAATCGTACTAAACTTTCGTCGATACGGATAGCGGTGGCACTATCATATAGATGAGAATTGGGATGATGGCGACCGTCAGGTCTTCTAAAGTGATTGATGCATCTTCTGAGGAGCTTCCTTCCGAAAACTCGAAGTATTTCCATTTGGTCCGAAGATATATAGGACCATATGGAAAAGTCGTGGGCTATTCCAGACCGGATTAGCTGCTTATAGCAGAGAAGCTTACATTTAGTGTCAACTTTGTTGCTTCACTTCAAAATGTTTTGCAGTTGCTTAGACCGAGTGAGGCCCCTTTGAAGAATGTGGGTCATATGTTTGTTGAAATTCATTTTTGTGGTATAAGTAACCCCAAGATATTTCGTCCTGTCCTGTGGTCTAATCGTAGTAGCTCCTACTTGTATACGAATATTCTCTGAATACCCAGAAGTAGGCTGGGAGTGTTTACTACTCAAAGTTATGGCCTACTGCATTGGAAGGATTAAGTCGAATTATCCATTTTGATTGACGGTTGAGTCGATTTATTGTCAGTTTAGGGCTTTCGGATGACGTAGACACCAGGACGTCATCCGCATAGGATATCTGGTTTATTCTTCCCTCCACAGGACGAGGAATATCTGAGGTGTAGATATTAAATAGGATGGGGGCTATAATGCAGCCTTGTGGTACGCCTGCAGCGGCGTTGAAAGTTCGGGATAGCTTACCATTCATTCGAACTTGAAAGGTTAGGTTTCGAACTAAGTAGTACATTATACTACACAGCGTCCTACTAACACAAGTGTTCAACAATTTAAAAACGAGTCCTTTGATTCACGTCGTGTCAAAAGCCTTTTTAAAGTCCAGGCTCACCCGAATGGTGGGTTCCTTATTAAACAGGCGCGCGCAGACGTTGGTTTAAAATATGTTTAGTGCCATAGTCGTGCAGTAGGTTCTTCTAAATCCAAATTGGAATTCAGATATTAGGTTTCTGGCACTGATAAAGTTGTTTAGGTTCTCGTATATGAAATTATCATATATTTTGCTGATGGAAGTGAGGGGCGAGATGGGACGGAAGCTTGCGGGGTGATACGTTGGTTTCCCAACTTTTGCTAATGGACAAACAACCGCATGCTTCCAAGCTTGGGGAAAGTACCTCAAGTTGAACAGAATGGAGAGCTTTATAAAGACTAAAGCAGAAAGCCTTCTCAGCGAGTGGTAGGACATGTTGTCGATGCCGGGTGACCTCGTAGAGTTTCGAGATTTAACTAGGTTCTGAAGGGTATTTGGTGTGACGAAGCCGTGATTATTATCACGTGTGTCGTCGAAGTATGCACTGTTAGCTGAGTTGAAGACAACCATTGGCTCGTTAAAGTTGTCCAATTTATTGTGAACCTCTGAACTAGTTATTGCAGTAGTATCCGGGTCTCCATCCTCGACAGTGAGCTTGTGACTATTTTCAAATGTCTCTTCGACGATATTTCCTTTATTGGCGTCATTATTGACAACAACAGCGTTGTGCATGATTGCCACATAACTTTTTAGCATTTTTGTAAACGTTCTCGTCGATCTGTACACCCTTCAGTTTGTCTACCAATTGTCCGGTACGATTGTTTTGCCTTCTTCGTTTTCATCAATGTGCCAATATGGAGAATAATGAATCGCAATAATGGTCCCCTTTGCGTAAAGTAGTGACGGTATCTCATTCTGCAGAGATTTTTGACGAAGTCGTCGTCATGGAGAATCTGATTAGTCTTTACAAATTTGTACTTCGGGCCATGGGTCTCCAAAGTTTCAATTAGAATCTCGTGAACTCAACCTGCAGCGTTATTTATCTCAACCGTCGTTAGGTTCCTGTCAGTGGGAAGAGAAAGTTGGTGGAGTTTTTCGTTCAATGTGACATTGAAGTTGTCCCAATTTGTCTTCGTTGTCTCATTATTGTTCATCGTTACTGTAGTACCGTATCTGTTTTCACGACTTGTTTTATGTTGTTTTATTTTTAGAATGTAGGGTATGTAACTGATATGAGCCCGGGATGCTCAATAGCTGCGAATGAACGTGGTCACAGCGTTATGGTCAGATACATCCGCCGATATTTGTGGAGGAGTGATTTGGGGAAGTAAATCTTTGGACACAAAAAATATGTCCAGAACTCAGTTACCTCGCGTAACAACCATAGGTGCAACTATTTCGAAGTTGAAAGCTTGAGAGTTGTTGGTGTGCCATTGGTACAACTTTGTGGCATTTGGACAAGAGACAGAGTTGTTCAAGTGCGGATGTGTGGAGTTAAATCGCCTCCTGTGATGAAGGGTGTATGCCCCGAGGATCTTATTTATTGGCCGTTATCTTCGGGAGTAATAGGGCCATTATTGATTTTATGCGAGTGGTATATGGAATACATATTCATTCTCTCATTATTAGTTAGATGCAGTTCAACCCAGGAGACTCTATGGACTCAAAATGTGGGAGCTCAATAGCTTCACGGTGAAGTTCACTAATAATATAATATAATATAGTATACGGGTGCTATCTCTGTTGATGGTGGGGCCGTTAGTGGGGGTTCGATCTCTTCGAATCATGGACAAAATTGGGAAAGCAGGACGGTGACATGGACGCAACCTAGTTTCGGTTGCAAGAATCACGGCCGCCCGTTTATCCTTTATGAAGTTAGAAATTATCATACGCTTTAATAGCGAAACGAGGGGATACTGGTCATAAGTCCAAAATGTTCCGCCATTTTATACACTACAAAAGAGATTTGTTAAAAGTGTGTAACAATTCCAAGAAGCACAAACAAGATTTTGTATGTGCTTCAGTTGGAATGGGGTTCCAGGAAGGATACGGGAATTTGTTTGAATAAATTCCCGGAAGATAAAATCATGAAAGGCATTTCATGATGTTGGGATTACATTTGCTTCAATTTGTCGCGCATATGATTCAGTTGGAGATATTGGTTGGGGTTATAGATATGTGTAGGATATTAGGGTATGGTTGATAAGTTTTTTATATAAAAATGGGGGACTGTCCGAGAGTAGTAATTTAGGATCACCACAAGGGGGGACGCGAACATTGACAAATAACATTCCAAATCAAGAATGGAAAAGTTGTATTTGACATTTCGCAGCATTCGGGAGATAGGTTCGTTGGAGCTGCAACTGACCTGAGAGGAGTCAATGAACGAAGATAATTTCCTTAAGTTAATGAGATGTCAATCGATTTTCTTAGGCAGTCAAGACAACCGGGCTGTTCGAGAATCGACTTATAGGAGCAATTCGAAGAAATCGAGATTTGTTTTACACAAAACCTGCCACCTCGATCTATTTACCTAATAGGTCTGCTTCCCACAATAATCCATTTTCACTTAACGTGAATTTCTCCGTGTTCGTTAACTTGTATTTAATGATCGCCCCAAATTATTCGCAACTATTTGTAAAAATGCATCTCTGAAATGAATAAACGGGGAATGAAATCATAGAATGTCGATACCCACACCCGAACAGACTGTAGGGTTGTAAAAAAAGTAAATACAGGACAAATACCCATAAAATAACTAATTATGTGGGAACAATACCACTAATATATACTCTGGTGGTCCCGCCAAACACCACGGTTCGCTTACCTAAAAAACCTCCATAATTTTCACCCAATCTCATAACTTCACTAATGCAATCGCATTAGCATCTTTAATGCTTCACGCATTAAATAGATCAAATCTTTAACCTAAAAGTCCCTGTAAAAGAAAACTTACTTTTCATGCATCCTTCGCATAGAATTCCCCGTGACATTTCTTGCTCAACTTATCAGGAATTCCAAACCAATTTGACACCTTCGTGCCAGGCAGATTCCCCTAGACGAATTCCTAATAACAAAGGATTTGGATTACATACTGTGTAACCTTCACCAGGGACCATAAATATTGCGCTGTCTATTTTTCAGCTTCGCCATTTGTATGATAAATCTCTTAACGTACACATTGGTCGGCGACCTTTTTCTCCCAGCAATAAAATACCCAATCAGCTGCATTCAATTAGCGCAATCGACGTTGAAGCCAATTTCCCTAACTCGCACCAAGTGCAAACAAAGAACGCTTTTCCTCCATAGGTTTCCTGGCGATACCATAAACAATCCATATTGTTTGTGGTATCCTAAACGCATTTTTCATTTAATGAGTGGCTGCTATTTATCCAGCTGACCCTCATTACCGAACGATGCATAGGTGGCTTTTCCCTTTGTCTTGTAACTGCCCTGAATCCATTCCTCATGACTTCGATGCATAATCAAACACAAGCCCATTAGGATCCCACAAGACTCGATTTGTTTGTTTCAACGAACACACATCTCCTGGATGCACATTATGCCCCTTCTTGGTGTTTCAGATTCGTTATCATGGTTTCGACCCATGAAAAGAACTGATGTATACATATACATGTGTACCATGACGATCTCTTCTATGAGATCCGGTTATCACCACCGTAAAAGCGAATGCACCCAAATTTCCCTTGGACAGCGATTTAATATCGAGGAGTCAAATTACATCCGCAGACCACGCTGGTCGCGTGATCTCTCGCTCTCCGCAGCGATGCGGAGACGCGATCGCGTATCGAGTAGCTTTTCCTCCCCAGTCAATTGAATAGTCGGGATCACAGTGCGAAATGTTTAGATAGTATGTGTATTGTTAACGTTAGAACAATGGCCACGAGAAGGCTTAAATTAAAATATTCGTAAGGTTCCTGGTGAGATCTAATATACGTGTACGTTTGATTAATTACAAAAGATATCTGTTAACTAATTGAATAAAGAGAACATTTTGCCGACTAAAAATCATTCAGTGTTTTCCCTTTTCCTGTTGTGGACGTTGGATTGTGGAGTTTCCCTTGTGTTTTACTCTCCTGTGCTGCAGTTTCCGGGATGTAGTCGTTATCCTTCCGCGTTTGATGAACAGTTTCCTTTCAGTGTTTGGCGGAACAGTTTTTGGAACATTTAGTGACGATTCGGTTTGGCCGAACCTTGTCCGAACTGCGGATAGTTAGTGGGACGAAGTAGAACTCGCACCCATGCCGGTGCCACGACTTCGTTCCCCACAATACCAAAAATCGTTTGTATCAATGACCATAAGTAGACTCTTGTCTACACACGAGTTTCCTCGGATCGTGATATTCACATCGCAAGTTATAAAAAAGTGGCGGCGATCAATCAGGTATCACAATGTGAATATTCGTCCAATTTTCGTTAAAAAAGAAATACACTGCGATGCATGTATCATAACGGATGTATAGAATACCTTGGTGGATAGTGTGCTGTGATTGAAATGATCCATAAACCAAGCAAAAGAAAAAAAATTGAAAAAGTACCCATAGACTTGGGCAGTCGAAGGTAAAGTGGACCGAATTAAAACGCCATGTGGGAATAAGAGAACAAAGAGGTAATGGTGAAAGACAGTGTGGCTCATTTTCGATCACAGTTAATTTAAACAAGTCTATTAAATGATTAGTTTGCATCGCTTTTTATATTCACTGCTGTGTACGTGTTGGGTGTGTGTAGTCTGATCTTTGTCTTAAAAAATGTCTGATTTCATTTAGTTTTATAATTATAACTGTTCTGTAACCAATTTTTTTTGGAAGACTGAGAATTCAGCGTATAGTTTGGTGGGGCTACTACCCAATTTATTAGCTTAGAGCAAGCTTACAAAAAGATTCTTACGGGATAAATTACGAACTAACTTAATTAATTAATAATAAATTTACTTAACAATGTAGGTGGGAGTTAGAAAGGGGAGGCACTGTTTTAGAGGAAGGGCGCTAATATTGAAGTCAAAAAGGAATAAGTTGGATTTGACATTTCGCAGCGTTCGGGAGATAGGTTCAATGGGGCCGTAACTTATGTGATGTTTTTGTGGGATTCCTGAGGGCCGGGGAAGGGGGGAGGTGATTTCGAGAATGTGCTTCGGGCACCCTCGCCTCTAGTGGGGGAAAGTGCACTGGAGTATTTGTAAAATAAGAAAAGGAGCAGACTGAAAGAAACTGCTTCCCTCTGAAAACATATCAGTAGTTTCTATTTTTAATATAAGTTCATTTACAGAAAATGGCTATGTCCTACACCATCCCTAGAACAGAACTCAAAGACTTACAAATTTTTGCATCGTGGCCATGTGCGATTGTGATGCTACTGTGCCGGTTGCGTATTCCCAGGAACCGAGTAATCAGTGCTCGAGTGATTAGTGGACAAGCAATTACCGTCTTCTTGGAAGTCGCCACGATGTTGTTTTTTAAAAGCAGCGTCTCCTGGGAATTGGTTATTGCGGCGTTTTATCAGGAATTGTACAATGCGTCGCTAACATTCATTTAGGGATTATTTATTCTTTTTTTGTGTAAACGAACACCCAAATGCGGTTTTCGATATGCCATTAATTGTTAAGGCAAAGTGCGTGTTTGAAGTTTTTGGGACTAATGTGAATTAGAATTTTAAAACACCTATGTTTTTTCATGCTTTAATTCCCGATACCGTCAAGAATGTTTCGTTTTTGGGAAATTAGAAAAAAAAGTCAAAATGTTACTAATGTGTGCGAATTCTCCGCGCATCTCTGGGAAAGTTTATTGAATATAATAGAAACGCACACCAACATTTTTATTGAAATGACTTTTTTCTAAACTGTGAACAGTTAATCTCTGTGTCCATGCAATCATTTTTAACTATTGTTGCGTTTTGTGCCCTAAAATGTCTTATGAAGTAATTTACCACAATTTGATCAAGAAATCATTAAGAAAAAAATTGACAGCGTAAAAAATTGAAAGAAGTATATTTTCTACACATTTTTTAAACACCGACATTTGTTTTTTTTAAGTATTTGTTTTCAATAATTTTTGATTAATAGCGGTGTATTCCTCGGTAAAAAGACTTTTTCCTCAAGATGTCGTTTGGTTTTTTTACCTCATACTTGCCAATTTTAAGATTAACTGTTGGCAATGGGGAAGGACTTCTTCAAGGAGTCTACTTGCCCGTTTTCGGAAGTCTATACAAAGAACCCAGGTCAAAAAATAATGTTTTTTATTTCGGACAAGACGCGGACTGGGTGGATTTATTTACCACATACTTGCTAAACTTGAGATTACCTGTTCACAATGAGGATTCTACATGGTCGTTTTCAGCTTTCTATATAAGGAACCAAGCTGAAAAAAATAAGGTTTTTTTTTTTCGCACAAGACTGGAACGATGATGCGATGAGGATTCACCTGGCGTGGCATACAAACGATAGTCACACTGTCCTCGTATGAAGCAGGTTATGACAATTTATTCGAGATGGAATGTCATGTCTTTGACAGACAATCAGTTGGTCAGTTTGTTAATCAGTGGTGCTTTCCACCCATTATCCTAGGGGATGGTATTAAGAGATCCCTGCCTGGTTTCATTGAGCCTATTTTTTACCGGTTGAGTCGTAGAATACCACCGGATCTGTGTACCAATCCACTTACGTTTAAATATCTGCGAACTACTCCTTACCATTGGAGGGGAGAAACGATTCACGATGCCTGAAAATAAACATAGATAATGCCTTTAAGTTGCCCCTGGGGACTCATGATTGTTCATATTTTTGGTACCACACGAAGATAATGCCATGAATCCTTGGTTGGTGTTCATGGATCAGTCCTTAAGTGATTCATGTCGCACCGATGTATATGATGCTGCACGAACATATGATGCTGTAGATGATGTACGTGAAGTTGGAATAACATGAGTCCTTGGTTGACTCACATGGCATTGTGTATCTGAAGCATGTGTTACTTATTGACGAAGATGATGGAATGGATCCTTTGTTGATTGAGTCATGGTCATAAATATTAACACAAGTAAATTAGGTGTTTAACGCTTAAAGTTGCAACGACACAATGTTTCCCTTTTATTGCTTTACCTGCCACATCGAATTCTGTTTGGATGGTATCAATGATTCACCTCTAATTTCTGAAGCTTGACAGCGCTTTGTTTCGGTATGGCTTATAATATACCATATACCACATCTTCAGACATGTAACCATCATAACAGGGACCATAAACATGCGTCGCCCTTACGGAGAACACCAGTTTAACAGTGCGCCAGTTAAAAAGTGAAGTGACTACATATTTAAAAAGTAAAAGTATGTCAAAAGCAATTTTTGACAACAAATACAATTCCTAAGAATTCACAAACAAAAGACAACAAGGACACACCAGTAAACTAAATATTAATGTAACAAGCGCGACAAACAATAAATATACTCGAGTTCACGCCAAAAGTTTAAATTCAATAGACATGTGGTGACCAAATTAAAACAGTGAAGATAGTCAAAACAATGAAATTCAGAAACCAAACAAAACAAATAATAAACGTAAAAACTTAATTGTAAATACTAAGTGAATTAAAAACACATAAATTAAAATAAAACCTAAAAGCAAATGTGCATATTGCAGTGAAGTGCGAAAAATAGAATAATAATCAACTATAAGAAACATAATATCCACCTCGGTCGCAAGCGCAAAAAAACAAAAATTAAAATATATTGCTCGTTAAGCACTCTGTATTTACCAGGTGTACCGGTATAAATGCATTAAATAAAATCAAAATAAGTGCATATAAAAACAGTTGAGTGAGGTGCAAAAAGTGTTCGAGACAATAAAAACAAAAACAATAAAAAGATAACACTTCGGTCGCAAACGCGAAAATTAAAACAAACAATATATTGCTTGTTAAGAAAGCAATATTTAAATCGTCGTTTGGCGCGAGTGCAAGCTTACTGACTCTTAGCAGGCGGTAGGCGAGTTCAACTCAGCTTGCAGGAGAAATCAAGTCGCCGTGGTTCAAAAGGTCGACTTTGTTTTTTTTTAATGAAAACAAACTGGAAAGAACCAGAATGAACACGGAGGACGATAAAAACACGACAACGCACAAACGAAAAGGCGCCCCGAAAAACTCCATTGTGACGCGAAGCAAAACCGCGAAATTGACGATGGATAAAGGAGATCAACAATTGGCGGACGACAGTGAGCTTCCCTTCCCCACCAATTTTAACATATATGGGGCAAATAATTCATTCGCTTCTCTTGACTCCTCAGAGTCTGAGGATGAAGAGGAAGAGATAAGTGAATTGGAGGCGAAACTGGCGATGGCAAGAGCCCGATTACAAGAGAGACGCCGAAAGAAAAAAATAGCGGCGCTCGAACAAGAACAAAACCAGCAACAACTACAAAAGCTAAAGCCAAAAGTCGGCCAACAGCAACAATTTCACCATCAACAGCAACATCAACTTCAACATCAGCACCATCAACAGCAACAGCAACAGCAACAATCAACACAAAAGCGATCAACGAACCAGCAAGCAACACAGCAGCAGCAAAGCAACAATAACAGCGGAAAAATAAAGATGCCACCAATCAACACCATAGATGTTGACTGTAAGGAATTGGTAAGTCTTTGTAAGCTAGCCATAGGTAACAGTTTTGCAGTTAAAAGACTGACGGGTAACAGGCACGCCATTCAAACATATACGGTGGCAGACCACGACAAAATTAAAGAGGTCTTAAAAAGAGCCACCGCGGAATTTTACTCGTTCACGCCGAAGCAAACAAAGAGCGTAACGGTTCTATTAAAGGGTGTCGACCCTGAAATGGAACCGGAGGCTCTGCTCGAAATGCTTCAAAACCTGAAGCACGAAGATCTCGAGTTTACCGCGGTAAAACCATTCACCACACCCAAGGCAAGAAGGGAAAACCGCAAGCTACCCTTCTTTTTGGTGCAATTAACACCCAACAGTAGGATTGGTGGTCTAAGAAAAATTACAGTCTTGGATCATCAAATGGTCACATGGGACAAATTAAAAAAAAGCAGAGACATCCTGCAATGTGTACGTTGTCAAAGGTTTGGTCACTCGGCGGCTAACTGTGAAATGCAGCGCCGTTGCGTAAAATGCGGAAAAGACCATAAGGCAGAAGAATGCCCTCTGGGAAAAGAAAGGGTAGAAGACAAAGCCCTTCTAAAGTGCGCAGTGTGTCGGAATGAGGGACACCCCGCTAACTATCGAGGATGTCCTAAATTCCGAGAAATAATGGCAAGAAGTGTGACCCGGCAAAAAAACACAGAGCCAGCTCGTACTACAACAATGCCCGTAACATCGCAGCGGTCGTACGCACAAGTTGCTTCGGGTGGGAGAACACCAAATCAGGCTACATCACAGGTAGCCACAAATACTCCCACACGGACTGAAACAACACCGCAAGCGGACGTGTTCGCAATCCTGCTCAATCTGCAGAGACAGATGACACAGCTACAAAGCCAAATAAACGAGATCTACTCGCATTTGCCCAGTCTAAATAACAAGTCGATATAAACCCTCTAACCACAACATCAATAAAAGCTCTTGTCGTGAATGTAAATTCACTAATAAGAACTGAGAGAAGATCCAATCTTTTTAACCTGTTGCAAGAGGAACAACCTGATGTACTTCTGGCGGTGGAAACAAAGTTAAACCAGAGACATAAGATAGGACATAAAAACTACGATATTATACGAAGAGATCGACCTAACTCCTCTCAAGGGGGGGGGCGTCGCAATCTTTATTAGAAAAGGGATCAATCATAAAGTAATATATAGTGGAGAAGTGCGCAGGTTCCGGGTGCTGGAAGCCTGTATCGTCCGCATACCCCTTCAGCAAGGAAGGGGTTTGTATGCGATTGCGGTCTACGCACCTGAGGAGCACCAACAAAACCTATTTATAGCGGAGCTCGAGACACTCTTTCGATGCTTACAATTGCACCTGGACAAAAATTACTTTATCCTAGGGGGAGATATGAACGCCAAGCATAGAAATTGGGGAAATTATATATCTAATGCCAGAGGAAATCAGTTGGCTGGTTGGTTAGATCAGTATCATATTGAATATAGAACTGACCTGCTAGCTACGAAATATCCATCGTTCCCCAGAGGTAGATCGTTCTTAGATATCTTGCTAATCGACTCACGACTGAGATTACTTAACACCAACAGACGAAACACAAACTGTTTACGGACAATTGAATTCGACAGCGACCACTGTGCATTCACGGCAGTAATAGAGCTTCCGAACGAGCTCGCAGATCTGGAGGAATTCGTGATCCCGCAACCCTATAACTACAGGGCAATGCGATGGCCGCGGTTCACCAGATCATTAACAAGAGAACTTTGTTCGAATGACTTGAATCTGCCAGTAAACAGAAACCTGACAAATGACGAAATCGACAAATACATTCAACAAATGGACGAAACCGTAAAACGAACAATGGACAAAACAATTCCCAAAACAACAGTTACAGATCACATTAACATGTACAGAAACGCAACAATAAACGCACTCCACAAGAAAAAGAGCAGACTGCTATCGAAATTAAAACAATTACACAGACAGTTTACAGACAGACAAGACCAGGAGATAATATCACTGAAATCTCAATTAAAAAACCTCCAACAATTACTTAAAGCTAATTATAGATTAGCAACAAATTTGTATTGGAACAACAGAATTCGAGCTATAAAAACTAATAACCCGAATATGTTCCCACAAATAAATAAAATATTCAGGAGAAATAATCAAAACGAGATTCAGTGTCTCCAAATTCCACGTACCGAGGTAAACAAGCAGCTGCTAACCAACATTGGCATAGATACAGAGAACGCTATCCTCAACAGTGAGCTCTTCGTGATCGAAGATCCTTTGGAGAAGGCGAACGCTGTGGGAGCTGTCTTTCAGGAAATGTACAAGGTGAATGAAAGCATTCACCGAAACCATGACCTGGAGGACAGAATTCGACTGAATCACCTGCACCTCCGGAATGAAATTTCACATTGGCAATCGGAGAATCCTGGTTTTACGGAATTCAGTGACGATAATCTGTCAATTGACATTAATGCCAATGGTGTAGTGGCTAATAGCCTTTTAATAACAAGGGAAGGAATCCAGAGTATCTTCGACTCATTAAGAAGCAAAAAGTCAGTGGGAATAGATGGAGTACCTAACATCGTACTCAAGCACCTGCCCCCAAAGGCAATAGATATATACACGGTCCTGTTTAACAACGCGTTGAATAATGCATATTATCCCGCGCGTTGGAAAACGGCTATCATTCAGCCCATCCCAAAAAAGGGCAAAGACTGTACAAACCCAATGAACATGCGTTCGATAAGTTTACTCCCAAGCATCAGTAAAGTATTTGAAAAAATCATTAACAAAGCTCTGCTAAAATGGGTAGACGACAATAGCATTATTCCAAATAACCAGTTTGGCTTTAGGGCGGGTCATGAAACCACACATGCCGCAGCTAAACTTGTCTCCGACATACAATGGAATAAATGTAGAAACCAATGCACAGGTGCCTGTCTGATCGACTTGGAAAAAGCCTTTGATACCGTCTGGATCGAAGGGTTGTATTACAAACTGGTCAGATATGGCATACATAAGCCTTTACTATATGTACTTTACGATATGTCAAAGGACAGGAGGTTCGTGGTCAAAAGTGGTAATGTGACCTCTAATAAAACGTATAATATCAAGAATGGCTTGCAACATGGCGCGGTACTCTCTCCGATTCTTTTTAACATTTACATTAGCGACTTATTAGATGCACTTCCGCAGGCTATTGCGTACGCAGACGATCTCATAATTTACAGAACAGCTCCGAAAGTTGCGATCATAAATAGGTTAATACAGCGAGACTTCAACAAAGTGCAGCGCTATTGCGATGACTGGAAACTTAAGATCAACTTCCAGAAATGTGAAGCCATCCTATTTAGAACTCCATTATATAAAGCCACGTACGACACAAGGAAAAACTGGCGAAAGCTAGTTATCGTGGGACCGCATGGAGATAAACTGGAAACCAAGAGTTTAGTTAAATACCTGGGCATCTGGCTAGACCAATATCTGTATTTCAACAGACATGTAGAGGCTGCTTTGCTCAAAGCGAGGAAAACTTTTGCTATGACAAGGAGGCTATTTCATAGTAGCCAACTTGACAGCAAGGTAAAAGTCATATGCTACATGACGCTAATCAGGCCAATGCTCATATATGGTTGCCCAGTATGGTTCAACATAGGTCCAAATTTGATAGAAAAGATTCGGGTGTTCGAAAGAAAGTGTCTCAGAAGTTGTCTCAGATTATATCGGACACCGGAATCGGACTATAAAAAGTATTACTCAAATGAGACTTTATATAATGAAGCGTACATAAATAGGGTGGATAATTTTATGATTAAATTAATCAGAGGACATATTGCGAGAGCAATAAGCTCGTCCAATGACCTAATTTTCGGGGCTTATTATCCAAACACCTTGTACTATGAGAGCGTGCGTCGCAACGGCTTTGTTCCACCAGAGGCGTTCCTTGACTTGGATATGAAAGGGCTTATACAGGATAGATCCGGAATTCCGCTGATCTATCATGTAAGTAGATCATCTGCAGACGGGCGATTGTGCTACGACCGGGAAGTAGCGCGCACCGAAGAAGAGCTCCTGCGCTTCAGTAGGGCTATCTCCCGCAGAGACCGGGACGATAGTATTAGACAGCGTCAACAGTTCTGGTGGTTGAATGGCATATAAAGACCTGGGTACCAAAGTCGGTAAAAAACCATACTATCATCAGCTAGCTTACATAGGCTTAGCTTTTCTAGAATTAGGGTAGTATGAGATTTAAGTTAAGTTAGGTTAAGTGCTTGTACATAAAGAAGAAAAAAAAAAAAAAAAAAAAAAAAAAAAAAAAAAAGTAGGTAAGTTAAGTAAGTTAAATTTTAAGAAAAAAAAACCAAACAAAAAATTGACAAAGTTTTTCAAATTTTTCTTTGTATTTCAACTAAATATCAGTACTGCCACAAAGTTCTGTCGCCGAAAGGCAAATTATACAAATGTTAAGTAATGTTTAGCTTAGAGCGTCTGCGAAGGACCAGTAAGTTATTATATAAGATAATTAAGCTAGAATTTAAGCATTTTTTGTCTAGCCTTTAATTTAGAAATTAAGAATATAAAAAGAAAAATAAAAAATGTTGTAAAAATAAAAATGAAAATGAACCACATCTTCAGGAGTTTCCTCATAGTATCCAGGGGGCATAAGCCACCATATTATGATAGACTGTATGGTCCTTTGTTACTTCCCCTTGCCAAATACACAGTAAGGAAATACTGCTTCTTTCAGGCATTTCTCTCTCTATTTTATTTTATTTATTGGTTTGTATTTATCTAGGCCACTTGCCTAGACTCGGTAGAAATACACCGCAGTCGCGGTCTTCAGATTGAACCGTAGAGTCATCTGTCGGTCGGTGATTGATTTATGAAGCGTGATGAACCTGTAGTTCTCCACGAAGCCCTGCCATATCCCCCTCCCATACATTTTGCACCTTCTTCCATAACTCCATCCATATCCCCAAATCAACATTGAATCCAATGTTGAACAGATTGAATCAAACGTTCAATTGTCGCATTGATTCAATTTCCAGAAATTCCTAAAGCAATCATATGCACTTTATATTCAATTATAGATAGATGGACCATTTTCGAAAGAAATCATTGAGAATCTTAAAATGCGCGTCTGCAATTTTATGATCTTCTAAGAATTTGTTTGCACAAATTTGGACCCACTAAACTGAATATCTATTCACACATTTCAAATTCAAATACAAACAAATTGCGCCATAAAACGAACCACATGCTCATTTTATCGGCATCAACAACTAGGATCATAAATGCGCATCTGCAAGATCTTTTATCTATTGTTTCCTGCCAAAGTGCACTTATGACCTTTGTTCCCTTCTTTTCCTTTTTGTGATCTCAATTCTAAAACTTAAACAAAACAAGGAATGCAATTGAGGCAGTCTAGATTTGGTGTTGGGGAACGAAAGACAGACGAATCGAGATGGGGTGACGTGCGCGGCAAGAAAATATTGGATTGAAACTTTTCCATAAAGAAAAAAATTAAGTGAAAATATTTTATAAAAAAGTGTTTAAATAAATGCGAAAACCAGGTCGCTCCTCTTCTTCAATTATAAGAAGCACGGGAGCGACTTTTATTACAAACCTTTGTGGCGGTTCCCTTGAACGCCACTGCTCATCTTCCCATTAACCAGGTAAAAAGTTCCAACCTAGAGCATTCATAACGATATAAAACAAGTATGGTGGCAGTTCCATTGAACGCCACTACTTACCGTACAAGCTATGATGAGGAAACAGTTTCCTTAAACTCATGAAAAAGATGTACTTACCTTACATAATTGTACCAATTTTTTCAGAAATGCTTTAAAACTATAATTGCGCTGATGCAAAATCCATCAGCAACAAATAAGTGTTTTTCCACAAGGGCATGGCTGCATTAAACGCATCATGTGCCTTAAAAGCAATTTGGTTGCAGCATCGAGCAACCAACATTAACCAAAACCATATCACCAAGATATACCCTTCCGCGTCAGCCGCACACGTGCAGGAAGTGTTTTATCTTTTTCTTTTGGTCATCCGACCGACAAATACATGATGGCATACGGCTGACCGCCGAAGAAATTCGAGTTCTCCTAAAGGGAAAATTTCCATCGAGAATTCGACTACGTGGAGATGCCACCAAGATGTGCACGATCAGCATAAATGCTTTACGTAGTCGCTGATCGTGTACGCAACAAAATCTCTATGTCGAGATAATGGCACCAGCTGCAACCATGCCAGCTAATGTTCCCATAGGAAATTATTGTATCCAAGGTCCGCTTGCTCATACACAGCATGAGAGTGCGATGTAACCTCATCTGTGTGTGTACACATCCTTTCGATGATCATCTTTTAAGATCAACCCTTATATGGTCATCGGGGCGATGAATGAAAATTTCGCTGCTCTGCCGCTTCGATCTGTATAATCAATCGCTATCTGGATTCCGTGGAGGCAAGTCGGGCCCCCAAGTTAAATAAATCAATAGAGTGTCGTGTTTAAACAACCACGGAGTTCAGTCGGTCTGAGTCGAGCGGTAATTGGAGTGAATTGGCGGTTCAGCTCTTGGCGTGGGGTTGGTTTGAGTCGAGTGAAGTCGCTGCGCGGAAGTAAAATAAAAACTCATTAATGTGAAAGTAATTTATGTTGTTAATAAATGAATGAAGTTTTTACCACCGTAACCTTTAATTGTTAAAAATAAAAGAAAATATAACTTCCATAAACCTTTTAAGTGTGTTTTGTTTTAAATATGGAAAGCAGTCCGCTTTACGAGAGTCCAATTGACGTTCAAATCGTAAACCACGACAACTATATGGACGACGGTGAAATATGAAAGTGAACTTAGGCTGGAAGAAAGAAGTGAGCCCCGTGTCGTACTCGACACACAATCTTCTTCCCCACACCTTCCTTGACAAACAGTCAAAGTTTAATGTCATTTCGTTCAGTAGAACCCGAAATACAACGCATAACGTGACAGTAGTTTGCGCATCGGTCAAAAATGCATAAAGACCGAAAAGGTGAATGGCGAATCTTCTAGAAATAATAATAAGCTACTGTAGAGTAGGAAACTGTTGGTTTATTATGGCAGAGCCGCCATGTAAGGTAAGATGCTGGGAGAGTCGCCTCGTAAGGATTCATGTGTCGCCAAGTAGGATAATGCAAAAATCTGACGTAAAAACGTGAAAGGTATTTTTCAAATTTGTAGAGGTCAACGCAATGCTGTGTTGGGTCCAATTCGCTCGAACAGTGCTATCAGGGGGAGAAGGTCGCAAAGGAGAGACCTCCGCTTGACTATATGGCAAGCCACGTATCCCACAGGTTTCTGCCAGAAACGTATTCGTAGAGCAGGGCACGATTGACATAAATATCTGCCAAAAGATAAGAAAAAATAATGAGACACAGGTTTGATTGTAGTGATCTTGTATCTGCTTTATTCTTTCAAAAATCGGTTCTTAAAAAAATTTCTCCCATCAACATTTCCGATGCATATCGATACCAAATAGGTCACATGCCATCGTATTTTTGCCGTCCAATCATGACCTGAAAACGATGTTCCTAATTTCAAACACTCATTGCACATTGCATGGCAAATCCACAATGAGTCACTTTTCAGATGGCAAGTTAATAGGTGAGTACCATGTACCATCACACACATCTATCGGAACACCTGGGCAACGAGTATTGTTATGTAATATTTTTTGGGAGTATCATACACCGTGATACCGTGTGCCATACATGACACACATATATCGGAACACCTGGGCAATTGAGTATTGTCATGTTATACTTTTTGTCTGATTTCTCATCGTGTCAGTGGTTTGGCGTGTGGCGTCCGGCGTCCGGTATTTTGTTTCATGATCGTGGATTTTGATTTGTGATCCGATATATTATGGGAAATGCGTTTCTGTTTTAATGGGTACACTACATCATTTCACTAACAGAAAGCTGACGTTTGATACGGACAATGGCAGACAATTTTACTTCCACCAGTTTATGACCTCACTAACTCAGGTCTACTCCCGGTTTCTGTTCTGTGCACTTTCCCTTCATGCTTCGTCAACTGATGCGATTCTCTCAAAGTCACACCTGACATTGTCTTGCCATCTATGTCACGGCATCCCAATGTTCCTTTCCCGTACTTTTCTCTATCGTGGATTGGAATATCTCCGGTCTTGCTCTTAAAGTCGGTTTGATGGCTTTATAATATTTCTGGTGCCCCACCGTGCCTCCGGTTCCCCGGGAAGAGTGGGCTACCGTTGTCGTCCTTGATGGATGTGTCGAACGTGTGTATTTTGTCCATCCGAACAAAATACCGCAGGTGTTGCCGCACGATTATACTGATTCACTAGCGAGGTAAGTGTCTTTACACATGCGAGAAAAAATCACTGTTTGCTAAAAGCCAATTTCATTAATCGGGAGAGAAACAACCAAATCACTATTTGCACAAATGCTGCGACCAACGAATGTTTTTTTTTTTTTGAACAGCCATTTAAAATTTAAACACAACTTGTATCTTTTGTAAAAGGATCAATTTAATACTTCGATTTTCATAACTTTGGAGGAGTTCTTCTCCTTACGCACACTACTTACTGACTCTCTTTTCTTACTGTCTGCTACTCGTCGATTCCGACTCTTGATTCAGATTCTATCTGTACCTTTTTGTTATCTTTTCGAAATCCGGACGCATCACCACTTATCACCGATCCTTTTTGGGGTTTGTTTGTGTTATCCATCAGGCTAACGCAAACAAGAGTTTGCGTGCACTTCAGATGCGTAACACAAGATCCGTGGAAATGTGAGTGTGAAATTAGAATCTGGGAATATTGGTCTATTTGCAAGTCATAAAACATCTGGCATGGCATGCATTATGAAGTTTAGATGGCCTGAATTGTGTGTCGGCGGATCAAATAGAGATGTTTTTTTTTTAGATATGTGCTCATTTTGGGTTTCGGATTCTAGGATTTAAAAGTGTTAATTGCACATACCATTCATGTGATTGCATTGTACTTTTTGGACTTCAAGGAATTGAATTCAATGTTCGAGAATTGAACGTTTGGTTCAATTTGCTTGGAATTTTTGGATGGGATTTTAGTAGGCGGTAGTAGGCGGGTAAATGTGTATGTCGTATGACTAAGGCTCTTGAATATACTCACAGCTAGACCAGCTTGTCGTAAGAGGTGACTAAAGGCCGTCTAAAGGTCCCAACACTCTGACGCCCGATGAGATATAACCATCATATTTTCTTTTTTTCATTTGGCGAACATTTTTTTAGAGTGAAACCAGCCTGTGGATTTTTTTTTCGTTCCTTCTCTCACTGTTCTGACCCAAGTTGTGTGTCGTCTTCAAATACGAGGGTTGCCTCTTACGTTTTGGGATTTGGCAACCCTAGCGTTGCAATCCGGCAATTGACAGCTCTGTCGTAAAGTTGGACATTTTTGAGGTTATACGCACTCAGAACGTTTTGACATACGAGCGCTATTTGTGTTGTTTACAGTAACTTAAAAGATTCATCTCGGCCCAAAAATGGAATTAAATCGTCAACATTTTCGTGCGATTATTTTTTACAACTTTCGGCGTGGATTAACTCAGCGACAGTGCATGGGTGAACTTAATTCAATTTTTGGCGATGAAGCTCCATCAAGGACCAGTGTTTATCGATGGTATGGTGAATTCAATCGTGGTCGTAGTTCACTCCAAGATGAATTTCGTGAAGGTCGTCCAAAATCAGTTGTTGTTCCGAAAACCATTGATGCTGTGCGCGAACTGATATTGGAAGATCGTCATGTGACCTATCGTGAGATTGAGACAACCTTAGGCGTTAGTGGGACCAGCATACATTCAATATTGCATAAACATTTGACTGTCAAAATAATTTGTTCGCGTTGGATCCCACACAATTTGTCAATCGCCCAAAAAGGGGCTCGTGTCATTTGGTCGAAAGAAATGCTCAAAAAATACGGTCGCGGTGCTTCGAAACACGTCTATGACATCGTGACAGGTGATGAATCGTGGATTTACGCGTATGAGCCCGAAAGTAAACAGCAGTCGACTGTCTGGGTGTTTCAAGATGAGCCAAATCCAACAAAAGTTGTTCGCGCCCGAAGCACTTCCAAGCAAATCGTCGCCTGTTATTTCGGAAAAACTGGACATGTCGCAACCGTACTGTTGTGTTCTTGGTTTCAGGAAGCGTGTTTCTTAGTCCTTAAATGGACTAAGTGATCTCTTAAAATAGCCTCTGAAAACCTGTCCCACAACAGGGTTCGTTGCCGTGCTTCCTCTGAGTTCAAAGGGAAGAGCAACGTCCTTGGATTTGGCCTTCGTCCTTAGTCTTCACTTGGTCTTCCGTGGGGGCCAGGTGATGCTTAGCTATTCGTCGTCCATAAAATGAAAACGCGTCTTGTTTCTTTTTGGAATGGGTTTTATTTATTTCCTCGAAGATTAACCTGGGGTACTTCCTCCAGGGACAAAAGACGAATTTAGACTGCTGCCCGGAGATCACTATACTATTCCTTTATAAAGGAAAAGGAATCGAAAATTGTGTCCCAACGATACACATTTTCGTGCAACAATCTCGATTTTCAATACATTTCGTGCGATGCTCAATGTTTGTTTTAGATAAGATTCAGTTTTCTGAATCTTCAACAATCTATTTGCATATGAGGATTTGAAATGATATTTGGGTATTGTTTGGTTGTGGCAAATTCGAACATCTGGTGTCATTTGCCATGGATTTGGTTTGTTTAATTTTCTAGGGAAATTACCAGATTGAAATGTATTTCTGGATTTTGAATTGAGATTATGCCGTGGGGCAAATGCAAAGCTATAAACGAATATTTGATTCGTTTATTGCGAATTTTGATTTTAGTTTAGGTTTTTTTGATTAAATTATGCCGTGGGGGCAAATGCAAAGCGATAAACGAATATTTTGATTCGTTTATTGCGAATTTTGGATTTAGTTTTGGTTTTTCAGGATTTTGATAGGATTTAATGTTTTGGTGTAGGATTTCTGGGATAAGGATGTATGGATGGGGAAAAAGGTGGTAGGGCTTTTTAGAGCACTACAGCCTCCCCTCCTTGAAAAAAAGAAAATTGATCTTTATGAGATTAATTTTCTGGAAAATGGTGTGGTTGAGGATAAAGGATGATAGTATCGTGATTCCGTTGCATAGGCCTGATATTTGCTAACATAGTAGCTTTATGTATACAATATTAATTATAAATGTGTAATTTTTGTAGTTTGTTTCTTTCTTGTTATGAATGTATTCGTATTTACGGTCGTGTATCGAAGTTTCCACGATGGTTATTTATATAATTAGAATATTTTCTTTTGAAATTTTGTACAAATATAATTTGGTTTTTTAGGTTTGAATTTTCTTAGTATAAATGTGCTTAATAGTAGTTGTTGGTTATCCAAAAATAAAGTTTTTATTTGATTTTACTTTGTTTTGAGTTAAGGGTATATTCGTTTAGTTCGGTTTTGGTTGTATGTACAATAGACATTTGGTTTAAAATTTCGTATAAGTTGTTTTTTTTTTCATGTTGGTTAAATATTGTATTAGAAGGAAACATTTGATTCTAAAAATTTTCGTTTTGATTTAAAGTAAATATTTTCTTATTTTCTGAGTATACGTTTTAATTGTATACTGTTTTATAATTATATAAGTATTTGAATTCATTATTTTAACATTATTTCGTATTGTAACTTTTGGGTTTTTTTTTCTTGTTTTGGTGTATTACAATAAATTTTTATTATTTACATATTTTATCTTTTTTTTTTTTTTGAGGACTTTTGAATTTTCATTGTCCTTATTTGTCGTGCGTTTATTTATATATATAATTTTTTTTCATGTATTTGAACGTACAATTAAATTCTACAACCTTTTTCTTTTCTTTGTTTTGAGTTATACAAAAATGTTCTTACTTTCTTAGTATATCTTAGTTGAAAACTGTTTTGGACTTATATAAATATTAAAAATTCTTATTTTAACACTGTTTCGTAAGTTTCGTTTTTGTATTTACGTTTTTTTTTTTCTTCGTATATATATATTGTGTTTTTCCTTTTATAACTTAAGATTATTTATAATTACAAACATTTTTTTCAATTAAGTCGGTCATATTGTCTGATATTTATAAACTTATTTTATTAAGTGAGTTACTATTTGTCTTCATATATAAATTATTTTTGTTTTGTTTGTTTATTTTGGTTATTTAAAATGTTTGTACAACATTTACAAAGTTATGTTATTTGTTTACAAGTATTTGAAAAGGAAAATGTTGAGGCAAATTGTGTAGTGTTACTTTATGATTTTTTTTTTTTTTTTTTTTTTTTTGGTTTTACTACACGTATATGCATTTATTTATTTCTTTTTTTTTGTAAGGTTGTCTATACATATATACATTTGCTTTCCTTCAACTTTTATTTTTTTTCTTTTGGGAGTTTCTCATTCGTGATTGCCTAATCCACAAATGGTTTTATATTGTTGTTGTGGACTATTCGGGTTCCTTTTCCTATTTTGAGGATTGAATTTTCTTCGGATAGGATCTTGACAATTTCGTAGGGGCCTTTCCACAGGGAGGTTAATTTGTTAGGTCTTGAGTGATTCTTTAATAGAACCTTGTCGCCAACATTAAATTTCTTTCGGCCTACTTTTTGATCGTAGTGTGCCTTAGATTTTTGTTTTTTCTCTATCAGTATTCCCTTAGTTGTACAATAACCATGTTGTAATCACATTTTTAATTCATTTGCGTAATGGTCGTAGTTATAAGTGCTTTCGGGGTTTTGTCTGAGAGAACTGGGTATTTCGGCTGGGAAACCATATAGTAATTCATGCGCCGTGTACCCTGTATTACTGTGGGGTGTAGTATTATACACAAACAGTGCGTAAGGTATCCAGGTGTCCCAGGTGAGAGGGTCCTGGTTTACATAGTGGCGGAGGTATTCCAGCAGAGTTCTATGGCTCCGTTCTAGTGCTCCATTCGTTTGTAGATGGTAGAGTGCTGTGTTTAGTTTTCTCATTTTAAGTAAGGAACAAATGTCCTTAAAAAGAGCGCTCAGAAAATTAGCACCTCGGTCACTTAATAGAGAAGATGGTATGCCGTGCTGCCAGACGATATTTTCAACGAAAATCCTGGCCACGTCCTTGGTTTCGGCGCTGGCCAGTGCGTAAGCTCCTGAGAATTTAGTCAGATCGTCTTGAACCGTTAGTAGGTATTTATTTCCATTATAACTGACTGGTAATGGTCCTACTATATCTCAAGCAATTCTTTCAAAAGGTTTGGAGCTTGTTGTGGTTATCTTCATAGGAATTCTAGGATTTCTTCCACTTTTGTTTATCTGGCAGGAAACACATTTTCGAATATACGCCGCGACGTCAGCGGTCATTGTGCGCCAGTAATATTTTTGCTTCAATCTATTGATTGTTCGGGTGGCTCCTTGGTGTCCTCCGAAAGGTGAGTTATGGTATTCCGCGAGTAACTTTTGTATTTCTTTAGGATCTGTTAGAAGCTTCTTTTTATTGGAGAAAACGTACATTGTCACGTTGAGGTGAGCAAAAGTTTCTTTTAGCAAGTTATTGAGTGCTACTTTTGATTCGTTTTCTATGAAGGGCACTAAAATTCCAATGGAGTTGAAATTCCGGTCTTCGCAAATCTTCTTCAGATCAATAAGGGAACTCTTAGCGGTTTCCTGGTCGCTTAGGTTTCTGAAGGGCAATGGTAATGTGATGGCACATAACCCAACTTGCTCGTGAAACGTAATTTTACCTACTTCTGGCTTGGTGAAGTTTGGAATTCTCCCTGCCAGGTTTTCTTCCTCAGCAGAGTCTATCAATGGGAGGATTATAATACGTAGTCCAAGTTTTTTCTTGGTATAAATGGACCCTGTTTGTTCTTGCCATACAAGATTGGTAGTATCTTTGTATGATTGTGCAGCCACATCTTCTTCGAGTTTGG
The DNA here is from genome assembly GCA_963931805.1 of Microdon myrmicae. Lineage (NCBI taxonomy): Eukaryota > Metazoa > Arthropoda > Insecta > Diptera > Syrphidae > Microdon > Microdon myrmicae. The sequence continues at coordinate 106,956,692 of OZ007502.1, forward strand.
CTTTACTTCGTGTGGTGACGAGGATATTATTTTTGATAGGATCGACTGGGGTAGTCGTTGTTATACGGCTGAGAGCGTCAGCATTTGCATTTTGCTTTCCTTTTTTATGGACGTTTGTGTACTCATACTCTTCGAGTAGAATTCTCCATCGCATAAGTCTGGATGTAGGATCTTTTCGTCCTATAAGCCACTGTAGGGAGCTATGGTCAGTTACTATTGTGAATTTTCGTCCGTAGACATATGGTCGGAACTGGGGTAGTGCAAAAACGATTGCTAGTAATTCCTTTTCAGACGTTGTATACCGTGTTTCGGCGTCGTTTAGGGTTCGGCTAGCGAAAGCAATAGGTTTATCTTGGCCTATTGTGCCTTGAGATAGCACTGCTCCTAACGCAACATTGCTAGCGTCAGTGGTTATTATAAACTCCCGGTTAAAGTCTGGATATGCCAATATTGGTGGGGTTATAACCTTTCTTTTTAAAGTTGTGAATGCCTCATCACAAAAGGCATCCCAATGAAATGGAACATTCTTCCGAAGTAATCTGCTTAAAGGTTTTGCCAGTTCGGCGAAATTTGGAATACATTTTCTATAGTAGCCTACAAAACCGAGAAAAGATTTTACGTCTCTTTGTTTCTAGGGCGTTGGAAACGTTTTTACCGCTTTCGTTTTTTCTGGATCTGGTTTTATACCTTCCTTTGAAATAACATGTCCCAAGTAGGTGAGCTCCTTCCTTATGAAGTGACACTTTTCTGGTTGTATTTTCAGATTGTGCCTTTGTAATCGCTCGAAAATTCTGGTAAGTCGTGAATTGTGATCGTTCAGATCGTATCCGTAAATTACAATATCATCTACATAGACGAAACATTCTATTCCTTGGAGACCCATGAGTACATTGTTCATAAGCCTCTGGAATTTGGAAGGTGCATTTTTAAGTCCGAAGGGCATTCGATTATATTCGTAATGTCCGAAGGGTGTGCTGAACGCTGTTTTTGCCTTGTCTCTATTGCCATGCGTATTTGGTGAAAACCATTTGCTAAGTCTAATGTGCTAAAATATTTAGCTTTTCCTAGCTGGTCCAAAATATCTGTAATATTGGGCAATGGATATGCATCTCCGACTGTTATTTTATTTAAGGCTCTAAAATCGACAACCACTTTCCAGCGTTTTGTCCCATCAGGTTCTGCCTTCTTGGGTACTAGTAAGAGAGGGGAATTCCAAGGACTGAAACTTTGTTGTACTACTTCGTCCTGAAGCATTTCATTCACCTGTTTGTGAATTTCTTGCTTGGAGCTATCTGGTAGGCGATACGGTTTTATGTAAAGTGGGGGTTTTCCTTCCTCAGTGATGATCTGATGCTCTATGGCGTCAGTATATGTGAGGTAGTCACCCTCGAGAAGAAATAGGTTATTATAAGTGCGACAGAGATTCAGGATAGATTTCCTTTCCTCCTGGTTACAATGACGCAACTCAAGGAGTGATTCTAGCCGTTCAAGCCTATTTTTTAGAAGATTTTGGGTTTCGTCCGCCTGTAACACATTGTAGTCATCCAGATCTTCCCATCCGACTTCTATGTCGTTGGTGCTTATTTCCTGATCGGTGTTTAATGTGTTCATTAATAGTACTTTGGCGGATTTGTGGAATGTCTGAATGGGTGTTCCGCCGAACACTGTTCACCGAAAAACAAAACAGCACCGGAGCGGATTTGACACAAATGAAACGCAGATAAGTTGTTTCCTGCAGGGTTATTTACAACTCTTATTTAAACTTTATTAAAAACTGTTTCGTTATTAACACATAAACTGTTGTTCGTTTAATACCGCGCTTAATTAACTCGATGACACGTATTACTCTCGTCCTTTCTTCGCACACGTTACTCTCGATACACGACAACGACTCCCTTTTCCTTTAATCGTGTTCGGTCTCAACCTCGTCGTTAAGGTACTCGAAGTAGACTCTGTCGTCTCGTTGAAGATCAGAATTAGACTGCCTGTCTGCCCACACAGATATCCAGATTCCAAACTGGTATCTGTATCTACACGGAAAAATTTCCCTAATTGCTCTGCTAACAGAACTTCCGAATTTCTGTTAGCAGCATGTTATCAGGTCCCAGGGGTGATTTTTCATTCCTGAAAGAAGAAACTCGCTCATCATCGAACATCATTATCACCATCCCTGGTGGTGGTCGAAATTCAGTTCGACGGTTGTCGATTGTATGCCGCCTTATTTACATAACACATCTGGCGCGAAGGCCGAAATATATCCTGCAATTTGCATGGATGCATGGTTCGTGGGTTTTGTTTGACTTTTGTCAATACATCCGAAATCCATTAGAACTTTCTAATGGGTGTGAAATACAAACAGACACCGTGGGATCGGAGTAGTTTCCTTGTTTGATATGTGCTCATTTTGGGTTTTGGATTCTAGGATTTAAAAGTGTTAATTGCACATACCTTGTAGGTTTTCAACCTCATACAATTTGAATTATCTCGTTGAGATAATTACGGTTGCCGTTTCTTTTGTTTGCCGATAGATTTGGTGGTCTTTATGGCAGCTACCCGCACGTGCATTGTTGGTCGGCTAATTTGCATTGCATAGACGTTTGAAATTGCCGATTCAATGGAATGTTCCTGGGCGCAGGCAGATTGAATGTTTCTTTTTTGTTTCAGGTATGATGACTTACGAATGTCGAGCTTGGCATTAAAAGCTTTGGGGACGTTCAGTTCCTTGCTTTTGGTGTCGGTCTCAACGTTGGCTGCGAGTTGCAGGCCCTATGGTGGGACCTTGGGGCATGCGTCTGTGGGCGCGTGCAACGCTCTCAGGTAAGTAAGTTCTTTGAAGGTAGGAACCTTACCCGCGCGGAATTGTGCGTTCGTAGAACGCTACAGTACCTTTATTTTGTTGTCCTGTGCTGTCGTTAAACTATTACCCAGATATATCCCTCTCATGATCTCGGATTTTTTAATAATCAGTTCTTGACTGAGTTTTCCTTTAAATGGAATCTCCGTTATCTGTTGAGATCGTGAATGCAATTTTATGAGATCGATTTCGGCATTTCGTTTTAAATTTACTGGGGATATTGAAGTTTCAGGTTCATGTTTTCCTGAACTCAGTTTTTCAGCAGTTTCCTTAACTTTTCCGTTACCACGAACTTTATTTAAATGGGAAGAGGAAGATTCAAGGGTGGTTGGTTTCGTTGTGTTTGTCACAGCATCAGATCCGGCCCATAGACAAACGGATTCGGATGTTGACTCACGAACGGTATTATCCAATTTTTCATGAATGCCTATGTTTTCCGTGGCAGACGCCTCGTAAGGCATGGCATTCTGAATATTTTCCCTGACCTCGTTATTGTTACCTAAAGGCTGCTCGAGTTCTACCATGGTTCTCTTCTTTACAGCGAATTTAAGGAATCCCTTTACAAAGTTAATGTGGCACTGGTGCTTCGTAAGGAAATCGCTCCCCAGTATGCCATCGTGTTGGAAGTCTACGTTACTTCCCACTACAAAAACTTTATGCTTAAAGGGTATAGAGGGCCTATCAGTTCTGAATTCGAACTCCCCCAATACCTTTCCGCATGTGCTGACCGTTTTCCCAGCAATGGTGGATATAATCACTGGGTCTGAATTGTCTACAGATTGTTCAATATAAGGGTTATCTAATTTGATCAGGCTGATGTCGGCGCCTGTATCGATGAGGAAAGTCGAGTATTGTTTATCCGATGGATTAAATTTTACACGTATTACTGGCTCCTTAAATTCAGGGCAGAAGAATACGCGATTTATTGTTGTTATAATTTATATAAAGAAAAAATATAATTTTTGTTGGAGGCTATGCCTCTTTAGTTTATTCGTCAAATTACAGCTTGCTATGAACACTCTCTGCAGTTTTTCTATGCTATTTATACTTAAATTCTATCTTAGCCTAGGAATCTCCTAATGTGTTTTTAATGACTCAACGTAATAGATACATATATTTTGCTTCTTAGCATTTTATTTTGGGTTTTTTCGATCTAGGTAAATGATGTCTAGACACAATTTTAATGTTAAATGTTTAAGGAATGAATAGGAAACACATTCCTGGAAGATTGTAAAAATGCAGACGCTAGTTGTTGTTAAATGAATTTCTTATTTCAAGGTGAACATGAGGATGCATCGTGGTTGGGTGATTCATACGTTAACTCGCGCATTTCAAAATTTACATCGGGATGGGGTGTATATCGGCGATTGTCTGCACTCGAGAAGGATTGCCGTTGCTCGCTGCCCGAGTGAGTTCGTTTCCCTGTTGATTGGATACCCTGTTAATAGTTTGATTTTGTCGGGTATTTCGATTTTCAATGCGGGGCGAGTTAGTCATTGTACTATTTTGAGATTGATTGGATTGGTTAAGTCGAGTTTTAAGGGATTTCGACTCGTCGAAGGTTGGTCCTGGTTTCGCATATGAGCTAACCTGGTTCTGCACTCTGCCTGAGTGTGATTATACTTTCGACAGTATGTGCATTGGAGACGTCTTAATGCGTTGGGGGGCGAAATTTGGAAAATTTGTATTGCGATAGCAAGTCCCAGAAGTATGTCCCCTCTTGTTGCATGTTTGGCAAACAATTTGTTGGTTATTTCTAAAATTGTTAGTGGGTGCTGCCATTGTGTTCATCGCTGTTCAATCTTTGAAATTGTTCCAAAGCGCAGCTAATGGCTGCTTTGAGATTTGAATCCCTATGCGCTTTTACTAAGATTTTGAGCCTGGAATTTCGTATCCCATCCTCAAACGTATTCAACGCGAATCTCTGATTCTCAGCCAGAAGATAGGTTCTGACTGCAGGATCAGGTGAACTAGCGTATCTGGCGCTGTCCAATTCATGCATGTGGTGTGTGAGTCTATTTGAAAATTCTTTCACGCCCTCCTTGCTATCCTGTTTTGTTGCCACTAAGTTATTATGGGCAGCAGACCTAGAGATGAGAGCTTTAAATTCTCCCTCTAATTCTGAAACAAGATCTTCCCAGGTAGAAATGATTTTATGCCGGATACAATCACGCGCCGGTCCCTGCAATTTGGTCTTTACCACCCTTAGAATAAAGGATTTCCGATCGTCATCTTGTGCTTGTGAGAACAAAATGTCTCCACAAGAGACGAAACCCTCTAATTCACCAGGATTACCGTTAAATACAGGCACGAATCCCAGTACGTCGCTTAATCCTATAGGAAAATTCATTCTAGAACTCTGTTCGCGTGCTTCCGTACGTACGGTTTCCGACGTTTCGTCCTCGCGATTTTGTGTGAGCTCGGGCTCAGGTCTCTGCGAACGCGTACCCAGTTTATTTTTATCGCTCACGACGTATTTGTGAAACAGCCCTTCCCAAATGATGGTGAAAAGGGGTAGAGAACAAAGTGATGAAGTCTTCATCGTTCCTAACAAGAAGAAAACACAAGACGAAAAAGCTTCTGCAAACTCGTTTAAATTCGATCCTATATGAGGATGTTTGTTCTGTTCAAAGTGAGAGAAATCAACCCTTTCGCCCTATGGAAAAAGTGTCTAAACTGTCGAGAGAAAAATATCCCAGAATAGATTTTCAAAAAGTCGCAGATGATTCAGAGGAAAAATTCGACCCAAAGAAAACTTTCCAAAAAAGACGATAAGGACAAGGACCAAGCATTTAAATTTTGTTCGTTATTGTTCAGCTTATCACGTAAGAAAAATCTTCCCCAAAAAGTTGAAATAATTTCAGGAAATGTAGGTACATATGTATGTGTATAGTAAATTAAATTATATCAAAAAATCAAAAAATAAAAATCTAATTTATAGTTTATTTTTGTATGGGGTTTTTATTTTTTAGTCCCCCTTCCGAAGAGTAAAATATAGGTAAGTCAGATAAGTGAAGTTTAGGGGTTTTTAATAGTCCCCGTTTAGATAAATAGAATGCTGTAAAAAATTTTAATTTATTAGGTTTTGGGGATTTTATTTGTCCCCGTTTGTATATATTTTAAAATGTAATTTCCTTAGAATGGCAAAATGTTTCGAAAATATTTGATAAAACAATTTTTTGTTAACTCTTAGGGGTTTTCTTTGACTATTTAGTAATATAACCGTTCTTTTCTATTCTCTTTGTAAAAAGGAAAAATATTTAAGAATTTTCTTTTGTAAATGAAAAAACAATTTTTAGTTCACTTTAGTGGTTTTCTTTGACTATTTAGTTATTTTTTTTATCTCTTTGTAAAAAGGAATAATATTTAAAAATTACTTTTGTAAATGAAAAACGATTTTTAATTCACTTTAGTGGTTTTATCTCTTTGTAAAAAGGAAAAATATTTTGCAAATTTCTTTCGCAAATTAAAAAACAATTTTTAATTCACTTTAGTGATTTTCTTTGACTATTTAGTTCTTTTTTTTATCTCTTTGAAAAAAGGAAAAATATTTAAAAATTTCTTTTGTAAATGAAAAACAATTTTTAATTCACTTTAGTGGTTTTATCTCTTTGTAAAAAGGAAAAATATTTTGCAAACTTCTTTCGTAAATAAAAAAACAATTTTTAATTCACTTTAGGGGTTTTCTTTTCCCCGTAAAATATATATATATGTTTTAAAATTGTTTCCACTTTAATTTTCACAAGTTCACTTTAGTCTTAAATGTCACTAGTTAATTAAATAGAACAAAAAGTCATACCTTATGCTTATGCTGGAGCTCGTTGATGTTGATCCTGGTATTGTTTTGGGCTGCTGTCGTCAAAAGAAATTTCCTGCTGCTGCTGCTGTTCGGCATCGATCGTCCTCCGGCTTCTGGATGCAGCTGTTCTTATTTTTTTTTCACTCTTGCCGGTGTTTAGCCCCAGGCATGCTGTTGTTATCAAAATTTTTGGTTTTTATCTAATTATTCACTTACTCCTGGTGTCTAACCCCTTTAAAAAGTTTTAAGTTTAAATTACTTTCCGGTGTTGTAGCCCCGGAATACGCTTTAAAATGTACGTATCGTTGATGTGTCCACGAACTTCGTATTCGTGTTTGGCAACAGATTTCGTGTCGCAGTGGGCACGAATTTAGACAGATGATGTTTAGTGAACCGGCTGAAAGTACCTTCAGCAGAACAACACGTTTGCTTTTGTGTCGTCCAACAGTGTTCCTTTGGTAGGGGATTGTTGGATAATCCCACGCCGCTTCTTCTTCTGTGGTAGATTGTTCGAGAATCCACGACCGCTGGAGGCAAAATTGTTCCATCCCACCGCTGCCACCAAAATTTTTTGTTGTGTTCTTGGTTTCAGGAAGCGTGTTTCTTAGTCCTTAAATGGACTAAGTGATCTTTTAAAATAGCTTCTGAAAACCTGTCCCACAACAGGGTTCGTTGCCGTGCTTCCTCTGAGTTCAAGGGGAAGAGCAACGTCCTTGGATTTGGCCTTCGTCCTTAGTCTTCACTTGGTCTTCAGTGGGGGCCAGGTGATGCTTAGCTATTCGTCGTCCATAAAATGAAAACGCGTCTTGTTTCTTTTTGGAATGGGTTTTATTTATTTCCTCGAAGATTAACCTGGGGTACTTCCTCCAGGGACAAAAGACGAATTTAGACTGCTGCCCAGAGATCACTATACTATTCCTTTATAAAGGAAAAGGAATCGAAAATTGTATCCCGAAGATACACATTTTCGTGCAACAATCTCGATTTTCAATACATTTCGTGCGATGCTCAATGTTTGTTTTAGATAAGATTCAGTTTTCTGAATCTTCATCAATCTATTTATATATGAGGATTTGAAATGGTATTTGGGTATTGTTTGGTTGTGGCAAATTCGAACATCTGGTGTGATTTGCCATGGATTTGGTTTGTTTAATTTTCTAGGGAAATTACCAGATTGAAATGTATTTCTGGATTTTGAATTGAGATTATGCCGTGGGGCAAATGCAAAGCTATAAACGAATATTTGATTCGTTTATTGCAAATTTTGATTTTAGTTTAGGTTTTTTTGATTAAATTATGCCGTGGGGGCAAATGCAAAGCGATAAACGAATATGTTGATTCGTTTATTGCGAATTTTGGATTTAGTTTTGGTTTTTCAGGATTTTGATAGGATTTAATGTTTTGGTGTAGGATTTCTGGGATTAGGATGTATGGATGGGGAAAAAGGTGGTAGGGCTTTTTAGAGCACTACAGTACCACTAGAACAACGCAGAACAGTCAATTCTGAGTGGTACACAACCATTTGTTTGCCAGTTCTCTTCCTAGAAATCAGGAAAACCATCCGCCGAAGACGGATCACTCTTCACCACGACAATGCGAGCTCTCACACATCGGCTGCGACAACTGCATTTTTGAGCACCCAAAACATCGATTTGATGGATCATCCGCCGTATAGTCCTGACTTGGCACCGAATGACTTCTTTTTATTCCCGTACGTAAACGTAACAAACTGAGAGGTCAACGTTGTTCGACACCTGAAGAAGCGGTTGCTGCATTCAGAATGCGTGTGTTGGAGATACCTCAATCAGAGTGGCAAAAGTGCTTCGACAATTGGTTCAAACGCATGCAAAAGTGTATAGATCGTCATGGGGAATATTTTGAAAAACAATAAAGTGATTTCCGATGATCAATATTTGTTTTTGTTGTCTAATCCCGAAATATAAAAGGCAACCCTCGTATTTGTATATTTCTTATTACAGAATATTAAAACTTTTTTTTACCCAAAACGCAATTTTTTAAATCCTTTTCTAAATCGGCTCGGATACGCTCTTCTAGCTTCTATTGTATATTCTTTAGCTTAATAACTTTCAGTTTGTGTCTTCCAAGCGAGTTTAACTATTCTATGGTTTTTTATTGATGTATTTTTTAAGTATAGTTACACTCAGTGCGACTGTGCCTTGACTGCTTAACTCCTTTTTTAATATTTTCTAAATCAGAACTTAGTCCGCGCTGACACAACAAAAAATCTGGTTTCCAAGTAAACTTCGATGACGAAAAATAATTTTGTTTTCGAGCGCATGGCGTGCTATGAAAGTGTAAATCATGACGACCACTGACTTCTTAAGATGATAGGGTGAAACACTTGACCATCTTTCCCAACTCGAGGAAAAATAGTGCATCATTCGATTGAATTTAATGAATGCGTTCTACCCTTTCAAAGATTTTACCGCCATACATGATATCGTAAGGCGCACATTAGTTTACGTTAAAAGTTTATCTCAGGCATATCAATAAACACAGAATCGTTCTTCAGCCGAACCACACGACTACGGACTGCTTTTGCCAATCATATGTTTCCTCGTCATTGTAATCTTCAGACATTCTAGGGTAATATCTATCTATACCTCTTTTCCTTATCCAGTACCTTTCCTGCTTCGGAAATGGGCGTCGACATTTAAGAGTACTTTATTTTTATTCGCCTGTTTCGTGAAGACTTTGGTTAAAGTGATTAGAATATTTATAGGAAATCGTTCCCTGTCATTATGTCTACGTCATCTAAAATCGAACCAGATCTGTATTAAGGCTGTTGTTTTGTCTTTGGCTGTATGAACACGAGTTCAGTATTGATTTGGGCTTTTTAAACACTTTGGTATTTCTTCTTTTTCATAGTTCTACCATCTCTAGTTTTCGACATTGTCAGGATATTTATAATGCAAATTAATGCAACTTTTTATAGACCTTCTTAAAAGACATACATCCGATTTTTTAAATGACAGCAACATTCCAAAGCGTCAGCCCTCTGAAATTGAAAGCATGATATCATGAAATGATATCTGCGACTAGCAGAGACAACAAAGCCACACTTCTGGAATAAACAATTTATTATGCCACCGTATACCTTTGAAGAAGCTTCAGTTGGGGGTATATCTGAAACAGTTTGGGGCTGCCTTTGATCTCAGTCCAATTTATTTTTCAATTACTGGAGTAGTCCCATTCAATAAGCGATCCCTATCAAAATCACACTTCTGGCCATCAAGCAGGAAGAGCCTTATTTTACGCCATTTACCGTCCCTTGTGTTCCGGTAATGGGAGATTAATCGAATCCAAAACAAAATCGCCCGATGCGAGGGTAAGATGTGCCTTAGGTTAGGTACTTTTCCTTAGAGGGGTATGAACTCAGTCTTTGAAAGGGCAATTGGGGACGGTTACTGAAGTATTCCAGAAGGGAAAGTGAATATCAATGGAAGCGCATTTTGCGCTTATGGGAATCTTCAATTTGAGGGGAAATCAACAACCAAACAGAAACAGAAGGATGACCGAGCTAGGATATTATTATCTTCAGTAAGAGGCATGGGGCAACCCCTCAAAGGAGAGTACTGATGTGAAATTTCGTGTCATGGATGAGGCAGGGCCAAGGCATCTCCTGCGACAGGATTTATAATAGAGAAGAATTTAGTGTGGCGACTCTGTCAAAATACATAAATGAAATTGGGGAAATAAATGTTATATGGGCCACAAGAACAGTGGAATATATCTCAATACGAAAAGTTTAATTCCTTAAGGGGTCGTATGGGTTTTAATATATTTTCGGCCTATGAGGGAATTCTCTTTTGTGCCAGTGTTTGTATAAAACAAAAATGTATAGCATGTCAAGAATGTATTGCTTTAAGTCAATCAGTGTAAGCCCCTAGGAGATGAAACCTTCAGGAGTTACCCTTGCGGCCAGAGGTGAATCTAATATAAACGGTAATCTTACTTTTCTTAGTTAGCAACAAGTATCGAGCTACATAATCTTGTGCGTGTCTGTTGTTTGCTTTATGAAGAGTCGATGAACCGGCTTATCTAGCGGTCGCGCTCGACTTTGTAGTCAGTACAGCCATGAGCGCACAAGAGGTACATACGTCTGTTGCGCAATGGATTATTATAAAATGTGTAACAAATGAAGGCGTTAAACCCTAAACAAATTTTTTCTCGATTGAAGGCACAGTTTGGCGATGATACGCTGTCTCAGAATTGTGTGTTTAAGTGGGAGAGAACGTATCAAAAACGAAAGTCATGATCGACGCTCAAGGACAGGTCGTACAGATGACAACATTCGTTCCGTTCGAGAGCTTATTGAAAGTGATCGCCGCTTAACTGTTGGAGAAATCTCATCAGACGTAGGTATCAGCTATGGAAGTATTCAGTCCATTATCACCGATGATCTTAACTTCAAAAAAATTATTGCTCAATGGGTTCCAAGGTTCTTGACCGTAAATCAAAAATAGGTCAGGGATTAATTGGAAGAAATGGGCTGGGATACCCGCGAACACCCTCCTTATAGCCCAGACTTGTCTCCCTGTGACTATTTTTTGTTCGCACCCTTGAAGGGACCACTTGGAGGATCAAAATTTGAAAGTAATGAAGAAATCGAAGAGCACGTGTGCAATTGGCTAACAACTCGTCCTAAATCTTTGTTCGAAGAAGGGATATTAAAGCTTCCAAATGGATGTCAAAAGTGTGTAGATCACGCAAGAGACTATATTGAAAAAGGTTGATAGTATAGTGTGTAACATTTTTCAATAAATGTATAAAAAGAAATTACCGTTTATATTCACCCTCGCATATATTTCTGGAGGATCGCGTAGCGCTACTCGATCGACGAACCCATAGGAATTCAGGACACAAGCACGGAACAGGGGTTCACAATAAGAACAATCGACACGCTCCAACTGCTTGGACCATACTTAATGCGCAATCGCTGGAAAGCTGAATTTAAAAAATTCGTCATCGTGTAATCTGGCTCGCTATTGAGACTCTGTCGACGTTCCACTGATAATGGCGTTTTGTAACATCAGAGGCATCGGTATCACCAGCGCGAATGTTAACGACGTCCACCAATATTTGGAAACAGTGAAACCTGCTATCCTTGCCCTAACTGAGACACAGGTCGGTTCGTCAACTGATTCGACATATCTTCGTTGCTCAGGATACGACTTGCTTTCAAGATTATTTTAAGGATGGAGCCTGCGTTTTCACGTTCTCCGATTTAGCTTGCCAACGGATGGAGGCGTTAGAATCCAATAACTTGGATATCATGTGATTGAAGGTCGTGCTGAAGAATTCTGTTAAATTTCTTTGTTGTCTTTACCGCTCCCCGAATGACGATCGACCGGTGATACTCTTCGGACGTCTTTCACGTACCGTCGACGGGATCCATATCAACCCCCGGTCTTTTTGTGTTTATTTGTTGGTATTTAGTGCGTTCTCTCTCGTAAGTCAAATCAGTTTATTGTGGTGCCAACACAAATTCTGACCTCTCGGAAACACCGATTGCTAATTTCTTTCCTGGTCTCAAGTTTCCGAAGAGAGATCCTTTCTTTTCGGTTGCGTAATATCTGCTCCTTTGTTTCCTTTTCCGTTTCAGTCGTGGATGATTACGACCAATCTTTAAAATATTCTACAAGTTATTCACGCCCGAAGCGTTTTCTCGACATGTGTGTTCTCTCTTCTAGTTCAAAATCTGTATTTTTTTAAATATTTTTTTGCCGTTGACGTTTTTAATTTTTATTCGGCGCCAACGCCTTTTATTATTATTTTTTCTGCCGACTAAAGTATAAAGTAGGTTATGCAAATTAGCTACCTGACGATATTTCTTATTTACAGGTAGAGAGGGGAAATTCGTGGAGATTAGTGTTGGGCGAAGGCATGGGTACGAGGTCCGTAACAGCGATGTTAATGTACACAATTCCCGCTGGTTGGTGCATTCTAACAGAACCAACCAGGCTGGTAAGCTTTCAGAAATGTTCGGTGTCTGCCGCTATTTGGCTCAACTTGTGGAGTAACCTACGACAGTGCCTGTTACACGAGGTGATTATGCGAACATCCCGGATCTGTTTTTGAATCCGATCTGAGTATTCGTACCGCGGAGGTTGCTGCGCAACTGCGAAACTCAGATCGCCGCCAGGTATCGGTCGCGCAACCACTTGCATTTCAACCGAATAACCGATTTAAGAAGCTTCGCCATATATGGAGGTGTGGCGGTTCCGCCAAACCCCACGGTACACTTACCTAAAAACGCCCATTACCTCACCCCAAGACACATAAGTTTTCGACAATGCAATCGCATTAGGCACCTGAAACTGCTTCACGCATTTAAGAGATCAAATCTATGATCCTTAAGTCCCTGTAAAGAAAACTTACCTTTCATGCATTCTCTTGACATACCAATTATTAATATGATGGAGGAGGAAGTGAACCGAGTGTCCGTGTTAGGCACAATACTTCCTCCCCACAGAGGTATGGGACCGCCAACTGGGACGATTTGCGAGATTTCTTCGCATCCTTTTCGTGGTCGGTACTGTGCTTTGGATACTTCCATGTTAACACATACGCCCAGTCGATTACAGAGATTATTCTTCTTGGGATGGAGACCTATTGTACATTCCGCGTTTCATTGAACGAAATTCATCTGACAAACCTTGGTTTGATAAAAAATGCGAGCAGATTACAGTGGCAAAAAATAGGGCTCTTAAACAATGGCACTCTAATCCCACTGATGTGAACAGAACGAATTTTGTTAGAATCAGATATGTATGCAACCCGGCGGTTGCACGAAAAAGGCTTACAATGGCAGAATGATCAATAAATTCCTTGAGTGCCTAACTGGTGCGTGTCCCTTCTGGTCAATGGCAAGGGCTGTCAGCAGTAACTTCGCCTCCTTCTCTTTTCCTCCGTTAGTGACGGGCAGCGGGACGTTAGTCACAGATTTGAGAGATAAAGCTAAGGTGTACGCGAGTTTATATTCCGTGAATTCAAACCTCGATGCGGGTGTCTTGGACCAACCTGTGTCCGTGCCAGCACGGTCTTCCATGTGGGATATGAGGTGCCGCCCGCGTTATATTCAACGCATTCTACATGGACTGGACTGTAGGAAGGCAACCAGCACGGATGGAAAATCAGCAGCAGTCCTTAAGAACCGTGCTCCAGAACTATCGCTCCAGAAATCAGCAACAGTCCTTAAGAACTGTGCTTCCAGAAACATCCCTACATCAGAACAGCTATGGTTATTTAATGGCTCCTTGGGGCGCCGTATCGGCACTATAGGTACGCCTCTCCTAAGAGAAGTATATTTAAAAAAACACAAGTAATGTCATATACTCTTGCCCCCATTTGTAGTTACAAATCCGTGTTAGTTGGCGCACGATGAGATGGCACATTATCATGCAATAATCTTCTTGATATTCAGGACGAATACGATTTTGTAAACGTTTCAATACTTGAAAATAATACTCAGCATGAACGATTGTCCCAATTGGAACGAATTCTTTGTGGATAATTTCCTTGGAGTCGAAGAGATGAATATTGTTTTAATTATTGAATTCATAAAATGTCTTTTTGTTTCCTTTTTTGGTGACCTCTGAAGATTTCTTTCTAGTTCGTATTCAAAACACTATGTTTCATCACCACTTACAATGGTTTTAAGGAATTTTTCGTCAGTTTTTCGGACCTATTTAATGATGTCTGTGCAGTACTCAATTCACTACAATTTTTGGTCATCATTCAGTTTAATTCAATTTCCTTGGACCAAACTTTTCACTTAAAATGCGATGAATTGTTGTTTCCGGTATGTTCCGTTTCTACGGATTTCACTTAAGAGTTTTTGGAAATGTAATAAAATAATATATAATATTCTCAGGAAAACACACACTTTATCGATGTTTTCTTTGATCATCACATCGGATGAACGCACATTTCATTTATGAACATTTATCGTCGTACAAGTCCCTATTGCCTTCTTTGAATCGTGAAAACCACTCAAACGGAAGTGTTTTGAATAATTATTACCATAAACTCCCTTAAGTAATTCAAATATTCTGGTAAAGTTTTATACAATTTCAAAACAAAATCTAATAGTGACCCTTTGGTCTTTGTGTATTTTTGACCGATGGTCAAAAACGGTGCCTCTTAGTATGTCGTATTTCGGTTGTCACTGAACAAACTCCCATCAAATGTTGGCAGTTTGTTCAGGAAGGTTTACACTCCATAAATCAATCACCACCCGACAGATGGCGTGAACAGTTCCATCCGTAGAAAGCGATTCTGGCTTATTTTGGGGAAGAAAGGGTGTACAATTTCAAGGGCGTCTCTGAAATACTAAGATCTTCAAGAAATTCTCGCTACTTTTTGAAACTTTTGAAAGTATTGGGAATGAATTAAATCTTAAGTATGAGTTGAAACCATTGACAAGTTATTCAATAATAGTTTCCCACCATCAGTCTTGTTAAAGGATGAGATGGAGGAAGCTGTCGTATATGTCCTTGAAAATTGATACTTTTCTGTTAAAAAGAATTAATGCACGTGGGTCATTTATCATAATCATCATCGCCACTACAAACGGGATCCGGTATTGGCCTTATTTAACTCCCCACCGGTCCCGATTTCGAGCCGATGTCATCCAGTTTGGCACTCCCAGGCTCTGGGTGTCCTCGTCTAGGCTATCCCTCCATCGTAGACAAGGTCTGCCGCGCTGTCGCCTTTCATGCATCCTGCCACAAAGGACTTTCCGGACAGGATCCTCTTTGCTCTTTCGAGCTAGGTGTCCCGGCCACCGGAGTCTATCGAGCTTGATTTTTCTTACAGCATTAGCTTCAAGGTAGATTGCGTACAACTCATGGTTGTGGCGTCTTCGGAATCGTCCTCCCTCACATACGAGGCCAACAATTCTCCTTAAGACCTTCCTCTCGAACGCGGCTAAGAGTTCAGAGTGCCTTTTATAGAGCACCCAGGTCTCGGATCCATACATGAGTACTGGTAAGACCATGGTCTTGTACAGTAGTAGCTTGGATGTTCTGGATAAATTTCGGGATTTAAAGAGCCTGGATAGACCATAGTAGGCTTTGTTGGATTTTATCAGCCGTTCGCGTATTTATTCTTCCATACTGTTATCGGCTGATACTACTGACCCATGGTAGTTAAAGGATTGCACTACTTCAAATTCGTGCTCCATTACCCTGATAGTTTGACCAACGTTAGGTCTTCTCTTCGCAGAAGTTGCCACCATGTACTTAGTTTTTCCCACATTTATGTGCAGTCCAAGTTTTTGTGCCGCCTGCTCGATCTGGGTGAAGGATTCCTGTACCGCCGATTCGGTTTTACCGATGATGTCGATGTCATCTGCGTAGGCAAGTATCTGGCTGGACTTGGTGACAATCGTCCCTCTTGTTGTAACGCCAGAGTCACGGATTGCTTTCTCCAATGCCAGGTTGAAGAGGAGGCAGGCCAGACCGCCCTGTTGTCGGAGACTATTAAATATGTTTATTGGTTTGGGCAGCAATCCCGCTATTTTTACTTGACTAGTTACGTTGGTCATGGTCAACTTACAAAGTCGTATCAATTTATTTGGAATGCCGAACTTTCTCATAGCATTATATAGTTCTACTCTGGCAATGCTGTCGTAGGCGGCCTTAAAGTCTATTGTGGGGGAGGGGAAGTATGTGCGCCAAGACACGGGCATCTGGTTCGCTTCCTTCCTACTTCTTATTTTCCGCGTCTCCGGAATAGTCTGTGTCACCGCGTTCTTTGGAACCGAATAAGATTAACTGTTTCTAGAGTCGTAGAAAAGTGTGTCTCTACAAATACCGCCTTTCCCTGTCTCTCCACCTTCTGCAGACAATGTTAGTACGAGTGAGACGGAACAATGAGCGCAGATGTGTCGTCCACGAATAATGGACTACGACGATACACCACCGACGGAGGGAAGAAGGAATAAAACAATCGAATTTAGGTTTTCTTTTATTTTTGTTGTACACATGTAGTTCTTAATGGTCTCGTCGACTTAACTTAACACAAATACTTCGGTTTTAATGATTACCTTAATTAGCTTAACGCACGTAGTTTTTTAATTTTCGTACGGCAACCGATGCACTCCGACGACAACCACTGACCCCTTTCGCAGATTAAATTCGACTTTTTATATCCGGCCCCGCTGGCGGTTGAATCTCGACTGACTAATGAATGGAAAGAATCTATTCATCGCGTCGTGGCGGTTGAGTCACAGCAGAAATAAACTTACTGCCACTTCCTAGGAATTTCGAGAAGAGTTGCTTTGACTGAATAGGGAATTCAGTTCCAGCGAATCCTCGCCGTATAGGGTGAGTTAAATTCCTCTGGCGCTATATATACGAGGAATTGGTATTGGGTATGATGAGAGCCGATATGATTTTCGGGGAACTAAATGTTGCTTGGTTGCAAGCAAGGAATGTCATTTAGATAAGATATTAACCGAAGCGGTTTTTGGATAAATGTATGCGGCTCGATGTATTTGATGGAGATGGTGAGTATTCCGTTGTAAATTGGAATATGCGTTCATTACAGAATATGGTTTTCGGGGGAAATTAGAATTGCTTGGTCGCAAGCAGGGATATGGTTTAGATAAAGAATTGACCGAAGCAATTTTGGGAAAATGTATGCGGCGATGATTAGAATGTATTCTGTTGAATTGTATTCTGTTGGGAGTCTTGGAATGTGTTTTATTGTGAGGTTTGGAATGTATGCTATTGCGGATTTTGCATGGGAAGATGTGTTGAGATGACGCGCTGTTAGCGGTCACGGTTGGTTCTCCATGTGGTGTAGAGAGCCCGCACACTATAAAGAGATGATATAATGGAATATTTAATTCCAGACATTTTTCCATCTCCTGCCTAAAGGTGAATATCCGATCAATAGCTGATTTGCCTGGGATGAAGCCACACTGATATTGACCAATGATAACTTTAGCGTATGGGGCTATCCGATCTTGTAGGACAGAAGAGAGTATTGTGGTTAAATTCTATATATGCCGACGTACGACGCCGGTTCACTAATTAACCAAACGATTATTCGCGGAACTAAACAGCACAAAAATCCCAGCACCGAGGAAAGTAAAGATCAAAACTCACAGGATTGTTTTGGTGTACTTATTTTTTATTTCGTATCTGATGTTGATCGTGGTGACACTAACTTTACAATTAGATATTACCAATAATATGATGAGGCTGACACTCTTTTCAAATGAATTTGTTTAAGTACAATTGCCGGTAGCGATCACTCTGTGACACAGTAAGTTCAAAAATACTTTTCGACGGTTCTCTGTAAACGTGTTATCGATTTCTTAAACTGGTAAATATCACTTAAATGTATTACACTGAACAACGTCTTTTGTCGTCCCAACTAATACGCTTTCTGATTATTGCATTCATCAAAAAAAAAATATTTAAAAGAATCAGCTAAAAGTGTTAGCTCTCAACTCCTGACTCGCTCGGACCGCACAGCACTCGTGATGAAATCTGACTGGTGTCCATTCGTCTACACACGAAGGAACCGGTCACGAAAGCCTCAATAGGGGAGGAGCTACACGGTCAACTCGAGGCAGTAAATCGTAATTGGATTGAAAACAAGGGGCGTATTTTGCATGTATGTGTATGCGCTACATACGATCATCAACGGACGAACATAGATAGATGCAGGCGTCGTTATTGCATCTCATCATAAATGATCATTAGCTGGTAAAAAGGTCTCTGTGATCTTATGTCAACAGAATCTCCATTTCCATGATCGAACGATGGAATATGCATTGTTTGCGTTCGCCAACATTGCATGGGTCGGCGGCTGTGTACACAATTGATTTGTGTAATGCTTGCCGGCAGCAGACCTTTCTGGTGTGAAAAACCCACCGAAGATCTGCTCGCCCAAGGAGAGGCCATAAATCAACATTTAGTTGATCGACATGCTGTTTTCTCGGTCCGCGGACGGTTGGCGGCCGTTAATAGAAAATTTCGATGTACCATAAACAATCCGGAAGATATGGATGCGACGTTTAGGTTTTGCAAACCAATATAGGATGCGACCGCTGCCAGTTGTTGAAAGTAAACACTTGATGGCCACATCCAATTCGTTGCTTGTTTGCGGTCCATGGTCGGTGGAAACCGATAATGGAAAATTAGCTGCTGCTGAACATGCGGGAAATGTTTGCTTTGCGTCGGCCGAAACCTTGTCGACGGTGGCAAACTGGTGAGACTGGGTAGCCGCACGATTAGGGATGACACGGGCAAACAAAACAAGCACATTGGGATATTCTGTGTTGATTTAGTTTTCATGGCATGACGTGGGTAAGCATAAGATTATAGGGACGTGATGCACTGGGTGCAATGCATCCCTGAGGGCGAAAGTTTTTGATGCCACGGCCAGGTGGTAATCTTTGCCGTGGGCTTAATGTTTTCAGGAGAAAGATACTCTTATGCCGGTGAGATGATTAAAGGTATTGGTAGTGTTGCGTGGTTTTTCGGGCCCTGAAAAACCCCACAGTATCTTATAGGCGGTACGCAGCAATGTTATACCCTTATAGTTGCTGCACAGTGTGATATCTCCCTTCTTATATATGGGGCAAATTATACCACGACGCCAATCTTCCGGCATCTCCTCTTGCTCCCATACGTGCACCACGATCTCATGAATTGCGTGATGTAACGCTGTCCCTCCTTGTTTGTATCATTTATACATAAATATAATCTCAAAAACATATTTTTCTTTCATAAATTTCTGAAAATCCTCTTTGCATTAGTTGAGCCCCTAAAGTTCTGTGAAAGGAACCAGTCCACGTGTACACTGGCATGGCAAAACACCAAAAAAGACATCCTATAAGTGCAACGAATTTGTGTACCCCCTTAGATATATTTTTAGAGCGTATCTTTCGAACTGTTTCCTTTTTATCACTTCACTCACTGAACTCCTTAATCACGTTTTCATGATTATGCTATGGTAAGAAAGTTGTCACAGGATAAAAGTCACCCAGAGGTATTTGTAGGATCCCTTTGAGGCCCATGCGTTGGAGGTGAATGTGCCACCCATCGGAAGTCTAATCTCTTTCATTTGGTGATTACACGTGCTGCGCCACGTTTCCGCTTTTCCAACAAGGACGATCATAGTAGGAGAAAGTTTTTTACGATTATTTCCTTTCTTTTTTATGTTCAAAAACGGAGTTCTTCGGTACTTTCCTACATTTTCGAAAATATATCCTCAGAAGCCTGACGCCACAATAATTTCTAGGCCAGTGATGGTGGATATGTTACGAAATATTTCAAGGTTAGTCCTGGTACAGTGTTATCTCATGTCGAAGAAGGTGGGGATGGGCTTAAGGTGATTCGGTAAAAAAGGAAGCTACCGAGAATTGAATTGTTTTATTAAATTCCTTCAAGAGGAAAACTTACATCGAATGGGAATGGGCGGTTGTGCAGTACTTGCACAAAGGAGAAGATACAATGGTTTGTAACAAGAAAGTCTTTTGACGTTGTTTGTATTTAAGTGAATGAAATATTGAAAACTTTGAAAATGAAATAATCATGAAAGCCGATAGGTCTTATATGTGGCAGTGAATATTAAAAAATGGGAATAAGGAGAAAGAGCAGCACCGTTTTTGTGCTTATCTTGTTGGTTGGTTTGTGTATGTCTTTAGTCTTGTGAATTCTGTAAAAGCTAAGAATGAGCTATTGCAGTTATTTGTATGGACTGGTTATAACACTTTACGATTTCTGAATTAGACTTACTCAAAGCAACTTTCAGCATATTTTCGAATTACAGGATAAATCTTTAGATTGTCGAGCCCATTTCAAAGTCCTGGCTTCACTCAATTGACCTACATCTCTAAAGTTATATCATCTCACTGTACTGTTTCATTTCCTGTCTTGCAGTGAATAAGATTCATTTGTGACATGATTCTGTTTTGCGTTCCATTTCAGTGTGTTCGTGCAATAAACTCTGTTTTCCTAACCTCATTCACCCAAAATCTAAAATCACATAAAATGTCTTTGCTTCCTTAGTGGTGGGCCCATTTTCCTCTATTAGGCGCCAGTTACACGCGTAATTAAGCACACACTATTCTATAAAGGCTAAGCTAACAACCACCTCGAAGGCTTACCTCAAAACGTGCTCAAGTGCTCGTCGTAAAATACCTAGTATCCTTAATATGCAATTCCAGTTCAGGAATTTCTGGAACCTTTAAATACTTCATTCTATTCACCCTCTTCTTGGGAGAGCAACTCGTATAAGACTCGCAAGACTATAACCCACACGAATACTGAATCCACAGGAATGTGATCGACCCGCTAGCTTGGTCTCATGTATTATTTTTGATGTTGGTCCTACCCTCGTAACCTCGGTTGAATGTAAAGCGCGTGCCGCAGTTCACGACCCACATTCCTGCTCCTTGTTCTAGTTTGAGATTTCAAATGTAATAGGATGAACAGTAGGTTTCAATGGTGTTCGACTCATATGATAAAGTGTCCGCGGTTCATATTGAGTGTGTACGAATGGTGGCACGTTCAGCTGAGTTTTGGTTTATGGATTCCATCGAATTCGTATGCAGGGAGCGTTACCGTAAATGAAGTTATGCGGACGGAATTTGGAATTCTGGATCAGAGGGATATCGTTTTTCGCAGCACTCCTCAGGAAGCCGTAAGCTTTAATTCGATAATCAATGGACGGAATAAAAACTGAATCGGGCAAACTCACATATCAACGTCAAGTGTACATTGGAAAAGATAGGTTCACTGGCGAAATGTACGCAGTTGTAAAAATGATTCGTTGGTGTCTTCAGGAGCAAGGGAGACGTTTAGTATTCAAAACGTTACGGTACGTTTGGCTTTTACTAAAATTGAAAATTGAAAACAAGTAGTGGGTGTTTAGGATTGGGGTTTTTGCGAAAACTTGGGATCAAAATAACTTCGAATGAGGTATGTGGGTTGTTTTCGACTTTTCAAAATCTCTGGATTAGCGGAATCCTACATGATTCGAACTAGAGGATTATAGTTTCCTATAAAGTAGAACACAAGAGCTGTATCCTCGTGTTTCTGCTCATCATCATCATCGGCACTACAATCGGGATCCGGTCTTCGCCTTATGTAGCAAGTCTCGAGGCTTGTGAAATTTTCCATATTAATTTATTTTTATGGGCTAGGTTATTAGCTTTGCGCCGCTGTGTTTCTGTTACTTTGAGTAAAACCAATGAATCGGCTTACGTGATTACAACTCATCTCATTTACGATTCACTGGGTTTGCCTCATCGAAGAGCTCCGAAAGGGTAGACCTTCCTTGTGATAGCTCCCGTAGTTTGTCTTGCAAGATATAGATGGGTGTCTGATCAGCATGCACATAGCCTATTGATTATCGCATAAAAATGAAATATGGTATTATGTGTGACTAGAAGGTTTGCAGCTGGTCCTAGTATGTTAGCCTTGATTATTGAAAGACGTATTTGTTCGTCCCTTGGAAGGCTTTTATATTATCTGTGGTGTTCCAAACCATGCTTCTCCATGCTCGGTATTCATCTTGCTTACTCGTGAAAGTGTGTAGTGTCTCGAATATTTCGATATCGATTTGCTCGGCATTTTGGATGAATAACTTCTTAGATTCTAGCCTTTTGTAAATATTGGGGGTAGTGTTCGGAGGCCTGGTAGTCCGGCTAGGGTTTCTTTTAGTTATTTGTTCTGTGCGTTGAGTGTCCGTTGATTATTTAATGTATGAATGATTTATGCTTGTAGTTCTGCAACAGTCTACATCTTTTGGTGTGTTGTTGGTACTTCCTCGTCTATATCGCTGTAGCTGTTTCCGCCGTTTCTTGATCTTTTGAATGCAATTGGGTTCCACCTTTATTATATTTAGCTTGTGGAGTATTTTGCTAGTGCGTCTGCACGGACGCTGATTCAATAAAACACCCACTGAGTAAAAGCTGACGAAGCACCAAACACAAGAGAAAGCAGTCGAAATAAAAAAGAAAACACCACCGATGTTAGGAAAGAACACTGAACATCCTGGTGAAAGTTGATGGAATGAAACAAGTTGGTTTATTTTATTTATAAAAGTCTTTTTATTAATGTTCACTTGATGGTGGCAAAGTATAATTTGTTAATTCTTAGCACAGTGTCTTTTTATAATAAAACTTCCTTTTTATTAGAACTAGCGTACATATTAGCGTTAATAAAGTGGAAGCTGCGTTTAGCTTATTTGATTTAACACTTTCACAGCGGATATGAAGTTATATTTAGTGGCTTGCAAAAAAAATCACGACGATACTCAATTACTAGCTCGGCATCAAATAGAAACACGCACAAGACTAAAAGCGGTACTTAATTGCTAACTCGACATCGTAGACACTGTTACCGATCCTAACACGACTCGTATAGTGCGTGTGCACAGTTAAGGGGATGACATCTGACTCGCCGATGTAATCCACATCCCATCAGATGCAACGGTGGTCGATCACACCGAGGTGGGAGGAGCGAATCGGATCTACTTGTCGACAGCCAATGGGGGATCGAAACGGAGTTAAATGGGAGGATTTCCCATATGCCCGTATAGGACAAGTACGATGCCCCTTCGCCTGCAATACAGACAACGAACGGTCCTGCACCTGTTCAAACAAAGGAACGAGCAGAAGGGGCTGCAGGCATTGTTGTCATAAATCATCGTGATGAACGCCTGAGAACGAAATAGGTCTCTGTGTCCTAAGTAAACAGAAACGCTATTTCAAGGGTCATACGATGAGATGCACATCGTCCGTGGTTTAGCCGATGTTACATAGAATCATTATCGTGTTTACTTAGGCGTTAACGATCATGCCGTTGTAGGCGATACATTCTTCGGTGACGATGGGTCAACCGAAGATTTGAGATTTGTTTGCATAAATGTGCTGGTACATGGGTACGATGGTGGTGACCATGGACCAGTGGTTAGTAAGTAGAATAAACACAGTGAGGCTACCGTGTGTTTGTTTAGTTTACAGGCAGGAGCAATATAAGGCATGATCATGGGTATGATTGCTTAAGTAACAACCATGTTCATGCCCAGATCCCATAATCCGTTGCTGGCCGATAAAAGGGAGCTGGTTACAATGTTTGCAAACCTAAGGAAATGGGGGCAATATTTCATTACCAAGTGGTTGGGAACTGTCGGCTGCAGCTGTGTCAACAAGTACGCTGGTCGGCGTGTCTTCTTGGATCAACGGGTTGTTGTTTGAACGATCGACCGATGGTTCAGCAAATAAGGGAAGGGTGAACATGTCATGCACGTGTATGAGAAAATTCTTCTCAGCAAAGTGCGTTGACATGTTCGGGAATTCATGTCGGTTACATGGCGAGGTAACCGAATTCGATTTCAGAAACATGATGCGTTGGATGCAAGCATACCCCGGGGTGAAAGTTTGATGCCACGGCAAGATGGTAATCTTGCCGTGGGCTTATGTTTTCAGGAGGAAGGTGATGCAGAGTAGCTTACGCTGCTTATTTGCAGGTGAGTATGCTGACTTGCCTGGTAAGTGGGAGACGGTTAATTAAAAGGGAGTGGGTGGTTCTTTGGGAATGCCTTAAAGAACCCCCACAAGCTGCTTTCAGATATATTATATATTTGGCTGCTTTCATCTGTGGCCCGGAATGTCCACTCTAAATCTCGGGATATGTGATGTGATCGATCTAATGATCTAAACCTCACAGGTCTCGTGTCTCCAACGAGTAAGGTTAGGTCCGCTCCGTGAAATGACAATTTTATATCACTCCAGGCAGGATTGCCAGTTAATTTTTATTTGGAAGTAGGAAACAAAAATATTTATTTTCAGAGAGACTACACTTAATCGCTGTTACTTTTTATTTATTTATGTACAAGCATTTACACCTTAAGTTTTAGATTGCAACTCTCTGTGGATTCGAGCAAAGTGGCTATATATACTCAGCGTTTATCTTAGGTTTCTTCTGATTGTAGAAGCGTTATCAGGAGCATGATATCCGCCAATTGTAGTTTCTTTACTGGATGTCCAGTTATCAAGTATGAGTGACTGAGATGTTAAGACTCATGCAATTCGCTGGATGTCTGGTTATCGATCTTCTTGGGTTGGGATGCTATGAACCATATTCTTATCGAAAGCGCTAACTCTGGCAGCATTCCAACCGACGCCATTTTTTACTCGTCTGTGAAACGATGTGGTATCCATATTGCATAGATTTTACAGTAACTCAATTGTAAAATAATAAAGTTGATAAGTTCCTTGGATATTACAATACGGTTTGCGATACGATTTGATTGATCCGCTGGTCATTTCAAATCAAACTATTGGCGAGTTGGCGTCAATTATCGTCTGTGACAGTGATCGGCCGTACTCTGCATGTTCCTGCAACAATTATGGCTTTTCCAGGTTCGCAACCACGAAATTTATGGCCCATCGATTTACATTAGGCGTACCAACAGTATTGTCAGTGTAAACAGCGCTTAATCATCATCATCGGCACTACAATCGGGATCCGGGCTTGGTCTTATTTAGCAAATCTCTCCGCCGGTCCCGTTTTCGAGGCGATGTCATCCAGTTTGGCACTCCCAGGCTCTGGGCGTCGTGGTCTATCCCATCCCTCCATCGCAGACAAGGTCTGCCGCGCTGTCTCCTTCCATACATCCTGCGATAAAGGACTTTCAGAGCAGGCTCCTCTTCGCTCATTCGAGCTAGGTGTCCCGTCCACCGGAGTCTAACGAGCTTGATTGTTCTTACAACATTAGCTTCAAGAGATCGCATACAACTCATGGTTGTATTGTCTCCGGAATCGTCCTCCCTCACATACGGAGCCAACAATTCTCCTTAAGATCTTCCTCTCAAACGCGGCTAAGAGTTCAGAGTGCCTTTTATTGAGCACCTAGGTCTCGGATCCATACGTGAGTACTGGATGTTCTGGATAAATTTCGGGATTTAAGGAGCCTTGATAGACCATAGTAGGCATTGTTGGATTCGATCAGCTGTTCGCGTATCTCCCCTTCCATATTTTTATCGGCTGACACTATTGACCCAAGGTAGTTAAAGGATTGCACTACTTCAAATTCGTGGTCCATTACCCTGATAGTTTGACCAACGTTAGATTTTCTCTTCGCAGAAGTTGAAACCATATACTTGGTTTTCCCCTCATTAATGAGCAGTCCCAGTTTTTGTGCCGCCTGCTCGATCTGGGTGAAGGAATCCTGTACAGCCGAATCGACTCTATCGATGATGTCGATGTCATCTGCGTAGGCAAGAATCTGGCTGGACTTGGTAACAATTGTTCCTCTATTTGTAGCGCCAGATTGCTTTCTCCAACGCCAGGTTGAAGAGGAGGCAGGCCAGGCCGTCCCCGTTTCTGAGATCATTAAGGATGTTTAATGGTTTGGACAGCAATCTCGCTATTTTTACTTGATTAGTTATGTTGGTCATGGCCAACCTGCAAAGTCGTATTAATTTGTTTGGAATGCCGACCTCTCTCATGGCATTATATAGTTCTATCCCGGCTATGCTGTCGTAGGCGGCCTTAAAGCCTATAAATAGATGATATAATGGGATATTAAATTCTAGACATTTTTACATCGCCACATAAAAACCGAATTGAATTGCCTGCCTGGTGAATATCTGACCAATCGCAGATTTGCCTGGGATGAAGCCACACTGATATTGACCAATGATGAATTTAGCGTATGTGGCTATCCGCGCTTGTAGGATAGTGGAGAGTATCTCATAGGCGGTACACAGCAATATTATACCCTATAGTTGCTGCACACTGTGATATATGCCTTCTTATTTATTATTTATTGGGCTGTAAGAACCCGGAAGTTCATGACCTCATCGACTCTACTCCACCATCGTTCCCTGTCCTGTGCACTCTTCTTCCACGCTTGCCCAGCCAATCCGATCTCCTCAAGGTCAAACCCAGCATTGTCCTCCCATCTCCGTCGCGGCCGTCCTACCGGTCTCGCTCCCTTTGATCTACCGGCAAGAATTCTACGCACGGTCCTATCGTTGCCCATTCGTACATGTCCGGCCCATCTTAATCTTCGCGACTTGATAACTCCCACTATTGTAGCTTTGCTCTTTCAGTTCATGGATGTGGAGTTTCCTCCAGTATCGCGTCTCCTCGTGATATTTGCCTCCAAATATACCCCTTAAAACTTTATTCTCAAATACGCGGAATTTGTTCTCTTCCCGTTTTGTGAGAGCCCATATTTCACCATGATTATGCTTCTATAGACACGGAGTTTTATGTTACGTGATAGCAGTTTGGATTTCCGCACTTTACTGACTGTGCGCCAACTACCGTTGCCGGAGTGTAGGCTTTTGTTAATTTCGTTCAACATTTCGTTAGTGGCCGTCAGTATCGTTCCCAGATATTTAAACTATTTAACTTTTTCAAATATCTTGCCTCTGACGTTTATATGTGTTCTTTGAGGTCGACCTGCTCTCTCCGTAATCATGTATTTTGTTTTGTCTTCATTTATTTTTAGGCCCACCTCGTCTGCGGCTTGCATGATGATTTCATTGTTCTTACTTACAGTTTCTAGATTATCGCCCGAAACGGCGATGCCATCTGCATATCTGAGCACTTGGGTGACGCCGTTCAGGGATGATCCGGCCATTTTGTCGTCTTGTACCTTTCTGATGACATACTCAAGATTAAAAAGACCCGGTGAGAGGCCATCCCCCTGTTTTAGTCCGTCCCGGATTTCAAATGGTTCTAAGAGGCGGTTTTCTATTCTAACTCGCCCTTTATTTTCGTTCATGCAAATTTGAATGAGGGCGGCAACATTTTTCGGGATTCCCAGCTCAACTACAATATGGTAGAGACTTTGCCTTGCGACTGAGTCATAGGCTTTTTTGAAGTCAACGAACAGTTGGTGAACCGGATTTCCGTATTCACACTTCCTTTCCAGCAGTTGCCTTATTGTGAACATTTGGTCGCTTGTTGACCGGTACCTACGGAATCCGCATAGTCTCCCAATATTTCTTCTGCGTTCGGTGTGATTCTCGCCAGTATGACATTTGTTAATATTTTGTATGTGGTTGGGAGCAATGATATTCCTCAGTGGTTTTCGCAGTCAGATCTGTCGCCTTTTTTGAAAATGGGGTCGACTATTGAGGTTTTCCATTCTTCCGGAATGACTTCCTTTTCCCATATTGTTATGATGAGTTGGTGGATCTTTCGAGCGGTTGCCTCTCCTTCGTGCTTCACAAGCTCTGCCGGTATGCAGTCGACTCCAGAAGCTTTGTTGTTTTTCAATCGATTGATTGCGCCTATAATTTCGTTGAAAGAGAGCTCTGGGATCTGAGGCTCGGCTGTATGTACGTCTGGTGCATTTATTTGTAGTTGATGGATGCACTCATTGAGTCGGTTTTCAAAGTACTGCTTCCACCTTGTCAGGATGTTGTTTGTTTCCATGACCAGACAGCCTTTTTTGCAGTATAGCTAATATATATAGGTATTCTCCCAGTATTTCTTCTACGTACGGTGTGATTTTCGCCAGTATGACATTTGTTAGTATTTTATATGCGGTTGGGAGCAACGATATTCCCATGTAGTTCTCGCAATCAGATCTGTCGTTCTTTTTGGAAGTAAAGATGACTACTGAAGTTTTCCATTCTTCCGGAGTGACTTCCTTATCCCATATTGTTTTAATCAGTTGGTGGATCTTTCGAGTGGTTGGCTCTCCTCCATGCTTCAAAATCTGCGCCGGTATGCAGTCAACTCAGGGAGCCTTGTTGTTTTCCAATCGATTTATTGCGTCTACGACTTCGTTTAAAGAGGGCTATGGGGTCTGAGGCTCGGCTGTATGTACGTCTGTGCGTATATTTGTGGTTGATGGGTGCGCGCATTGAGCAGGTTTTCAAAGCACTGCTTCCATATTGTCACGATATTGTTTGTTTCTGTCCCCAGACAGCCGTTTGCGTCTCGAATTATTTTGGCCCTCCCTCGGTAGCCATTTCTAATTGAATTTATGCCGACTTACATACCTCTGATGTTCTTTGCTTTGGAATTTTATAGGATTTCTCGATCCGAGTCTGCTCCCATTCGCGTTTTTTGCGTTTGAAGCGTCTCATTTTTTCCGAATCGTCGCGTATCTTTCTGCGTTAACTTCATCATATCTTTCTAAGTGGACCAGTCTGGGGCGTTTACGTTCTTCAATCTTCCAAGGTTTGGACCCAAATGTTTTGTTGAATCCTAATACCTTTTGGGCTGTTTTTTTTTATTGTGTCTCTGATCGATGTCCCTTTAGTGTCCACACTATTGGCTTCCTCTTCCTCACTGCTCCCATTCTCTAGGATGCTAAATCTATTCGTTAGTCCGTCTTGATATTCAGCCCTTTTGCGCAGGTCTTTTAGTTTATCAATGTCGAACTTTTTGCTTGTCTCCTGTGATTGCCCATGTGGGTTTGCCGCGAGCCGACTCCTGATTTTGACCATCACTAGAAGATGATAGGAGTCGCAATCTGCTCCTCTTGTGTATGCGCCAAATTATTATTATTAAAAACAGACCTTAAACGATGTTGAATTTCAGTAAGAGTCACTTTTAAACAGTTAAAAATTCGATAACAGCGCGCTGTTTAAGTCTCATGGACATAGCGCTAGAACACGTCGCCATACTTCCCGCTCTCGGAAAACAGTGGATGAATGCTCCAGCTCGGGCCTGCCTATGACTGTTGAAACGAGATGTTGCTTCCATTTGGCGCCAGGTGCGCTTCTGAAGGTTATTTCATTCGCATTCTGCAAGCACATGTGCATTACTTTTCACCCTATTTTCGTAACTTCAAATGTACGGATTACAAAATAGAAACGTGCTACAACTGAACTGCACAATCGCGACACCCTCCGCCTCATGTTTGCAATCTCTAAGTAGTCAAGACTAATATACATCAATATTCCTTTGCCTTTGCCTCTCTCTCTTTTTCTGAACGCACTGAACTTTGACACTTAAGGATATCACGAAATCCGTCCATATACACATTTCCTGCAAAAAAACCAAAACATACAAAAACTACCAGGTGAACTTGCCGTAAAGAACGAGGGAACTGACATTGCTGTAGTTGTAGGCGAATACGTACCATTAGGGCCAACTTGTGATATGCCCCTGAAAGAGGCAAGAATTTGTTGTTCGCATACTCACGTGAATTGCACTATAGAACAAACATGCACAATTTTGCCTATAAAATTATGCCTGTGTTATGTGAGCAAGAGTATACTACCGCTACTACTTATTGGTCTGCGGGAACCCGAAAGTTCATGACCTCTTTTTTTTAACATTTTACGTACGTTCTTTTTATTTAGTTCTTTTTCTTATATTTATCTTACTTGCTAGACAAAAAATGCTTAAATTCTAGCTTATTTAAATTATATTCTAACTAACTGGTCCGCTGCGGACACTTTAACCTAAACTTGGGCTGACTATTGTCATGTACTGTTGAATTTCGGCTTTGCCAATTCATGACCTCTCTAATTCGGCTATGCTACCGTTCCCTGTCCTGCCACCTGATATTTCAAGGTCACTATTTACGAGCCACGTGATAAAATATTGTATTTTGCGTAGGTTAACATCTACCAACACTTATGAAGGGAAAGCAAAAAAATACACTTGCACCAGGAAAACAGCGATCTTTGAAATCTTTTTTGGCCGAGAGATTTAAAAAAACTTATTCGGCGCTAGATCTGGACCATAAGGCGGTCTTCACTGAATAACCCTCGTATATTATAAAAACAGGAATAGTGTTTTCGCGGTTTTTTATTCGATATGTTCCGGCGAACATAGTCTACACAGAAAAGAAGTAAGGACGTTTGTACGGGTTTTAGATTTTTTTTTAATTTTTTTGCTTTTGTATATTTTTTTTATTACATTTTCCGTTTTCTTAATTAAACTCGGGACTCTTTGACCGCACTCCGTGGTTCGCTGCTCGGTGGTGTTCCTTTCGTTGAGGTTAATATCGTACTGCAAAATATATCTCGCGACAGCAAAAATTCTCACCGAAAAAAAAAAACGTCAAATTGTTCTCTCTTTCCCCTCGTTCGACCTTTTTGTGTTTCCTCCGTACCTGATGGCCTTTTCTACCTACGCGGTATCTTTTTCTGTTTTTCTTGGTGGTTAATTACCCAGGGTATTGAACCTGGCCACGGTTATTATTTTCGGCTGCCATACTTACAGGTAATTGTTTCTAGAGTAGGGTACATGTTAAAAAATAATTGCCGTCCTTAAGCCTGTACCTACGGTGATCGCGATGGAAAAACCGAATTGCGGTTGTCTTCAGGGGAGATCCAATTTGTTCAATATTTGCCCGCGTGGCGTTTTAGTAATTTTTGCCACGTTGGTTAATGAATTCTTCAGCCAATGAAACGAATTCGTTTCTGAAAAATGTGATTTTTCTGTCGCCGTGTAGGCACAAGGAGATTGGTGAAACATGCAACCCATGTGTAAGAGAGCACATGCGGTTGAGGACAAAAGTATGCATGGGCCAACTAAGGGATTTACCTTAAAGTGTTTTGTGGGGTTCGTAGAACAGCCACTGCCTTTTCGGCATTCGAAATACATGCATCTTTATTCAATTAGTCTTCATCAATGCCAGAGCAGTTTTCTTCTCGTTTAGGACTTCTAGACTATTGTGGAATAATGGAACCTTTTTGAAATATGTTTCTGGTATAGGCGAATATGTGACTTGTCATAGTTCCGAGGGATTCACTCTGCTCTGTACTACAATTATTAAATATGACTAATTTCATAATAAACGAAAGACTGAATTATAATTGTTATGACAGTACAGCCTATAGCTTTCACACTTGGACAAGGGTGTTTTCAGAACAAGTAAACTTGTATAAAATTAGCCTCACACTACGCCCACTATTTCCGTTCGCGAAAGTCACCCAACTGTTTAATTACCTCAATTTATCACCCGACGGTGAGAGAATTCTCAACTATGGTGTTGATATGTTGAAGTTCGCTCTACCCACAAATAGTTGGCGCAATAAAAGAGTCCTTAGTCGTGAGCTTACAATGGTTGAAGGACACCACCAGCTTCCACAATATTGTAATTAACGTTAGAGTTCGAACGAACGACGAGAAAACAATAAGCGTCCTGAACATTTTAAATACCAAGCAATTGCGAACATATTGTGTCCTCTTGGGGAAATAATCACGGTCGCCACAGGCTTCAATGCATCCTCTAAGAAAAGGACTTAGGTCGAAATGGCCTGAAGAACCATCGACAGGTTTACCACAGATTTCTCAACAAAAGGTGGGTTTCATTTTCCATTATATTTTCTACCTGGTCTACCTATTTCTCCTTTGAATTATCTGCCTTTTAATCTGTGGGTGTATTTTAGGAG
This sequence comes from Microdon myrmicae, assembly GCA_963931805.1. Lineage (NCBI taxonomy): Eukaryota > Metazoa > Arthropoda > Insecta > Diptera > Syrphidae > Microdon > Microdon myrmicae. Next base: position 106,988,717 of record OZ007502.1, read on the forward strand.
CTTAAACTTTAGAGTTGGATTTAAGCTCCTCATGAAAGGAAAACATTTGCAGTTCTTCCTTACCTTGCTCGTTGTGGTAAAAAGAAGGATAAAAACGAATAAAAAAGGATGCAAAGAAATTAAAATGAGATTCTTCTCATCTTTTGTTATCGTACCCCATGCACTTGCTTTCTAACATTCTGTGGCTCTGTTAATGAATGTCCTTAATACGTTAAGAACCTGTATCCTTCCACATAAGTGAAGCCAGTGAACGACTTGGACCGTCGATGACAGTTCTCTCAGGACAGATTCCAAATACTAGTGGGTAGGGTTTTTATTTTATTCTCCTTGAAATGGTTTTTATATCAGTAGCCTTCCATCCTGTTCGCAATGCCATAGTGGATAAGCTCGAAGGACCTTGGGTGGAGGGTGGTTATGTTCAGGAGAAGACACATTGCAAAGGAAACACTTGTGAGACTGTAACCGGCGCAAGATATTTGCTGGAGGAAATAAAAATGACACAGGTGGGGCGCATTTTTCAACAGGATTTTATTGAATTATCCCCGAGGTATTGGGGCACTCTCCACTTTAGAGGATCGATAGTCTTTGAAGCAATTCAAATATTATACGAAATTTCATTGCCAGATCGATGCCTAGTGAATGGATATTAGAGGCTTTAAAACGTTGATGTCGCTCAGAGCATAAAATAAGGCAAGAGAATAGGGGAAACGGCAATTGGATAATATTAAAGAATAAATTGCAGGTTTTCTCAATTCCGATTAAAGGACACACCGTGCCTCTTGTGAAACATGATGTTTTAGGTCAGTTCAGTGATGCTTAAATGTTTGCCTTTGACCCGTTAGTGGAACGAACTTTAAATGCCACGGACAAGAAATTAGAGGAAGACTTCTTCTGTTTGACTTTCGAACTGAGTGCTCAAGGCAAAGTCAAGTTTTCCTAGAAAATGGATCGAAATTGGACTGAAAACTGCTCGTTGAGGGGCAAAGGGAAAACTTTTCAATTATAGACCAGAGAATTCGTGATGAAATGTTGGAAACTACCAACGGACAGTAAGGAAAACATGAAATGGCATATTAAACAGCACAACGGAACTACATCCATTGCAGCTAATTTGTGAGAGTTGCTCTTGCATTTGGTGTGCATTTTCAACACCACTGATCACAATATAATATTCAAGAAGCGTTGCGTAATAGAAACTGAGACACCGGGTGATTAGCAAAGCAAAGTCGGTGAATGTTGAATGTGAATGATATCTGCTACCAATCCCGTCGAATTAGACGAACGTTTTTTCCCGATTTTATATTTTATTCCGCAAAATAAATTATTAAACAAACGATAAAACTTATTGCGGGATTATGCAGGACGTGATCAAAAAGTTTTCAGTTTGATCAAAAGTTTCCTATACATGATAAAGTTGAAAAGAAATTTTTGAAGTTGGCAAATTCTATCATGTTAATGGAAGTAATGTATGTTTTTGAAAAACAGTAACTTGCAAGTGTGTCTAGTTAGCTAACGAAGAGAAAAAAAAAAAAAACATTAAGTATGCTCTTTTTTTATTTCTTCTCATTAGCTAAAAAGACACACTTGCAAGTTACTGTTTTTCAAAAACATACATTACTTCCATTAACATGATAGAATTTGCCGATTTCAAAAATTTCTTTAGTAAGTTACTGTTTTGATCTCGACGATTTTTTGGGGTCGTTATTGTTGAATCAAAGAGCTTTCTAGGGGTTCGTTGTCAAAAATAATGCCAAAGAAAAATCGTTGCTTTAGAGTGTCAAGTCCCGACATTTTCAATGAAAACAGGCGTTTTTTTTTTTTTGTTAAAGTTATATTTATTCCTCAACATAATTGCCTTCGAGGGCAATAACCTTGATATAGCGATGTCCAAGCTTTCGAAATTCGCCTCGGTTACTGCGTTGACTTCCTCATTCGATCTGAATCTCTTTCCCTGGAGCCACCACCTCAGGTTTGGGAACAGATAATAGTCGCTGGCGGCCAAGTCTGAAGAATACGGTGGGTGAGCATATGGCTATAAAAATATATGTGCCGTCGTTGGCACCGGTTCTACTTCTATCCCAATAAGTTACCCCATCATCAATGTGGGGGTAAAAGTTCCGCTTTCGGCTGTTGTAACTTGTTATTCGTTGGGGATAGAACCCTTTGTTGTTTTCAGTCTCCTTGAAATACAGCTTTGTCAGAAGATACATCTTCGCACGCGTCGTATTGGGGTAGCTTTTTCCTGATACGTATTTGTCCGAGTAGTAAGGTGCCACAGGGGCACGGGTTCACCAAATTATCCGAACGCTGTTCCAGGGAAACGATAAACCCAGCTGTCTGTTATCTCTCTAATAAAACAACAGTTCAGTCGATAAATCATCAGTTCATAATATACATAAATCCACTGTTCGGCCAGTAAATAATTAACTCAACTTGATATACTTTATTTACAGACTCGATTTATGAGCTGACTCCCGACAACGATCTTAAGCACCGAATTTACACTTCAAATGTTGACGACAGACTCTTGTATTTATTTAACTTGGAGGCCCGACTTGCTTCCACGGAATCCAGATCGCGATTGAAGATATAACCTAAAACGACAGAATACCGAAACTTTCATTCATGGACACGGTGACCATATAAGGGATGATCATCGAAAGGATGTGCACACACACAGATGAGGTTGCTTCGCCCCCTCATGCTGTGCATGAGCAATCGAACGGTGGATATTATAATTTCCTGAGGGGAACATATGCTGACATGGTTGCAGCTGGTGCCAATATCCCTACATAGGGATTGAAATGTTGGCACAATCCCACAACTGCGTAAAGCATTATTGCTGACCATGTACATGTTGATGGCATCTCCACATAGTCGAATTCTCGATGGTAAATTTCCATTTTGAGAACTCGACTTGCTTGGGCGGTCGGCCGGATGCCATCATGTGTTTGTCGGTCGGGTGACCGATCGATGTGGGCATGATATGCAAAGGAAAGATAAAACATTGCCTGCATGTGTGCGGCTGGCGCGCAAGGGAATATCTCATGGATATTGTTCGGGCAATGTTGATTGCTAGATGGTGCAACCAAATTGTGCTTACGTGTGGAGAATGCGTGTCACATGATGGAAATCGAACCGAGACATGTACAATGTTTTGGTTCGGTTCATGTTGGTTGCGTGGTGATGCAACCAAATTTCCAATAAGGAACATGCCCGTTTATGTGCTGATGGATTTAGCATCAGCAAATATTATGTTTTTTACAGCGTTTCAAAGCTTCATGGTACAACCATGAACAGGTAAGTACTTGTTTTCCAGGTTTCTGTATGCCCTAGGTGAGAGTTTCTACGTGTTAATGGGAAGATGATTGGTGGCGTTCAAGGGAACCGCCATAAGCAACCAATTCAAATCGTAATTGGTTCAATTTGGCCATCGCTTTCAAGGACGTCTGTGACAGTGCGTTAGCGTGATGGTACCGAGATTTTTTCTTCACCATATGGGGCTGTTTTTTTTTTATTTCGTTCATTTTGACCAATAGACCTGCATAATACTCTCCTATGACTATTCTTCCTTTCTGTGGGTTATCGATCAAGATTATGGCACCCGCATCCCAAAAACGGACGGCCATAACCTTCCCGGCCGAGCGTTGTTTTTTTGGCCGCTTTGGCCGGTGCAAGGTTATATTGTTGTAATATTAAAGGAAGTTTGTTTATAGTTACCTGGTAGCGTGGGTGTCTTTGTCCCGGCTGAAGGGGCGAGGGTCCAAGTAAGGGCTTGTTTAGGGGGAACCTCCACGATCTTCTAACCCAAGCTCTTTCCGCCCACTTGTTTCCGGAATTAGTCCCGTGACGGACTTCCTAGTTGGCAGTGATGACGCCAGCATTGACCCTCGACGTGGAGTGAATCGATAGGTATTTCTGCTCAATGGATGAAGGTATCCGTAACAATAAAAAAATCACGATAAAAGGAAGACAACTTTCCATTTTCTAACACGGTTCTTTTAATAATTTATTTCTCTCGGAACAAGTTTGATTTACTTTGTTCGGTTGGAACTTCGATCTGATAGATTTCAGGTGCCTCTGAAATCAAAGAAAAAAAGTAATGGCGGGAGGTCGATTTAAGGGGACATTCCGGTTTGTTCTGTTCAAAAAACCATTTTTTTTTTTGCTTAATCGATCGTTTTATACTACAAAAATAATATGTTAAAATTTGGAAACGAAATCTTAGGCGGTTCCAAAGTTATAAGTCATTAAGGATATTCCGGTTTGTCGGGTACATCTTTAATACTTTCTCTTAAAAAAATCATGAAAATAACCAATTTTTTGAGCCGACAAACCGGAAACAAACAAACCTTAAACAAGACAAGGACAAATGTCTCCTTCATCTTGTCTCTGGCTTCTGGTCATCTTGCAATAACCAGGATTACCCACATCTGTGAGGATGCTGGGCTCTGTTTCAAGAAACCTGAAAAAGAAGGCGGGAACTATTAAAGGATAGTGTGGACAGGGTTAGTCCGAATATTCTCTAACTACTTGGATGGCGGGATGGTGGGATAGAAATTGTACATGACCGGTATGTTCTTGAGTGCGGTAGTAAACGCCCATTTCGGATGACCGGTATGTTCTTGAGTGCGGTAGTAAACGCCCATTTCGGGTGTGGCGTCTTATAATATGCGCTCTGGTTGGTGTGTGTGTATGTTTGTGCCGTCTAGTACTGTGCGTGCCTTAGTGTGGTGTGTTAGCAGTAGACTCTATGGGATGGGCCCACGAATCCTCTATTAGAGAGGGGAATTTTGTTGGGAAGGGTACTTTCTTCAGTTTTGTACTGAAGAAGAAATTGTGTTGATCGGATCCGAAGTTATCACAGGACAGAAGGGTTAAGAACGCAAAGCTCCTCAAGTAGGTTCTTGCTGTTCTCAATGATTTCGAGGTACTTGTATGTTAATTCTAGCAAGTACTCGCCGAGGGGGGTAATGGCTGTGTGGATACTAAATTGTCCGATAAAGTCTAACTGCCGTTCCTGTTGAGTGGACACGTTACCCGCCTTCTTCTGTGAGGCGTATACCAGCGGTTTTTGATCTGTGTTGAACGTGAGTTGACGCCCTTCCATCATGTGTCGGAAGTATTGTACTTCATTGCGCTGTATATAGCTAGTAACTCCATGTCATAGGCACTGTAGCGCCACTGAGTTGGGTTCAGTTTCTTTGAGAAGAAGCCCAGCGGTACCCATTTTTCAGTGTACTGTTGCTCAAGTACGGCCCCCATTGCGCTGACGGAAGCGTCACACTGTATGGACAATGTGGCTCCTTCGATGGGATGCCGAAGCAAGGTGGCATTAGCCAGATTGTGGCATTTCTAACAGATCCACACACAATACACAAGCAAATAGTGAAGAACACCGAAAGCAAATTCGAATAAGGAAAGCATCAGAGTGTATACCATACCGACAACATAAAAAATCGTTTCTCAACCATTCATTATATATTCAAATCACCGTCTTCACTAGCCTTGTTTAACGCAACAACCCGATCTGTATACACACAACACACAACACACAATCTCCCATACGTAAAACAGAACTTTACTAATCGATCACGACTTCCGCATAGAGCACCGGCTCACTCGTCTGCTTCGACGTCCTCTGGCTCCGTCGTTCGCACACGAAGTTGATCTTTAAAAAGTTACTGAGGAGAGAGTAGTGTGGCCTTTCTGACAGATCATCATCATCGGCACTACAACCGGGATCCGGTCTTGGCCTTATTTAGCAAGTCTCTCCAGCGGTCGACTCCGCGATCTTTGTTGTTTTTCAATCGATTTATTGCGTCTACAACTTCGTTGAAAGAGGACTCTGGGATCGGAGGCTCATCTGTATGTACGTCTGATGCGTTTATTTGTGGTTGATGGGTGCGCACATTGAGTAGGTTCTCAAGGTACTGCCTCCATCTTGTCACGATATTGTTTTTTTTCTGTGACCAGACAGCCGTTTGTGTCTTGAATTATTTTGGCTCTCCCTCGGTAGCCATTTCTAATTGAGTTCATGGCGGTATACATACCTCTGATGTTCTGTGCTGTGGCATTTTCTAGGATCTTTTCGACCCGAGTCTTCTCCCATTCGCGTTTTTTTGCGTTTGAAAAGTTTCATTGTCTCTTTCCGAATTGTCGCGTATCTTTCTGCGTTGACTTCATGATATCTTTCTAAGTTGATCACTCTGAGTCGTTTACGTTGTTCGATCTTCTCCCTGCACTCATCGTTAAACAAAGGTTTGGACTTAATTGTTTTATTAAATCCTAATACCCTTTAGGCTGTTTTTTTTTATTGTGTCTCTGATGGATGTCCCTTTAGTGTCCACACTATTGGCTTCCTCTTCCCCACTGCTCCCATTCTCTAGGGTGCTAAATCTATTCGTTAGTTCGTCTTGATATTCAGCCCTTTTGCGCAGGTCTTCTAATTTATCAATGTCGAACTTTTTGCTCGTTTCCCGTGACTGGCCATGTGGGTTTGCTGCGAGGCGAGTTCTAATTTTGCCCATCATTAGAAGATGATCGGAGTTGCAGTCTGCTCCTCTATATGATCTTCATCATCATCATCGGCACTACAACCGGGAGCCGGTATTTGCCTTATTTAGCAAGTCCGGAGGCTTGTTAAATTTTTCATAATGATTTTTTTTTTCGGGCAAGGTTATTAGATTATTATTATGCGCCAAAGGCTCCCTGACGGGAAATCGAACCCCGGTCTCCCCTGTGACAGGCAGGTATACTAACCACTATACTATCGAGGAGCCTCTATATGATCTTACGTCAAGGATATTCGAGTGGTGTCTTTAGTCTAGGAGGAAGTGGTCTATTTGGTTATGCGTTACTCCGTCGGGTGATATCCATGTGACTTTATGGATTTGCTTGTGCTTGAATATCGTGCTTTTCACTAGCAGATCTTTTGACGCTGCGAATCTGATAATTCGAGCTCCATTATCATTTGAAACGTCGTGTTAGCTTTCTTTACCTATAGTTGGTTGGAAGATATCTTCCTTTTAAATTTTTGCATTGAGGTCGCCGAGGAGGATTTTAACATCGAATGATGAGATCCCATCAAATACATCCTCTAGGGTCTCGTAGAACCTGTCCTACGCTCTTCGTTCGTAGATTATGTTGGGGCGGGTACGTTTCGAAATACATAATTGTACCATAAGCCCAGTATTTTTAGCCCCGACATTCGGTCATTAATAAATTTCACATCTTTTACACGGGGCGTAATCTTCTTGCTTATGATGAAGCCGGTTCCGAGTGTATGTGTATTGGTTTCTCTACACGCCAGTGTAAACCTATTGGTTTCGATTACTTGATGTGGGAGTCGGTCTTCCCGAAGCGCGACGATGTCCATTTTATATTGTTTCGCGTTTTCTACGACCGTCTGTATCGCGCCTGGTTTATCTGGCGTTCGAACATTCCACGTGCCGACGCGTATATCTCGCTTTTTCCGTTTTTTCCCACGTCTTCTTTTTGGAGAGTCGGTGTTTTCTTGATGATTTGTTCCGTTATGGTAGTGTTGGGTCATCACACCTACGCTTACCGGGTTTTTCGTGAGATTCTCTTTGTATATTGATTATTTATTTTTGTTCCCACGAGTTTTGGGGTTTCAAATAATCCGCCATATCAGAGCTCCTCTTTGATATGGAAAGGTCTGCTTACTGCTTACGTTATAATACAGCCGGTATACCCTGGCTGCAAACCATCCAATGGGCATGGTGACGCGTAACACCCTTGATTAGGGGTGGTAGATCTTTGTATGTTACTCCTCGCTAGCCTGTCTGCCATGGGTGGCCCTACTGGAAGCATATGCCTCCGTCAGCATAGCCTGATTGATTCAGTGTAGTTTAAGCCCCCGCACCACGTCAAGGTTTCTACCAAGCGAGCGAGCCTTTTGTACCATAGCAAATGTTTTCTTGGCCTTGACCAAAGTTACCTCCACATGTGTGTTAAAATACAACTGATGCTTGGAAATAAACTTATCGAACGCATGTTCATTGGGTTTGTACTGTCCTTGCCCTTTTTTGGTATAGGCTGAATGATTGCTGTTTTTCAATGCGTGGAATAGTGTGCATTATTTAACGCGTTGTTAAATAGAACCATGTACATGTCCATTGCTAATGGTGGTAGATACTTGACTACGATATTTGGTATTCCATCTATTCCTACTGAGTTCTTGTTTCTTAATTAGTCGAAGATACCCTGGATCTCCTCCTTCGTTATTAATAGGCCCTGTTATTAGGGTTAATATCATTTGCCAAATTATCGTCATTAAATTCGGTAAAACCGAGATTCTCTGATTGCCAATTCGAAACTTCATTTCTAAGGTGCAAGTGATTCACTAGAACTCTGTTTCCCAAGTCATACAATAGTTTCGGTGGATGCTTTTATTTACCATGTACATTTCCTGAAAGACAGCTCCGACAGTGTTCGCCTTTTCTAAGGGATCTTCTATCAGAAAGCGCTCATTATTGAGGATAGGCTTCTTTGTATCTATGCCTATGTTGATTAACATTTGTTTGTTTTCGTCCTTACGTGGTAAGTGGAGACAGGGAATCTCATTTTGATTATTTCTCCTGAATATCTTATTAATATTAACATTTGTTTGTTTTCGTCCTTACGTGGTAAGTGGAGACAGGGAATCTCATTTTGATTATTTCTCCTAAATATCTTATTAATATGTGGGAAGTTGTTCGGGTTGTTAGATTTTATAGCCCGTATTCTGTTGTTCCAATACAAATTTGTTGCTATCTATAATTCATCATCATCAGCACTACAACCGGGAACCGGTCTTGGCCTTATTTAGCAAGGCTTGTTAAATTTTCCATAATGATTCTTTTTTTCCGGGCAAGGTTATTAGTCTTGCGCCAGAGGCTATCTATAATTAGCTTTTAGTAATTGTTGGAGGTTTTTTAATCGGGAATTCTGTGATATTATCTCCTGGTCGTGTCTGTCAGTAAACTGTACAATTATTTTAGTTTTGTTAGCAGGCTGCCTTTTTTTTCTGTGATGTGCGTTTATTGTTGTGTTCTTGTACAAGTTCATATTGTCCGGTTCCGTTGTTTTAGGAATTGTTTTGTCCATTGTTCGTTTTATAGTTTCGTCCATTTGGTGAATGTATTTATCGATTTTGTCATTTGTCAGGTTTCTGTTTGTTGGTAGGTCGATATCGTTCGAACGTAATTCTTTTGTTAACGATCTGGTGAATTGTGGCTATCGCATTGCCCCGTAGTTGTAGGGTTGTGGGACCACGAATTCCTCCAGTTCTGCTAGTTCGTTTGGAAGCTTTATTACGGCCATGAATATGTGGCGGTTCCTCCAAACCCACACGGTCCACTTACCTGAAAAACCCCGATAACTTCATCCCAGTCTGCATAGGTTTTTGCTAATGAAATCACACTAAACACCTGTAAATGCTTCACGCATCAAACAGATCAAATTTATTTAACTAAAAGTCCCTGTAACGAATCCTTACCTTTCATGCATCTCTTCGCATACAAATTCCCTGTAAGAATTCTTTCCTAACTTATCAGGAGTTCCATAACCAATTCGGCACCTTCGGTGCCAGGCAAATTCCCCTAGATGAATTCCTGAAAACAAAATGGTTTGGTTTACATACAATGTAACCATCATAACAGGGATCATAAACATTGCGTCGCCTATTTCCCGTCCTCACCAAGTGTATCATAAATCACCATACATACACATTGGTTGGCGACCTACACCCAAGGTACCAAAACAAATATACGCATCTCGCGTCTCAAGGCATCAATTAAATCCTACAGCACAGGCAAACGTAGCAAAAATAGGAATTGAATACCTACCCTTACCAGCAATGCCATTAACATCATTTCCCGGTAATCAAGCTAAAACCAATTATCACATTTCCACATTGCATTGCCCCTATTTATTTAGCCGCAATGCACATCTTAGACAAAGACCTAAGCGTTTCCTTTGTCTTCTCATATTTCGGGATCTGCTTCTCATCAGCAGCGGCATGAGCAAACAAAAACCAGTAGCATCCAAGGAGATTCGGTTTGTGTGCTTTACCGAACTCACATCTCATGGATACATCTTATGCCCTTTTCGTCGTTTCAGGTTCGTTCTCATGGTTTGTCCCATGAAAGAACCCATGTATACACATACATGTGTACTACCAACGAACTTCACTGTCCCTTTGTCCTTACCGCCTGTCTGCTTCGTTTATCCATCGCCTTCGCGTGTGTGTTGAATATTATGATCCTCACGATCACCCATGCACACATCAAAATCATCATCATCGGCACTACAGCCGGGAGCCGGTCTTGGCCTTATTTAGCAAGTCCTGAGGCTTGTTAAATTTTCCATAATGATTTTTTTTTCTCCGGGCAAGGTTATTAGTCTTGCGCCAGCCCATGCACACATACTACCATTATGAGATCTGGTTTTCTGTTCCATAAAGAGAGACTTTACGTCTCTCTTGAGGTAGGTAAAACGTATCCTTAGTGGAACGCTTCCTCTCTCTGGGAAACTCACCCCATTAGCGAGTCGGCTCTGCACGTGTCCAATTTTTTATCGCTGAGTCTAATTACATCCTGCTCCCTGTGGCGCCGCCGAGACACATATATCCGAAGTCGAGTCGGGAAAGCGCGCTTTAATTCAAGTGATTTAATTTAAATCCCGTTATTGGAAGTACGCAGGTCGCGGATAAAGTAAACGATCACGTGGATATTTTTTGTCGCTGCATCTTTTGTACTTTTAAACATAAAAACAGTGGGCATCAACCAGAAACGTGTGATTCCATAAATTAATCTTAATTCAGATTTTTCTCGCTGCATCATTTGTTCTGGATGTCAACACAATACGATGGTCAACCTACATGTTAATAAATAAATGTTTAAATAAAGAACTAACGTCGAACAACGTGCGTCATTGTTTTATTTGTTCGGGTGATGAGTTTCCAGGTGAGCAGTTTTCTTTCAGTGTTTGATGGAACATTTTTGGAACCTTAGGACAGCTGGATGGGGATAGGAGTGAACCGACTGCCCGTGTCTGGCACAATATACTCTTCATCCCCACATAAGCACGGTGGTCACTGTCGTATTCAATTGTCCGTTTCTGTTATGTCTGTTGGTGTTTAATAGTCTCAGTCGTGTGTCAATAAGCATATCTAGATAGGATCTACTGTGGCGGTTCTCTCGAACGTCACCATGCACCTTGCCATTTACCTGGATAGAAACCCCGTCTAGGACATGCAAAAGGGCATAAAGAAAGCATGCATTGTGACAGTTCCATTGAACGTCACAATTACTGCGAGTGATGGTTGTCATAGGAGAAATGCCTAACAGCGATGATTCTGGCTGGCATTAATCGTATCAACATCAGATACCAATTCTCTAGAGACAATTTCACCGGTTGTGTGTTGCGTCATCGAATTTCTAGTAAAAGATTACAGACGCGGCATACATCCGGGGAACACATTCGGCGCTACCCGCATACACCAGCGATGCTGCGCACCTGCGCGAGGATCGTAGCATGCAACCATTACACAGCAAATCATCCAGGCGACGAAGCTTGCTCCTTTATCTCACGCCCGAATGTCGGAATCAATGTTGCAACATTGTATCATGCACACGAGTGTCCTGGGTAAACCACCATCATCGGTGCGACGACACACTCGTCGTGTGTGCTTTTGTGTGGTGTCAGCATTTTCAACCCTTCGTTGGGATGCTGGTGCCAGCAGCAGATCGTTGCTCATGGTGTTGTGGATCTGATAATCCATGGTCTACTTACGGTGGACATACACACACATCATGAGTGGCAGAAAAAAGCATCTTTTATGCTTCGCGACCGGTGTGCCGATTTGAAGAGGATCGCACCATATATGGTCATAGAGGCGATGGATGGGATTTTTGCGTTCTGTCGCTTCGGTGACCGAAGTTAGGGGTGGTGGCACGAGAATGTTTGGAAGATACGGTCGGAAATTGCAAGTGGTGAAGCCAGGTCACATTATGTAACATTGAATTTTTAAACACTTTTAAGCACAGTGCCGAGTGACTACTAATTTTTGTAATCGTGGACCTTTGTGTGTTCAACACGCGTTGAACACACCTTCCACGAACACCGAGTTCTTTTTTGTGTTGTGGGCTGGCGTCAGGAACAATGCTGTCTCCTGACGTGCAACGATGATTCGGTGTTGTTGGGCTTCGCCGACTATGTTGAATGTCGTTCTGCAATCGTCCACCAACAAAGGTATTCCGTTGGTGGGCCGGGGGAAGGACGTCAGGAACGATATGCGCAGTTCCTTGCATGCAACGATGTTGATTCCGTTGGCTGGAATCAATGGCTGTTAATGATTTGTCAATGTAAATGATTACCCGTGGTTAACGGTGATAACCCCAAAAATAGTCTTCCAAAATGAAATAACAACTCCGTGTGAAAGTCACTGTTGTTAAATATTAACTTTATTTGATATGATTCATTAAATTTTACACGATTAGAAAATTGCGACGTGGTCCGCAAGAGCAGCAAACGAAAAAAGAGAAAGTAAACATAAGAAATGGTTGTCAAGTGACAACCAACAGAATTCATAAATGTCAGCTGATTGCTGAGATTGTTAATGGTGATGCCACATATTGTTAAAGGTGATGCCACAAATTTAAATATTGCGAATTCGCCGGTTGTTTCGAATGCGAATCCGCAACAACCTTTGAATTTGTAAATACATGTAAACCCTTTTATACACAGTGCCGAGTGCCTACTAATTTATGTAATCTTGGACCTTTGATTTTTGTAAATACATATTAACACAGTGCCGAGTTCCTACTAATTTTTGTACATTTGAATCGTTATTTACATTACACCACGAGCCAAGTGATTTTATGTAACGTTTGTCAACACTTGGGATTTTGTTTGCTTTGTGTGGAACGCTAATAAATGAATAATATTGAAAAACAGTGGATTGTTTTGATTCTTTACCTAAGGAAGTCGTGACAGTTGAGTGAGGGATTAAAGTGAACCAGTGCACCTGCTTGCACAAAGAAGCACTAGAGCGCGTAAAACACCCACACTACTTCTAGGGAACGATGGATATTCCGTAGCTAGAAGGTCAGTTTTATATTCTATGTGATATTGATCTAACCAGCTAGCCAGTTGATATCATCTACTGTTGGACATACAATTTCCCAAATCTTTATGTTTGGCGTTCATGTCTCCACCTATAATAACGTAGTTTTTATCTAGTATGGTGTTTTATATTCTTACCACTTGATTTGTAGTGTTATATTGGGTGTTCATGTTGCCATTTGTGGTATTATGTATCGGGCCTCGGGAAATTTGTTGTACTACTTCTATTTACCCCTTTGTGGGTGTTATCTATGTAGTATGATAGGTTGTTTCCAATCGTCAATGGTACTCCAATACTGTTATTAATCGTGATGTCTGATTCTGTCGCCAATTTCTGTTTCAACTGTCAAACGGCCGCCCTTCTCCCTTATTTAGGTCGTGGTTTCTTCTTCTATCATCATATTAGCTCATTCAATCTTGGATACCGTTGGCCGTAGTTGCGAGGCACCGTTGTGGTCCTCTATCACCTGTGAAAGAGGCGTTAGCAGTTCACCGTTTACCTGTGGATAAGATTCCTCGAAAAGGCTCAAAACTGTGGCTATCTCCGCAGGAACGACGAACAAAACACTGGTTAACCACTCGTAGTACAATCTTTATTTACTTTACAGTCTTCGGCCAGTTATTACGGATTGACGAATTTTAGGATTTACAAACTTCGTGACATATACATATATATTGACATTCTCGGACTTATAGGATTTTTTTCTTTATTGCGGAAATTTCCTCGTCGCGTCGTGCAATTTATAAACTTTTCTTTGCCTTCTTTAGTATTTTTTTTCTTTATTGCGGAAATTTTCTTATCGCGACAGCGCGCACCAGTTCTATTGTACCTTTTTCTGCGACGATCAAGACAACACTCTACTCTCTTCGAATCTCCTCCCACTCCGAAAAGGAATCCAGCTTCCACACGATTCACAACCGAACAAATGTATGTTCGTACATTCAACATGTGGATCGTGTGCTTTTCCATTACCTTACCACACAGATTATATTTTAACAATAAAATAAACAATGGGAATGGCGGAAGCCACACGTAACACCAGTTGGAGTTGCAAACATCGATAGAGAATTTCAAGTTCTGCTATAAAGAGATTATGCTGATGTTCCTCCGGTGCATAAACCAATATCGCATACAACCCTCTTCCTTGCTGAAGCGGTATGTGTACGATGTATGCTTCAAGCACCCGGAACCTGCGCACTTCTCCACTATATATTGTAGCGAGCTTAGGGTTCGCTGGATTGATTATTTCCAGTAAACAAGAGCCATTAAATCGATTTCTAATTAATATCACACTTTATTAATTTGTTTATAACAACCGTACTTATCCCGTACACTCAACGATTTTCTTTCTTATCGCTTGCTTCGCTTTTTCTTCTCTTCTCTGTCACCATCAGCTGTCTCGACGTCTTTTTATCGTTTTTCACATTCTCATTTCGTTTCCGTCCGTTCCATAATCTGGGATGTTCTAGTCTCCAGTTTCCAGTACTTTATAGAATATTCCAGTGCTTGTTTTGAACTTTCCCGAATATTCCAGTACTGACTGACATATGCGTCACACTACCCTCCACCTAGATTAGTTCCTCCCGAACAAAGTTCACTGGTCTTCTGGGTTAACAAAAATCGCCAGTCGGTCACGATGTACCACTTTCATTTTGGCGTTCGGTCTTCGCTGAATCCTATAGACAACGTCGTTAATTCTTGTGAGGACTTTATACGGACCTTCCCAATGTTGCTGCAACTTCGGGGATCTTCCTCTTTGCCGGTGAGGGTTGTAGAGCCACACGTTATCGCCTGCATTAAATCCGAATGCGTTGGCTCGAACGTCGTACCTTGTTTTCATCCTGTCACTTGATTTGCTTTCTCCATTCGGCTACGTAGTCTTCGGTCTTATCTATGGCGTCTGGAAGTATTCTCTCATGTGAAGCCAGTAAAAACGAGATCGCAATTTTGAAAGTGTCTTATTAACTCCCAAATGTCCACCGGAGGCCCCGTCGTGCATTTCTGTTAGAACATCTTTCACTTTTGATGGTGGGACTAGAATCTGCATTCGATGGGATTTTCAGTCCGCGGCTTCCCATTTACGCTTAAGAATACCATCTTCCACCAACAAGGAATTCCATTGTGCCCAATATGCCTTAAATGTTCCACTCTTGTCGGAAATATCGTTCCAAGTTGGCCGCTCGTTCTTTTCTTTGTGTTCTAGCATTAGCGACATATCTTCATCCTGAAGTTGAGCTGCGCGTATAGCATCACTCGTCCACCCATCTAGTACTTCTACTTGTACATTTCGAAGGTCGTACGCCTCTTCTTTCTCTTCCGCTCTATGTTTACAATCTGGCTTACATGGTCTTCTTGATAGAGCGTCAGCGTTATTATGCACCTTCCCTTGACAGTGGGAAATTTGGAAATCGTACGTTTGAAGTCGTCCGATCCATCGAGCTATTTGTCCTTCCGGATTCTTAAAATTATACAACCATTTCAGGGCGGCATGATTCGTTTGCAGGTGGAATCGACGTCCGTAGAGGTACTTGTGGAAATTCTTAACGGCTCCTACGACAGCCAGCAGTTCCTTTCTTGTTGCGCAGTAGTTTCTCTCTGGCCTAGATAGAACTCGGCTATAATATGGGACAACTCTCTCTTTACCATCGACTTCCTGTGACAGCACTGCGCCGATTCCTGTGTTACTTCCATCAGTATCCAATATAATTGGTCGATCCGAACTTGGGAATGCCAATGTTGGAGTCTTACATAACTCGGCCTTCAATGTGTTGAATGCTGCCTCACACTTGTCTGTCCAATTGAATTTTTTGTCTTTAGCCGTTAGTTCGTGTAGGGTTTTAGCCACGTTAGCGAAACCTTTAACAAACCGTCGGTAGTATGTCGCTAGTCCCATAAAGCTTCTTAACTGTTGCTTATCTTCTGGAGTAGGCCACTCTTGGACAGCTGCTATCTTATCAGGATCCGTTTGGACTCCTGCAGATGAAACGATGTGTCCCAGGAATTTTACTCTCCCTTGGAAGAGTTGACATTTCTTCAAATTAAGCTTTAAGTTGGCCTGTCTTAGTCGTTCGAAGACGGAGCGCAGATTATTGATGTGTTCTGGTAAATTCCTTCCAACACCGATGATATCGTCCAAGTACACAAGACACGTCTTCCATGTAAGTCCCCGTAGAACACTTTCCATTAATCGTTCAAACGTTGCTGGAGCATTACATACTCCAAAAGGCATCACGTTGAATTGATAAAGTCCGTTTCCGCTCTCTTCTCCTTGTCCTCCTCCTTCACTTCCACTTGCCAGTAACCGCATTTTAGGTCCAATGTTGAAAACCACTGAGCTCCAGAAAGGGTATCCAGTGTGAGGTCGATTCGAGGAAGTGGGTAACTGTCTTTCTTCGTAACGTCGTTTAACCGGCGGTAGTTGACACAAAATCTTGTTGTTCCATCCTTCTTCTTGACGAGCACTACCGGCGAAGCCCATGGGCTCGATGATTTCTCGATGACTCCTTGCTCTTCCATATCTCGAATCATGTTGCCTACTTCTGATGGTTTGGCCAACGGCAGTCGACGAGGTGGCTGTCTTATAGGTCTTGACTCACCCGTGTCAATGCGATGTTTAACTATACCGGTGCGTCCGAATTTATCATTTCCTGTCACAAAAATATCAGAAAAATCGTTCAGCAGTGATTCAACGCTTGTCTTTTCTCCGTTCGTTAATCCGATTTTCTGGGGCATCAGCCTATTAACCACCGCCGGTGCACCAGAGGGCTTTTGAATTGAATGGTCCTCTTCCCTTGTCTGAATTGAGCTTATCACTGACAGGGGTGCACATTCTGCGATTACCTCTCCTTTTCTTATTGCCCTTGTAGGCGCTGTCGAAGAATTTGCTTCTGTCCTCTGCTATTCAGATTCCGGTCCTCTAGTTCCTTTTTCAACTCAGGAATGCGAAGATCCTCCAAATGTCGATCTGACATCGTCACAACACGCTTTCACAGCTTATTTACTTCACCAATAATCAATCCCACTTCTGACACCAATTGTAGCGAGCTTAGGGTTCGCTGGATTGATTATTTCCAGTAAACAAGAGCCGTTAAATCGATTTCTAATTAATATCACACTTTATTAATTTGTTTATAACAACCGTACTTATCCCGTACACTCAACGATTTTCTTTCTTATCGCTTGCTTCGCTTTTTCTTCTTTTCTCTGTCACCATCAGCTGTCTCGACGTCTTTTTATCGTTTTTCACATTCTCATGTCGTTTCCGTCCGTTCCATAATCTTGGATGTTCTAGTCTCCAGTTTTCCAGTACTTTATAGAATATTCCAGTGCTTGTTTTGGACTTTCCCGAATATTCCAGTACTGACTGTCATATGCGTCACAATATTATATATAAACGAAATTATTGCATTTTATGATTCTAAAGCATTTTTTAAATGCGTCTATGGGTGAAATGCGTTTAACGTTTTAGGAATTTTCGCGCGTGTACGAACCAAATGAACATTTGGTAGGATAGGATTTGAATTTTAACTAGGGATGGAGAAAAGGAAATGTGTGAGGCAATTGGTAGGGCTTTCGCGGAGCACCACACTGCCACTGTTATTCGGGGGTCTGTGTATATGGAATTTAGTCTGATTTATTTCAATAGGTGGCCAAAAACGGATCACCGATTCTTAAGTCCTTGTAAAAAACATTCCATACCAATTTGCATTGATGTAGATGATGAATTTTTCGGTGTGATAAAGTATACCGATAAAACGAGTCATAAGGTAAAATGCAAAAATACAATCCACTTCTAAAGCGTCAGCAACAAGGATAACTCGTGAAATATATTCAATCATTTTAAAATGAGTTTATTTACTTCCCACTTTTTACTTTCAGGTTTCATTAGTACCCTACGAGTGTATGTGAATGACAAAAGAAGGGTAAAACACAAATCCACTCTCAATCATCGTCCCGCAGTTGACAACGTCACTTAACTACCATGGGCAAGAAGAACTCCAAATTGAAGCAGGACACCATCGACCGACTTACCACAGATACGTACTGTAAGTTTTGCAATCGTTTCTTCTTCCTTTTTCAATTATTTCTATTCGTTTTGACTTTACATTGAATATAATCCGAAATGGTGCATCGTTTCGTTCGGCATGATCCCGAGTTCATTTGAAATATGTCCTTGTCTTCCTGTTGGAAAAATGATAACATAACTGTACATTATTGAAATGTTAAAGTTAAATGAGTTGACTTTGACGGTGGTTGAAATTCAATGATGTTTGTGACCTGTAGATAGATGTGTTTATATTCCACCACCAAGTGATTTAGAAGTAGTCCTGTTGTACTCCTTGTGCCTTTCGATTTGATATTAACAGAAAATTGTTGATGTGCATTTCAAAGGGCACACTCCAACAGGGAGTACTTGATTGTCTAGTCGCTTTTGAACTATTTCCGACAGAATTTGCACTCGTTATCCTTTTTACTTACGTTGCCATTTGATTTCTCTCGTTAGACTTTCCGATGGCAAACAAAAACGAAATAGCTCAATAAATAGCGTTGGGTCATCTTTTGTTAGTGCGTCTAGTAATTTTTGTTATGAAAATAATCTCTGGAATTTGGGATGAGATGAAATTAAATTTTATATTGATTTCTAGAGGAGAAAATAAAACTGATCCATGGATTCTATTTAGTTCTGACTCGATAGTAGTGATGGTAAAGAATGAGACAGGAGAAGGAAGATCTTCCTAAAAGATATAAAAATGAATTTCATCGCTGCAGACGGCTGAAAAATCAAATCGACATCTATTGCCGCCCCAGGAATTTAATTTCAAATACTGGCGGTTTATGAGCTCCAATGACGATTTCAGAGGAAGTAAGTGTATGGCAAAATAAATATTTGCACCCATTTCCTTTTTTATGTATTATAGCTGTTAGCTAATGGATATTGCAGGACTCGAGCATTGGCCGCGTTTTGGGTAAATATTTTGATGGGTAGAAATTTATTGGAATTACTCATCGTTTACTTAATTTGATCTCGAACTAATTATGTATTTCGAAATCAATTGTTGACTAATTTGCAGCAATTGACCTTTAATTGCATTTTATGGCAATCTGGTCCAACTGCGGGTATATTATAATGCCTTCCCAATTAGGGGGGCTTTTAAACGTACATATTGGTGTTGTTGTTTTTTGTAATTTACTTGGTGTACTTGTATTCGGATGGAACATCATACACAGTTCAGGTGCCACATAAACACTTAGATAAATGCAATGAAAATAGCTTAAACATATTTAACTCGTGCAACAGCGCATCTATTTGTATTTCGAAACCCCGAGATTTACACTGTTTCCGGAAATAAAAGTAGCCAAGGACTCCATTACCGCACCCCCACACGATGTACCCATTAACCACAAAAGTTGTCCCATTCAAATTTCTGGTATCCCTTGAGTCCTCTTAATCTCTTCCAATTCGATTGGGTTTAACACTGATTGGTGTGCAAACTTAATTAACGCCACTGCCTGTGATTGTGGTCAATTGGAAACTAGATGTTGTGTTCTTCGTTGTAAGTTAAGGATCCACCCACATTTTATTGACCTTATTAGTGAGAGCCCTTAGGATTGCGTAATCTTTGGGGGATTTTAATTAATGCAAATGTTCACTTTAATAAGGATATCAAACAGTAACCGAGATAATAATGAGTCCTGAACGTTAATAGCCTACACAGGTTGTAGACAAGGTTTCATGTTGTCGGATAATTTGGGCAAAGTCCGAATTGAGAACAAGCCACTTATAATGGAATCATGGAGGATTTATGAAGGATAGATTAGGGTAAAATGCAAATTTCGGAAGAAGGTCATAGGCCCTGTAGTTTGCTTACCTTTCCTTTTGGAGAATCAAATTTATTTGGGTACAACTGTTTGGTCCAGTTATAAGGTCACTTGCTTGGCGGTGCGTTCAGGCGTATCACAATTATAGGTAAGCAAGGGATAATGTAGACAGTGTTTGTAATAAATGTGTATTTACTTTTGCAAGGCAGTTCAATTTCTTGGAACTGATTCCTTTTAGGGTCGTACTCCTTGTAGTACAGGGATACGTTGTTGCAGGTCAAATAATCTAGGTGATATACAGAGGACGTATTTTCGAGTATTAAGAGCAGTATCCATATATTTAAACTGAAATCGGCAATTCTGGGTAGTTTGTGACTAGTATATCACATGCTTATGTAAGTTTGAACTTTTGCTATTAGTTGTGTTTCTGCAAATTGCTCAACTGATAATCATATTATCGCTCAATTGCCTCTATTTAATCCACTCACATTTGAATTGCCTTACCTATATTACTAATAAGGTGGGTTTCATAGTGTCAGCTTACTTAACTAAATTTAAAGAATATATGTTTTTGAAATACCTCAGTATTAAATCTTGGTAAAATGGTAATGAAACCGGATTTGAACTGCTGTATTTTTTAGTTTTGAAACGGTTATTTGGTTTAGAGACTACAAGATAGGTTCTTGGGTATAATTGACGGCTCTATACCTTTGTGGTGATTGGGCAATAAATTAACCATTTAATAATGTAGAGAAAAGGAATCAGTGAGGATTCCTATAAATTGCGCACATGCAACTATAGTGGAGAATACATTGCCAAAGCAGAATCGAAAATGTCATCAGGGCTATATACCAGGGCATTAACGTATCAATCACAGCTTGTGTAGGGAGTTGAGATATCCTGGCATGCAGGCAACCTTTTATAGTGCGGGTTAAACGAGATGAAAAAAACATATTAGAACAAGATCCAGCCCGGGAGTTGGCGAGCGATACCTCGCAGGGGACGAAGCCCTCTAATATTCTGTCATAATTTTTTTCCTCCAACCCACGGAATTGATTCAAGGCATCATTGTTACACCAGTCACAGACATTGTAACAACTAGCCAAGAATTATAAAATAAGTAAACGAAATATTCACATTTTTGACAGTTAACTAATCGAACAAATGATGAATCATTTCATGCAATGTTGTCATAGTACATCGTTTGTTATATTATAAAGGTAAACATTGTTATAAGGACAAATCGGTAGGTAGGATTATATATTGAAGAGGAGAATCCTTACAGTAATTCAGAACGTCTTTACAGCTTAAATTTGGGTGTAATATGTGTTCAGTGTGTTTAGCGGGGACGTATTGCTAAGGACAGTGGAGCATCTACATATAATGTTTTTTTCTTTTTTTTTTTAGTTTTTAAACCACATTTATTTTCCTAATTCTTTTTACATGTATAATATTAGGGGTAAATGTTAAACTCTTTTCTACAATCACAGTCCTTAAATTAACTTACTGGCTCTATGCGAGCTCTCTAAATTACACATTACAACTTGATTTTTATATATGCCTTTCGGCGTACATGTTTTTTTTTTGTTTCTTATATATATATATATATATATATATATATATATATATATATATATATATGAAATAAGTCATATATTCGAGGGACTCCTCGCTTACATCTATATATATATATACATTACGAGGGTTGCCTTTTATATTTCGGGATTAGAGAACAAAAACAAATATTGATCATCGAAAATCACTTTATTGTTATTCAAAATATTCCCCATGAAGATCTATACACTTTTGCATGCGTTTGAACCAATTGTCGAAGCACTTTTGCCACTCTGATTGAGGTATCTCCAACACATGCATTCTGAATGCAGCAACCGCTTCTTCAGGTGTCGAAAAACGTTGACCTCTCAGTTTGTTTTTTACGTACGGGAATAAAAAGAAGTTGTGGGGCTTTTCAGGGCCCGAAGAGCCATGCATCGCTCGATCCCCACTATTCCAGGCGAACGACTTACCTCTCGGTCGAACTTCAGCAAGGTTGCGTAACCTTGCTACGGCATTTACCCCCAGCCAAATCGCTGGAATTAATACGGTTACCCATTCGGATAACTGTTTTGAATTTCTGTTAGGCAGCTTACCTATTCTGAGGGGGTTTTCCTTCCAAAACCCCTTTTTCTCCAACACCACCCCTTAAAGACATTAAGTCCACGGCAAAGATTATCACCTTGCCGTGGCATCGAAAACTCACCCTCGGGCAGGCATTAATTCCTAAAACATTAAGTCCACGGCAAAGCTTATCACCTTGCCGTGGCATCGAAAATTCACCCCCGAGGTGTACATTATTTCCTAAAAAACATTAAGTCCACGGCAAAGCTTATCACCTTGCCGTGGCATCGAAAATTCACCCCCGAGGCGTATATTATCTCCTAAATAAAAAGCATAAGTCCACGGCAAAATCATCACATTGCCGTGGCATTTGAAATCCTATCTTTAGGCACACGTTCTGCCAGGGCAGCTTGTTTCCATAGCCTTATGCTATGGAAACAACATCAACAAAGAGTTCCTTGTTGACTCGTTTATTTGTTTGCCCATGGTACTTCTCGCATGCGGCTTTTTGGTCCCATTGATTTGCTATCGCCGACAAGGTTTCTGCTGACGCAAACCAAACATGTCCCTGATTACCAGCAATCGCTGGCTTCCAATTATCGGTCCCCACGTTCAGAGACCGCAATCAAGCAACGATCAAGATGCAGCCAGAAAATGTTTACTTTCAACATCTGGCAATGGCTGCACCCTATGTTCGTTGCAATGTTTAATCATCGGCAACCGAAATGATGATTTATGGCCTCCCATTAGGATGACCAAATCATCGGTTTGGGTCTTTCACACCCCAGATGCTAGTATTTACATTCTTGGAAAATGCACTAGCGATGTTGCCCTCCATCCACGGTCGCCGAACGATCGTATGCATGGCATACGCACACATGCGTAATGTATGCCTATTCCGTCCGGTCCAATCACGATTAACTACCTCGGGTTAATCGTGTAACTCCGCCTCCTTTTCAGTTTCTTTTGAGGTTTTTCCGTTTCTTTGGTGAGCTCTAGTCACCAGTCAGATTTTAGTCACCAGTGCAGAGGGACGTCACCCAAAAAATCTTAAGCTGGTAAGCTGAGAGTAGATGTGCGTCGATAAATTCGCGAGCGGAAAGTTAATTTTAGTTGCAAAATTCGGTATTCCTAAGAAAAGTTCGTTTGTTAAATTTCCCAAGTAGCATTTTATTGAATTAATGTAATGTGAGACAGTGAAGAAATATTTTAAACTAATTTAACAAAATTCAGACATATGTGCTCTAATGGAATAAAAATTTAAGAAAATTCAGTGCGGCGTAATAAAACGAATATGAACTTTGAATGGAGATTTGTGTTTTATTCCTCGAACGATCGTTGGGTGTAAAAGGAAATAAGTGTCCGTGTTTTGGCATTCTGACTTTTACCCCACATTGGCGACCGCGAAAGTTTTTTTTTATTCGCGTTTTAAAAAAAGTGAACACGCCACCTCCTGAACAATTACACAAATAGACGGTCGGTCCATATAGTGTTTTTAAACGGTGCGCGACAGAAACATTTAACAGACTTTTAAAGGGCAAGTAGAGCCCCACCCCATCTTTAACACCCGAGAGCGTACTCCAGCAGCAGCCCCATATGTCAGCAGGAACAGGAACAACACTATCATCGGACATGCAGCAGCCACATCACTAACAACAATAGTCAACACAACAGGTACGCACAGTAGTTACGTTTGTACAACCAAATTAGTAATTGAGAGAAACATTATTCACACATACATGTATTTAAATAAATATATTCAAAACCTTTTATACTGTTATCGACTGACAACAAATACGTACACGTATCACTACAAATAAATAATATCCCTGTTTTTAAATAATTATTTTGTAATTCATATTAGTGAGACAATCAAAAACATTAAAAAAAAACAATCCCCTGTTTAAGAACTCAACTACGACAGCTTATTAAGTAATTTAATAATACTTCGATCACTCTTGCGTTGTATATATATTTTTTTGTTTTTTTTTTTTTTTTGCTGTCTTACCTTAGTTTGTTCCTTCGAGGGATTCAGCATTTAAAATTATTGATGATAAACTAAATAAGATTGTTATACGGAAATCTATAATATAAAGAGTCCAGTAGTGATAAAACAAAATTCAAGCGTTCTTGGATTTGCTTTCCCAAAACAGTGACAAACGACATCGTTCTAGAAATTTATACATATGCGTACATATACCAACAAATGTAAAAGCCGTATAAGTGTTTACCTTTTTATCACATTCCCTATCGACATAGATAAATTACGAAACTGAAATTTTATTAAAGAAATAAAATATTAAGATTTCTAGCAAATGCGCTTCTCATTATATTAGCAATCTAAATAGTTCAATAATTACTAATTGTAACGGCAACAAACCGATAACTCGAATTCTTAATTTGCACAACCTTATTGACAGAATAACGATTTTTGTAAGCCCCCTTCCGGGGTACTAGCCACAAACAACACAATAAAATTATCGAGGCACATACTGTAATCATTCGTAAATTCCTAATTCAATAGGCCTGTTTGACATCAATAAAACAACACACCCCTAGAACATTTATAGAGACATTCTATCTCAAGTGTACTTAATTTCGATTGCTTTCCTTAATTTTTATAAAATTTGTAAACCCTTTCGGGTACGTCGCAACACGAAACCAGTGTTTGGCGCTCAATTAACTCACACCTCAAACACCACGTTCAATCCGAGAACCACACATTCTCACAGGTTCAATAAAATAACAAAAAATCGAACAGCAACTAGGGAACATTTTTTAAGCTCCTTCAGAGCTTCCCTACCCGAAAATTTAAGAAAACAGAGAAGCTTGGAAGCTACTAGAAGTCTTACACATTGAGACACACGCACGCTAGGCTAACTTAAACCTTTTAAATTTAATTCTGTTTCAATCAGTAAATCGAAGTTTTCATAATTTTAAAATTAACTTGTATATCAATACCGTTCAATCCGTTTATTAGCGACCAATCGACCACTTATCCGCGACTCGAAGCAAGCCCACAACTCGATTCCCCCTTTGGCTCCACTTGACTCCACTTGACTCCACTTCCGACCTTCGCTCGGCTTATTTTGGTTAGGGAAAACCATTGTTTTAGGACATCCGTGGTTCTCTCAACTTCCTGCGACTCCTTTTCACCCATTGGCCTCCTTTCACCTTTCTTCGCGTCCTCTTACGCTTTTGATCCCAGTTTCGCGTCATACAACCCATAATGGTCAACACGAGGAACACCATGGCCAAAAAGGCTCAGGAACAATCCGAGCCCCTTGAATTTCACGACGCCTCCAGCGTCGATTTCCCCACTGAGCATGTTGATGTTGACCTAGACTTGCCAGTACAATCTGCCCCCCTGGCACCACCGGTTGCCCCCAGTGTCGTTAACCGACCCCAATCTTCTAACGCCCTCCCAACCTCTTCTAACACCCACAGTGCCGGCCAATTGGTGGATTCTGGCATTATAATGCCTTCATCTCGTGCCGGCACCTCACAACAGGCCCATGGGCAACCAGAGTCCCAAGAATTCCACGATGCTTCCAGCCTCGGGAATGGGACTCGTCCTACAAATATAGGACTTCCTCCTTTCGATGAGGAGGACCCAGACCTTTGGTTTGCAGTGGCAGACCGCATCTTCCAGGCCTCAGCCTTGCACGACGAACAACTTCGTGCAGTCGAGCTGTTGAAAGTGCTTGACCGCGCTCAGCGACCGCATGTTGCCCACATAATAAGGTCGGCCGGCCGCAACCCGTATAGCAACATGCGTGAAGCTCTGCTCGACGCTTTGGACGAGCCTGGAAGTGTGCGGCAACAACGTTTAGCCGCTGTAACCAACCTTTCTGGGATGAGACCATCTCTTTTCCTGACCCATTTACGCTCTATAGCGGGGACCAGGATTGGGGACGACCTAATAAAGCCTCACTTTTTGAGGTGTCTTCCCCAGCATGCCCGTTCGGCACTTATAGCCCAACCCAATCAGAATTTGGGCTATTTATCCAAAATTGCGGACGCAATTATGGAAAGCTCAGATCAGTATTCTGAGCCTCCTGCGTACCAGGTAGCGGCGGTTTCTCAACACGCCGCCCAGCCTACACGGCACCCTCGTCTGCCATTCACAGCCCCTCAATTGGTCCCGACTCCCCATTCTCCTCAAGCTCAATTGCCTCTTAGAAGGCCCGCCTCAACCAATTTCCCTCAGGGGAATCCAGAGGCAGGCCCCAACGTATTTAACCAGAGAGGTCCACCACCACAATTAACCCCCGCTGACCTTCGGGCGCTCCAAACCTCACTCCTCCGCGAAATAACTCAATTGCGTGCGGAGGTGAGGAACAATCCTCGAAGCGCCCAGAATCGAGCCATGCCGAGCCGCCCTATTAATCGGCAAAATTTCTCCCAAAATGCCCCACGGAGGGCCAATTCCACCCAAAATGGCCCTCACCGGGCCAATCCCCAGCGAGCTCCGGCTCGACCTCACCGTAACGGCAATACTAATAGGCAGAATATACCTGATAATGCCGTTACTCTGCCTTGGTGCGCCAATCACCAACGATATGGTGATCGCGCATTTAACTGCAAAGCGCCTTGTGGTTGGACACAACCTTCCACCAACCAAAGGCGCTCTTTAAACTAATTTTGCCGACCGACACCCTCGCGCAATCGGCCGGCACTCATACGATAAGTCGCCTAACCATCCGGGATTCGAAACTGAATATCGCTTTTACTGTCGATACCGGCGCCGATATTTCAGTCCTCCCGCGATCGTTTGCTCCGCGCAACCGCGTGCCAGCCGCACTTAAATTGTCAGCTGCGAATAATACGCCGATACTTACGTACGGACGTAAAAAGCTGACACTCCAATTGGGTCTTTGTCGTCCGATTACTTGGCGTTTCGTCATTGCGGACGTGAACGAACCCCTGATAGGTTCCGACCTATTAGGTGCACATAATCTGTTGGTCGATTCGACCCATAACAGACTTGTGGCTCCAACCGCACCCCCCTTGCCCATGACGGCATCTCCAGCGGCAACTTCAGGGGCCACAGAGTGCATAGACCCATTCCAGGTTATGGTACAGGAATTTGTGAGTACAACAATTCCTCTACCTAACCAACGCCGACATAAAGCCACGGTGTTTCATCATATAGAAACACGTGGTCCCCCGGTGAGCCAGCGTCCACGTCGACTGGCTCCGGAAAAATTACGTGAGGCGCGCGCGGAGTTCGAGCATATGATCGAACTAGGTATCTGCCAACCGTCGGACAGTCCCTGGGCAAGCCCACTCCACTTAGTGAAGAAACGTTCTGGTGAGTGGCGCCCATGTGGCGATTACAGGCTGTTGAACGCAGCAACTGTCCCGGACAGATACCCAATTGCACACCTCTACGATTTTTCGTACAAGTTACGAGGGTGCAATGTCTTCACTACCCTGGATCTCACCAGGGCATACCATCAAATTCCGGTGGCACCAGAAGACATCCCCAAGACCGCAGTCATTACACCTTTCGGACTCTTCGAGTTCAAAGTGATGACTTTCGGCCTCAGGAATGCCGCACAGACATTCCAACGTTATATCGACACGGCTTTACGAGGTCTTAATTGTTGCCATGCTTATCTTGATGACATTCTCATCGCCTCCAAAGACCACGCCGAACATAAACGCCACTTACGTCAGGTCCTAGAGCGCCTCCGTGAATTCGGTCTTGTCATCAACCCAGAAAAGTGTCAATACGCCAAGGAGCAAATCACCTATCTGGGTTATGTCGTTGACAACCAGGGCATTCGCCCACTTCCAGACCGTGTGGAGGCCCTCATGAAGTATCCCCGGCCTACTAACGTGAGTGAGCTTCGTCGATTTTTGGGCATGCTTAACTTTTACCGCCCAACACTGAAGAACGCTGCCCAGGTTCAAGCTCCCCTAAATGAGTTCTTAAAAGGAGCTAAGCGCAATGATAAGCGCCCCATTAATTGGACAGAAGTCTCAGATCGAGCATTCCAACTGTCCAAAGAACAATTGGCAAATGCCACCTTACTCCGATACCCTCTCGAGGGAGCGTCACTTTCTATCCAATGCGATGCATCGGATACCGCAATCGGAGCCGTCCTTGAACAGGACATTGAAGGCCGCCCGGAACCACTTGGTTTCTTTTCAAGGAAGCTGAGTCCCACTGAGCGACGTTATAGCGCCTACGACCGTGAATTGCTCGCGATCTACAGCGCTGTTAAGTACTTCCGTCATATGATAGAAGGACGTTCGCTCTCAATTTTAACAGACCACAAGCCATTGGTCTATGCGTTCCGGAAGAAGTCGGGAAATGCCTCCCCCCGACAAGAGCGTCAATTAGACCTCGTTGGGCAATATTCTACGGAGATAAAGCATATCTCTGGTAAACAGAATGTCACGGCGGACGCCCTTTCTCGAATGGATACGATTCATTTGCGTACCGCCTTGAATAACACTGACCTTGCCCTAGCTCAAGAGGAGGACGAACAGCTCAAGTCCCTCCTAACTGCCGATACGGCACTAGAGCTCAAGAAAATTACCCTGCGCGACCCTTTGGGCGAAATCTGGTGTGATGTCTCCACTGGAACCGCTAGACCTTACATTCCCGAGAAACTTCGTAAGGGCGTGTTCCAGGTTTACCACAACCCAGCCCACCCCAGCGGCCGAGCAACAGCCGCTGCTGTCCGTCGCAAATTCATTTGGCCCCGGATGAACAAAGATCTCACCGGTTGGGCCCGTGCTTGTCTCCAGTGCCAGCGCTGCAAGGTAGCGCGACATAATGTACTGGAGCCAGCGCAATTCAAGCTTCCCACGGCACGCTTCGCCCATGTCCACATAGACATAGTGGGACCGCTTACTCCATCAAGAGGATTTTCTTATATCCTCACTATGATGGATCGCTGCACGCGATGGCCAGAGGCGACACCTCTCCGGGCAGTTACTGCCGAATCAGTCGCCAAGGCCTTTTACTCAACTTGGGTCACACGTTTCGGCGTACCAACCACCATAACTTCGGACCGAGGTCCACAATTTGAGGCGACGATTTTTAGGCAGCTAACAAATCTTCTCGGCTGCCAAAGGAGTCGTACCACCGCCTACCACCCGCAATCAAATGGGATGATAGAGCGCTGGCACAGATCTCTTAAAGCCTCACTCATGTGTCATAATGACACACAATGGTTTGACGCCCTTCCAACCGTCCTCCTCGGCCTGAGGACA
Organism: Microdon myrmicae; assembly: GCA_963931805.1. Classification (NCBI taxonomy): domain Eukaryota; kingdom Metazoa; phylum Arthropoda; class Insecta; order Diptera; family Syrphidae; genus Microdon; species Microdon myrmicae. The sequence goes on from OZ007502.1 coordinate 107,018,013, forward strand.
AGCATTAAGGAGGACCTGGGTGCTTCGGCAGCAGAGCTTACCTACGGTACCAACCTCCTTCTTCCAGGAGAACTTTTCCTGGATGGCGAAACACCGCGTGACCAACTTCGTGAATTGGGACATCTCCGTGACCTGCTACGTAAGGTTAGGGCAACCCCTGTAACCAGGCACGGCTCCAAAAAACTTTTCGTCCACCCTGAACTGCACAGCTGCACGCACGTCTTTGTCAGGGTGGATAAGGTCAAAAAACCCCTCGACCCACCTTATGATGGCCCATTCAAAGTCTTCCGCCGCATCAGTGACCGCGTCTTCGAGATCGACATTAGAGGCAAGCGATCCACGGTCAGCGTCGAAAGGCTTAAGCCCTGTTTTCTGGAAGCTTCCGCTCCAGAACCACCCCCATCTGCTGATACCACTCCTACACCACCGGCACAACCTCCCCGTACTCGCGCTCAAATGCGCGCCCATAACCAACTTACCACCCCCTAACCTGCCTTACCTGTTTCGTGACTACGTCACTGGGGAGGGAGTGATGTGGGGCTTTTCAGGGCCCGAAGAGCCATGCATCGCTCGATCCCCACTATTCCAGGCGAACGACTTACCTCTCGGTCGAACTTCAGCAAGGTTGCGTAACCTTGCTACGGCATTTACCCCCAGCCAAATCGCTGGAATTAATACGGTTACCCATTCGGATAACTGTTTTCAATTTCTGTTAGGCAGCTTACCTATTCTGAGGGGGTTTTCCTTCCAAAACCCCTTTTTCTCCAACACCACCCCTTAAAGACATTAAGTCCACGGCAAAGATTATCACCTTGCCGTGGCATCGAAAACTCACCCTCGGGCAGGCATTAATTCCTAAAACATTAAGTCCACGGCAAAGTTTATCACCTTGCCGTGGCATCGAAAATTCACCCCCGAGGTGTACATTATTTCCTAAAAAACATTAAGTCCACGGCAAAGCTTATCACCTTGCCGTGGCATCGAAAATTCACCCCCGAGGCGTATATTATCTCCTAAATAAAAAGCATAAGTCCACGGCAAAATCATCACATTGCCGTGGCATTTGAAATCCTATCTTTAGGCATACGTTCTGCCAGGGCAGCTTGTTTCCATAGCCTTATGCTATGGAAACAACATCAACAAAGAGTTCCTTGTTGACTCGTTTATTTGTTTGCCCATGGCACTTCTCGCATGCGGCTTTTTGGTCCCATTGATTTGCTATCGCCGACAAGGTTTCTGCTGACGCAAACCAAACATGTCCCTGATTACCAGCAATCGCTGGCTTCCAATTATCGGTCCCCACGTTCAGAGACCGCAATCAAGAAACGATCAAGATGCAGCCAGAAAATGTTTACTTTCAACATCTGGCAATGGCTGCACCCTATGTTCGTTGCAATGTTTAATCATCGGCAACCGAAATGATGATTTATGGCCTCCCATTAGGATGACCAAATCATCGGTTTGGGTCTTTCACACCCCAGATGCTAGTATTTACATTCTTGGAAAATGCACTAGCGATGTTGCCCTCCATCCACGGTCGCCGAACGATCGTATGCATGGCATACGCACACATGCGTAATGTATGCCTATTCCGTCCGGTCCAATCACGATTAACTACCTCGGGTTAATCGTGTAACTCCGCCTCCTTTTCAGTTTCTTTTGAGGTTTTTCCGTTTCTTTGGTGAGCTCTAGTCACCAGTCAGATTTTAGTCACCAGTGCAGAGGGACGTCACCCAAAAAATCTTAAGCTGGTAAGCTGAGAGTAGATGTGCGTCGATAAATTCGCGAGCGGAAAGTTAATTTTAGTTGCAAAATTCGGTATTCCTAAGAAAAGTTCGTTTGTTAAATTTCCCAAGTAGCATTTTATTGAATTAATGTAATGTGAGACAGTGAAGAAATATTTTAAACTAATTTAACAAAATTCAGACATATGTGCTCTAATGGAATAAAAATTTAAGAAAATTCAGTGCGGCGTAATAAAACGAATATGAACTTTGAATGGAGATTTGTGTTTTATTCCTCGAACGATCGTTGGGTGTAAAAGGAAATAAGTGTCCGTGTTTTGGCATTCTGACTTTTACCCCACAAAGTCATTCGGTGCCAAGTCAGGACTATACGGCGGATGACCCATCAAATCGATGTTTTGGGTGCTCAAAAATACAATTGTCGCAGCCGATGTGTGAGAGCTCGCATTGTCGTGATGAAGAGTGATCCGTCTTCGGCGGTTGGTTTTCCTGATTTCTTGGAAGACAACTGGCAAACAAATGGTTGTGTACCACTCAGAATTGACTGTTCTGCGTTGTTCTAGTGGTACGGTTGCGACATGTCCAGTTTTTCCGAAAAAACAGGCGACCATTTGCTTGGAAGTACTTCGTGCGCGAACAACTTTTGTTGGATTTGGCTCATCTTGAAACACCCAGACAGTCGACTGCTGTTTACTTTCGGGCTCATACGCGTAAATCCACGATTCATCACCTGTCACGATGTCATAGACGTGTTTCGAAGCACCGCGACCGTATTTTTTGAGCATTTCTTTCGACCAATTGACACGAGCCTTTTTTTGGGCGATTGACAAATTGTGTGGGATCCGACGCGAACAAATTTTTTTGACAGTCAAATGTTTATGCAATATTGAATGTATGCTGGTCCCACTAACGCCTAAGGTTGTCTCAATCTCACGATAGGTCACATGACGATCTTCCAATATCAGTTCGCGCACAGCATCAATGGTTTTCGGAACAACAACTGATTTTGGACGACCTTCCGAAATTCATCTTGGAGTGGACTACGACCACGGTTGAATTCACCATACCATCGATAAACACTGGTCCTTGATGGAGCTTCATCGCCAAAAATTGAATTAAGTTCACCCATGCACTGTTGCTGAGTTAATCCACGCCGAAAGTTGTAAAAAATAATCGCACGAAAATGTTGACGATTTAATTCCATTTTTGGGCCGAGATGAATCTTTTAAGTTACTGTAAACAACACAAATAGCGCTCGTATGTAAAAACGTTCTGAGTGCGTATAACCTCAAAAATGTCCAACTTTACGACAGAGCTGTCAATTGCCGGATTGCAACACTAGGGTTGCCAAATCACGAAACATAAGAGGCAACCCTCGTATTATTACAATTTTTTTTTTTTAATTATAACAACCAAAAACTTCAAAACAAAACGAATAAAACATAAAATAAGAAATAAAAAATAAAATAAAAATAAAAGTAATGGGGAGAGGAGGACAGGGGGAGAGGGGACAAGAGGAAGGAGAGCGTTGCTCTTGAGAGGTATACTATATCTGAGGAAGTGAAGTCCTGTCGTCGTTGAGAAGCCACCACCATTTGGGAGATGTTTGATCTTTGGCTGATTTATCTTTTTCACTGATCGCCGTGCTAAAACGCATGCGGGCTGGGGCATTGGAGATATCACTATCATGGAGAATTCGTTTGTCCCTGGCACCACGGAAAGCGTGGTAAATAATCGGGACTCCATGCACGTCTTGGATAAGGCCTTTTTGATCCAAGAAAGGGAACGCTTCTGGGGGAATAAACCCATTCTGGGGGGTATTCTCCAGATACATATCATTGGGATAGAATGCTCCCGCGATGAGATTATTGTCACTGCACATTGCCCTTGCTGTGTGACCACGAATAATTTTAATTATGAAATTGTCTATCCTATTTAACCCTGATTTGTTATACAGGATTTTGTTGGGATAGAATTTTTTGTATTGCGACTCTGGTGTTCTATAAAGTCCGAGGCAGGAACGCAAACACTGCCGTTCGAACACACGAAACTTCTCCATATAAAGTGGAGATATATTATACCATACTGGACAGCCATAAATCAAAACTGGTCGGATGAATGCCGAGTACGAAATTATTTTGACTCTGGGGTCAAGAAGACTACTCCGGAATAGACTTCTTGTCATAGAATATGCGCTTTTACCTGCGGAGAGGGACGCTGCTACGTACTTGTCAAAATATAAATACTGGTCTAGCCAGATTCCAAGGTATCTAACTACAGTTTTCACTTGCAGTGGAAGGTTATTGTTACCTACAATAGAAAAGTGTTTCCAGTTGTATTTTGTGTCCCTCGAGGCCCTGGATAGGGGCGTTCTGAAAAGAATAGTCTCGGTTTTCTGGAAATTAATTTTTAATTTCCAGTCGTCGCAAAATTGTTTTATTTTGTTGAAGTCATCTTGAAGGTGCCTATTGATGTCGTCTATTTTTCCTCCTGTTCTGTACACCACTATGTCATCGGCGTACGCAATGGCGTTTTCGAGAGAACTCACTAGATCACTAGTGTAAATATTGAATAGAATGGGAGAATTCACAGCTCCCTGCTGTAAGCCATTTTTAATTTGGAAGGTCTTGTTGGAGAGTATGTCCCCGCATTTCACCACAAAATGTTTGTCCATTATCATATCATAAATAATGTATAGCAGATATTGCGGCATACCCAGGTTTGTTAACTTATAGACAAGGCCTTCTAAACATACGGTGTCGAAAGCCTTTTCAAAGTCAACCAAGCAGGCGCCTCTACATTGTCGCTTTGCCTTGTTCCACTGTATATCGGAAACAAGTTTCGTCGCTGCATGAACTGTATCATGTCGCGCTCGAAAACCAAACTGGTTGTTGGGGGTGATATCGTTTTCATCACAACAACCTATCAGTGCTTTGTTTATAATTTTTTCGAATACCTTGCTGATGTTGGGAAGCAGGCTGATCGAGCGCAGATTAGGTGGATTGCTCTTCTCCTTACCCTTTTTGGGGATAGGGTGGACTACTGCAGTCTTCCAATGGGTTGGATAGCGTGCATTGTTTAGAGCGTTGTTAAACAAAGTAGTGTATATGTTAGAACCACATTTGGAATGCTATCTATTCCAGATGATTTCTTATTTTTTATTGAGGTAAGTATGTTTCTAAGTTCATCCTTGCGCACAAACATATTTGTATTTTCATTTCTGACGGGAAAATCCGCCCTATTATTTTCGCCGAATGTGATGAAACTACGGTTTTCGGATCGCCACTTGTGAAGTTGATTGCGCAGCGAGCAATGTCTTTGACGGGCATTCAATTTCAATTTCAGTGTTAACATGAACTGATTCGTTAACTCTGTATACTGCTTCGAAACATGCTCCAATTGAATTCGCTTTCTTTTGCGGATCTTCGACTACTATTACTTCATCATTGGAGTTGATGTGCTCTAAGGTGAGTCCTGCGTATTAGCATTATCTGACAATTCTCGGGAGTCCGTGGAATTCGGAGACAGGGAATGTCATTGTGATCTTTTCTTCGACATATTTTCTTGATTTGTGAAAACATGTTCGGTCCGTTTGCTTGGACAGCTCGAATTCTGAATTCTGTTCTGAATTCTCCTCATTTATTACTGCTCGGTAATTATCCCGGATCAGTTTTTGAAGATTTTTAATCAAGGACTTGATTGTTTTGATTTCATTGCTATTTGGGTCACTGAACTGCCTATAGCACAATTTCAGCTTTGAGAGCAGGGTGCTCTTTTGCCTATACAAAGCATCGATAGTTGCATTTCTGTATCGGTGGGTATAGCCATCCATATGAGCTACTTTGGGGATGGAACGATTCATTGTGTTAGTAACAATATCGTTCATAGTTAGGAGGTAATGATCGATTTCATCATTACGGAGGTTTCTATTAGTCGGTGGGTCTATGCCAATGTTGCGTATTTCTCTTTTTACTATGCGATCGAAACGCGACCAATGTGCTTTTCGGAAATCGAAAGAGTGTACCTGGTCATACTGCTCAAGTAGATGGTACTCGTTTGGCACGTGTATTACGGCTCCAAGTCCGTAATGATCGCTATCGTACTCAATTGTGCGAAGACAATTTCGAGTAGTTACCTCGGTATCTGGTAACTGAATTCGATCATCTGTCATAAGCAAATCCAGGAAGGAGTTACCTCTTGGATAAGACGGTGTACTTGTAGCGTACAATTCTAGTTTATGCTCGATCGCATTTGTTTGCCACCAATCAAACAAGGCATTGCCTCTGGTGTTCGAGGTCAGATTGCCCCAGGCACTGTGCTTGGCGTTAAAATCACCTGCCATTAAAAAGTAATTGTTTTCCGAATCTAACTTGAGACTTCGGAAAAGCGTATCGATTTCACTGATAAATTGGGTACCTTGAACAGATTCAGGAGCGTAAGCAGCGACTATATATAGATGGCTTTGACTTTTTAGCGGAATGTCTATAATGCATGCCTCTAGCACCTGGAATTTGTGTACTTCCGTGCTGTAAACGACCTTATGGTGAAGACCTTTCTTAACTAAGATACCCCCTCGGGTAGAGTGTGGTCGATCTCGTCTAATTATGTTATAATTTTTGTAACCCATTTTGTGCCTTTGGTTTAGCTTAGTTTCGCTAGCCAAGAGCACATCTGGGCATTCGGCTTGGAGCAGATTGCCAAAATTATCCCTTCCCTCGATGTGGATTAGTGAATTTACATTCACAGCTATAATTTTTAGGTTAAGTTCAGACGGAGGGTTGAAGATTTTGATGTGGAGAGTTATTTGAGAACAGGGCTGAATAGAGAGTATCTATTCGTGCTCTTTGTTCAGTCAGTGTTCTTTGAAATTCGGCAAATTGTCCTTGCATGGTTAATAACATTGTTATTATTTCTGAATGTGCCTCTGGTGCAGGCATTTTCCCATTACTATATGTATGTTCCACGGATGCTGGTTGCTTAGGAGCACCGGCCATTTGTGCATATGACACACAAGGAGCCACGAAATTGTTGTAAGAACGAGTTTTAATTTTTTTCTCTTCTTCAACTTGTTTCTTTTTGGATTCCAATTTTAATTTCATTTGTTGAAATTTAGGACATCCTCTAAAATTAGCAGTGTGACCTGTATTTTTACAGAGGACACAGGACAGTGTTTTCCTATCTGGAAGCTGTTCCTTACCCAAGGGGCATTCACCAATGATATGGTCGAAGAGGCACTTTACGCACCTGAATTGCACGTGGCAGTTTGATGCCGCGTGCCCGAAGCGTTGACAACGCATACAGTGCAATACGCGATCGATTTTTCTAATTTTTTCCCAACTTATTGTTTGGTGGTTGAGGTGTTTGATGTATCGGAGAGCATCAACTTTACTGTTGCGACTCAGTGATACAATAAAGAAAGGCAATTTGCAATTGCGTTTTCTGGAGTTGGCGGTAGAGAAGAGTTTCACATCTGTAAATTTTAAATTGTCGGTTTCGACATTTTTTAATTCCTCTAATACCTCCTCAGGGGAAAAACATGGATCAACGCCTTTTAGGAGCATGGAGACTATTTTCTCCGATTTCGGGGTGTACGTGTAGTACTCGCTTTTTGTCCTACCCAAAGCAGTCATTACTTTGCGATAACCTTCAATATCATTGCACATTAATTTTATTTTAGAATTATTAATTTTTTTTCTTTTGAAATTTTTGCAAGTTAACTCACCTAATTTTATAACGTCCTTTGTTTCCATGGACGTAAGTATTATAGGCGGCGCCTTTTTCTTTTTGTTGGTTACGATGTGCTGGTTTGTTTGCTGCTTCTCCATCTCCTTTGTTTGCTTCCTGATGTTGTTCCTGATTTTGCCGTTGTGCTGTTGTATTTTCTTGGCTTTGTTGTCGCTGCACCAGGTCTTTTAATTTGAGGATTGCTTGTCTTTGTTTATTGAGTTCCTCTTTTTTTGTGTCAATATCCGCAAGGAGTTTTTCTAATTCCGCCGGATCTGTTGCAGTACCTGTGATATTGTTTTCTTCCTCAGCAGGTAATTCGATTTCACTAGGGTCAAGGTCAACCAATTCGTTGAATTGGTTACCTGCGCCTGTGTATTCGTTTTTCTTTCCTTTTGCATTTTTTTTCGCCGTCTGAATTTGGCTTGTGCCGCTTTGTTATAATACTCGGCTGTCGCTCGAGTCGGCTCCGTGTCATCGCTTTCAGATCTGCCTGGCCCCTTTTCATGAAAGGCGACGAGCTCTTTAGCACTTTGTTTGTTTCCATAATTTTTTATTTTTTTTATTTTTTAAACAACCGCTCTCAGTGGCGGCCACACTGTGTAATCCACACTCGTTCACTTACACTCGCGCGACGAATTTATTTAATTATTATTTTTTTTTCTTTTCTTTTGCTTTCTCCTGTTGTCAGGTATACGTCTTATCTATTTGACGTGTTGGTAACGACTCACTACATATAATGTATATAGGTAGCGGTAGTTCTTATAATTATTGGCATTTTTATATGTTTTTATGGTTAGCGCGGAAGTCATAATTGAAAAAGTAACGATTATTTTACATAGGATCAAGTTTAGAATGCACGAAAGCTATCGGAATTCTTGGAGTAATTAGGAACAAAAAAGAGGAGTAAGCGTATCCATTTCTCAACCCTCTATTACTTAACTAGAATAAATAGTTTGGTGTTATACACAAAATCTGACACTCCTTAATACTTAACCTTTTGGAACCACCCTCCACCATTAATCGGATTCATCTCCATATGATTTCCCATATGTTGATTAATCTTAATCAACTTAACCAATACATTAATGGGTATCTGTAAAAGTGCATGAAAATTCAAATGCATATGCAGGCGGATCATAGAATCCAGATACCACATCTAGAAATTTTTTATGACGGCACAAAAGCTAACATAATGCAAAATGTGCTACGCAAACAATAGCGATCAATTCTATGGTAACGATATGTTGCTATCTGCTACTGCTAAAAAAAGAGATTTTCGAACAGGAAGATGTTTTAGGACGGAGAGTCACTACACCTGTGGGGAGGAAGTGCTGTGCCAGGCATGGGCACTCGGTTCACCTTCCTCCTCCATCATAAAAGTTCCCCCGAGTAATACGCCGAACCAAAAGAACGAAACGGCGCCACGTTTGTCCACAAATTAACTTCGACTAAGGGACACGACTCTAGTTGTACGCCTCCCCGCGCGCGCAACGAGGAGCGGAATGCGCACCGACCGGATTGGTGGTTGGAATACGACTCAGCGATAAACGGCTCTTGCAGAGCCGACTCGCTAATGGGGTGAGTTTTACCGAGAGAGAAAGTGTCTCGTGGTGAAAACAAGGAAGAAGGACTTGGTAATGTATGTGTATGTGTGAGTGAAGATCACATTGGTTTTTTCATACACAAGGCAATGGGAACGAATCTGAAAACAAGAAAAGGAATGATGTGCATCAATGAGATGTGAGTTCGGCTAAGTAAACAAGGCGAACATTATTGGGTGCTAATTGGGGTTTCTGTTTGTTCAATGCCGCTAGTCATGAGAAACAGATCCAGAAATATGGGAAGGCAAAGAAATCGGGTAGATCATTGTCTAAGCTATGCATTGCAGCTGTAACGATAGCCGCAATGCCCATGCACACGGTGCTAATTGATATTAGCTTATTTACAGGGAATTGGTGTTTATTACATCGCTGCCAAGGGTAAGTATACCATACCTATTTGCATTTGCCTATGCTGTAGGATTTAATTGGTGCCAAGAGACGCAAGATGCGTATATTTGTTTTGGTCCCTTGGGTGTAGGTCACCAACCAATGTGTATGTATGGTGATTTATGATACACTTGGTGAGGACGGGAAATAGGCGACGCAATGTTTCTGGTCCCTGTTGTGATGGCTACATTGTATGTAAACCAAATCATTCTGTTTTCTGGAATTCGTCTAGGGGAATTTGCCTGGCACCGAAGGTGCCGAATTGGTTATGGGATTCCTGATAAGTTAGGGCAGAATTCTTACAGGGAATTTGTATGCGAAGAGATGCATGAAAGGTAAGGATTCTTTACAGGGACTTTTAGGTTATACCTTAGATAACCTAGATGCGTAAAGCATTTAAAGTGCTAATGCGATTACGTTAGCGAACCTGAGGTAGTTGGGTAGCAGTTATGGGGGTTTTTCAGGTAAGTGGGCCATGGGTTTGGAGGAACCGCCACACACCCACAGGATTGGCAGTCGACAGCTCGTAGGGGGCTAGACTCCCTACTTAATTAAAACAAAAACACACACACACACGCAGAAATTACAATATTTGCTGCGGAATAATTCGTCGTTTCTTTCGAATCTTACAAACTTATTCCGATCAATTTGAGAATAATGAATAATGCAGATGGCTCGGAAATTGGCCTTTTTTGACACTCTTGATCCCTTTTCGAATTGTTTCGGATATTTTATACATGCTTGAATTAAGCTTATAAATGGGATGATAGCCCCATCAAACCAAGTTGGGCTTTCAGGGTCCGTTGCTTGTCAACATACATTCTGGACTTCAAGTATCCGCACAAGAAGAAGTGTGGAGGCATTAGCTCAAGCGACGATGGAGACCAGACAAAATCTCAATCGTCGAATTGAGGCGACTGACGAACCAAAGACAGTATACAATCAATCTGTACAAGCCGTTACGTTGGAACAAACATTTTTGTATGCATTTCTTAGTTACTATTGCCATTTACATATCAATTATCATGGCTCGATAATTCGTTTTTTTTATACTTCTCTCAGGAGAGACTACCATATAGCGCCCCGAGCTACCAGCAAATAACCGTTGCAGATCTTTTTGAACAGTTGCAGGTTGTAACACTTGCGTGGGGAGAGAATTCCACAGGGTTCCCGCTCTGTAACGGAACGAATTCTGATGAAGGGATGTTCGCGCCGTCGAGAGATGAACCGCAAAGTGGTGCCATCCGTCAGATGCTCTTGTGTAGCGCATATAAAGCGAATTGCGCGGAACAATGCCACGAATCTCCGAAGAACAGTACCCGTGATAATATTTGTAAAACAGATAGAGGTCATCTACGCGCCTTCGATGTGATAGGCACTCTAGTCCCGACGTCAGCACCGTGTCCCGGCCAGGCGGATCGCTCGTTATTGTATGCTTTCAAGTAGGTTGAGGATATACTTACGAGCGGAGCTCCTACCATAAGAGCAGCATTCGGGCGCGAGTCTAATTTGGAAGTTATACAGGAGAAAAAATTGGACTGGAGTAAAATATTTCTTGGCTCTAAAAAGATAATTCAATTTTCCTGAGGTGGACATGGTGATGCTCGACACGTGTTTATGTCAAGATATATTCCCACAGACCGAGCCGCCGCGCAATTTCATGCTTTCTTCAGATTCGAGGGGGCGGGCATTCAACATCAGTTGTGGAACCGAAGGTCCACTTTGCTTTATGAGTGTTGTATATTGTTTCTCCGTTGGATTAAAGCCGGCGAGATTGCCCTTTCCCCATCGCAGGGCCAATCTGGCTACATCTCAGCTGATGATGAGTTGATGCACTAATCAGCCGATTACTCGAAAAGGAAACAATCGTACTATCATCCGCAAAACTGAACACTTTGTTATCCGTTGTCTCCAACAAATCATTTATATGAAGCAAAAACAAGGTTGGAGCCAAAATAGAACCTTGGGGCACCCCCGAATTAACAGGATACAGAGCAGAACACTCGTCGCCCACAACAGACCGGATCGATCAATTTTCGAGGAAGCTGTTCGTCGAGTCGTAAAATTTCTGGAAAATTCCGTATGAACGAAGCTTGCTTAGTAATGCCTCGTGCCAGACGCGGTCAAAGCCTTGGAGATATCCAATGCGAACGTTCTTGACTCACCATGCCCCTCAATCGCAGATGTTCATATATCGGTTATAAGGGTTGAAAGGTCTCCCGCGAACCGTCTGCCACGGAATCCGTATTAACGATCAATCAGAAGTCCGTTGCACGCGAAATACTTAATTACCTCGGTATTGATGACGATTTTCATCACCCTAGATAAGATAGACAGTAATGCTATCTGCCGGTAATTTTGTGGGAGACACGTTTTCTCCTTCCTTTGGATCATTCGAACGTTGAACGTTGTACACCAATTACTTAATTTAGACGGCATTGATGACCTTTTCCATGACATTGGTTAACATAGACAGTAATGCTATCGGTCGGCAATTTTGTAGGAGACACTTTTTTACCTTATTCGATTTTCCAGCAGGTAGGAAATGTTTTCCGTGCCTAAGATAAGTGGAAGAGTCTGCCAAGAACCGGCGATAGTTCTGGAGCAGAGTTCTTAAGGAATATTGCTATCCTGACCGGTTGTCGTCCTACACTCCAGTTCACGCAGAATAGGTTGAAGAGTAGGCGGGCCGAACCTCACATCCCGCATCGAAGATTTTACTGGCGAGATCACAGGTGGCTCCAAAAGACCGGCATCGAGATTTGAGTTCGCGGAAAATAAATTCGTGAACACATGAGCTTAATCCTTTGAATTTGGGACTACTGTTCCGCCACCCGCCACTAACGGGGGAAAAGAGCAGGAAGCGAAGTTACTGTTGACATCCCTTGCCATTGACGAGAAGGGACACGGAGTTTATTGGTCACTCTGTCACTATTAGGCTTCTTCGCGGTATCAATCGCCTGGTTGCACGCGTTTCTGGTTTTAACAAAATTCGTCCTGTTAACCTCGGTGGTGTTGGGGCGCCTCTGCTTAAGAGCTCTATTTTTTGCGGCTGTAACTTGCTCGTATTTTTTATCAAACCAAGCCCTATCGAATGAACATCGTTTGGTGTAATGTGGAATGTAAATCTTCATCGCCGGCAGAATAATCTCCGTGACGGATTCCGGGCACGCGTTACGATCGGAGTCCTAAAGCACACCTGCGACCATAGAAGAGATGCGAGGAAATCATGGCGAAGCTACATAGGTCGGTTATTCGTTTGAAATGGAACCAGTGACGCAGCAACTACCACGGTATAAACGCTGGGCTCGGATGTCAAAAACGGATCCAGGGTGTTCGCATAATCAGCTCGGGCATCTGGCATGCACTTAGGTTCCTCCAAAAGTTGATTCAAATTGCGGCTAACAGCGAACATGTATTGCCAGCCTCCCAGCCTCGTCGTTCTGTTAGAATGCGCCAACCAGCCCGAATTGTGTACATTCAAATCGCCAACGACGACCGTTTCAGAAGCCGAGTGGTTGATCTGTATCCAGTCGACGGTAGGTGAAAGGTGTTCGAAAAATGTCGCTGGTCGATCGTCATTTGGGGATAGGTAAAGACAACAAAGAAATTTAACAGAATTCCTTAGTACGACCTTCAACCACATGATGTCCAAGTTATGGGGTTCCAACGCCTCCGTGTTCTGGCAAACCAGATCGAACCGCGTGAAGACGCAGACGCCATACTTAAAACGGAATCTCAATTAGGGCAAGGATATCAGGTTTCGCTGTTTGCAAATATTGGTGGACGGCGTTTACATTCATATTGGTGAAACCGATGCCCCTGATGTTAAAAATGCCGTGATGAATCGAACCGAGTTTCGGGAACGAACCCAATTACGCGATGACGAATTTCTTAAAGTTCGGTTATTTTTCAGAATAGTTGCATGATGTTCCCCCTGGCATAGCCCCCCGTAGAACCGAATGGGAAACTAGTTTGCCTACGGAATTCTTCATCGCAGAAGGTACCATCATGAATTATCTCGGTGTCAGTCCGGGCCATCAGCCATACATCCGGAACGTAGTCGAAAATTTCTCCCGACGATATCGCGGAATGTAGAGTGTGACGGGGCAGAATCTCAGCTTGGGACTGACTTTTCTTGAAACCGTCCATCAGCCGATATCCGAAGATTGGCTAGGGATTTCTCCCAATCATTTCCGGAGCCTATAGCTTAATGGCGTGGTATTTCACCGGTCGACATGGCGTTGGGGCCCCACCTATCACTCGGTCTTTTGTCGCCTCTTACGACAAGCGGTCCTAGCTGGGAGTATATTCTAACGCCCTACTCACAAGACCATTTGCTTCTGCTAATACCGCTATTTCAGTCTTGCCTTACCAAAACAACCGACCAACGGATATTTTTACACAAAATTCAGTTCGCCAGTTCGATTTTGTATGCATTGGAGTGTCGGGCGTTTAGTTTGCGCAGTTTGTATATTTCTGCAGCTGATCTCGCTTCCATTTCTATGGGCGGACGACTCGCTTCGGTGGAAGCCGTTCTATAGGCCCTATAAATTCTCAAGTTTCCTCTTCTTTGGGCGGATTCCACAGGCTTGGTGTAAGAACTGTAGACCGTTGCTCAAGCACGTATAGGAGCTGCGTACAGAATGAACCATCTACTCACAGAAACTAGGAGCATTATTTTTGATATTTTAGGTCCGCCCAATTCTGGCATCACTCTGTCCAACACGGCGTGCGTTGTTGCCGTCTTCTTTGCCGCGTAGTACATGTGGTGCTTAAAACTCATGCGGAGATTCGGTTAGATTATTTTACGGGTGGATGCGATTAAGTGTCCGCAGACACGCAGGCTAATTTGTTCTACGTTTTTGCGGCTGAACATGAGTACCACCTCTATTTTGTTCTCTACTAGTTCCGGTCCAGCATTTGTGAGCCACATCGTTTTTATTTTCTGGTTTGATTTCTTGGAGGATTTTTGCTGTTGTGACAATTGCTAAATCGTAAGCGTAGTATATGTATCTACTCCTGCCGGTTTATTTCTGTTAGTGCTCCGTCGTATATCACGTTCCATAGAAGCGGTCCAAGAACTTCTCATTGTGGTACTCTCTGGTGTTTCCTTGTATAGGGCCCCGCCGTGCATCACGTTCCATCGAAACGGTCCGAGAAGTGAGCCCTGTGGTACTCCTTTCGGAAGTATTTCTTTGGCCACACTCTCTGTTTCATCTGTTTAGTGCCCCGTCGTACATCATGTTCCATAGAAGTGGTCCGAGGACTGAGTCCCGTGGTACGCCTTCCCGTGATATTTTCTTTGGCCACCCTCTGTTTCATTGTTTAGTTCCCCGACGTACATTACGTTCCATAGAAGTAGTCTGAGGACTGAGCCCTGTGGTACTCCTTTCTGAGGTATTTTTTGGCCACCCTCTGTTTCATTGTTTAGTGCCATGCCATAGATCACGTTCCATAGAAGTGGTCTGAGGACTGAGCCCCGCGGTACTCCTTTCAGTGGTATTTTTTGGGGCCACCCTCTGTTTCATTGTTTAGTGCCCTGCCGTACATCACGTTCCATCGAAGCGACCTGAGGACTGACCCCTGCGGCACTTCTCTCTATGGTATTTTTTATTTATTTTTTGGCCACCCGCTATTTCATATATAGGGTGGCGCAAAATTAATAATCCATTTTGTTTTTGAATTCGGTTTTTACAAAATAAAAATAAAATGATTTTGAGCGATGAAAATCTTTATTTGGACTTTTACAATTTCTTCTGTAAAGTTAAGAGATGACTGCAGCTGTCTAGTTCACAAATGCCAAATATGATTGACGTACGACGCCATTTTCAAAAATTGTAACATCTTCCTATAGGATGATTATTTTGTGCGACCCTATATTAGCACCCTGTCTGTGAAATATGAAACTGCGGTTTTCATTAGGTAGCCTAGTACTCCCAGTTCATTATGTGTTTCCAACCGACAGAGTTAAATGCATTCTTGATGTGCAGCGTGATGGCTGCTTCGTGCCAACAAGCCAACTGGATCCCGGTAACGCCCCATTGGCGATTCTGCACACTTAGGCGATTGGATTCTTTTCCGTTTGAAGATGTAGTTCAAGTGCGAGATTTCTCATCTTCGTCCGTATACTGCCCCAGTCTCGAATAGATAATGGTCTCTAATACCATCCCAGTTGTGGTCAGCTGGTATATGGGATGGTATGATGATGGTTCCTGGGTTGGTTTGTTACCTTTTGATATCAGGACTAACATCTGTTCCTTCCACCATTTTATGATTCTATTTGGCTTGGTGTATATTGTGGTTCCGCCAGCATGATCTTTTTTAGTTTTGGACACTTTGACTCTTTAGGCGGTCCTTTTTATTTTCTTTATGCCCCACCACCACTTGTTGATCGGCTATCATATTTCGAATACGGAGATTTTCGTCTATCGGGAGTAGACTCGTCATAATGGTGTTCATCGGTTCAGGGGCTTTGCGTGTCGTATATTGATATGTCTTAAGGCGGCGCATGACCAATTTGTAGGCACAGCTCCCTAGTTTTAACGCTTGTACTAAGTGAAATAAACGAGGATTCTGCTCTCACTAAATTAAAAAAAAAATAGTTTCTTGAAGGATAAAGTTTTACTCCGTTTAATGGCATTCTTCAGCTGCCTTCCAGCTCTCCTAAATTGGCTGCGGAGCCTTTCGTACTCGGATCCTCCTCTGTTAAGTTGTGTTTCGTTGTAATTTAAGGCATTCGCTCTGAAGCTCGAAGATTTCCTCTTTCTACCAGTATCGTCCTGTATCTGTTCCTTGTGCCTCTCTTGGCATAGCATCGTACACATCCGTCAGGTTTTCCATCAAATATATTGCTCGCTCGTCAATTGAACCTTGCCGCGATAGTAGATCCTCTGTCATAATCTCTAGCACAGCTTCATCAAGCCTAGTGGTTTTCATGCTCTACCTTGCGCATTTGTGTTTCTGCGATTCGGATTGTGCCTCCTTATTCTATAGATATCCGACACATTTCACTCGAGGTTTCTTGACAGGGACATGCTGGCAAAAGTGATGTCAATTATGGACGAGCCTCTTCCGTTGTTAAACGTGGTATTATTATCTCTGTTTGGGAGGACAACGTCTAGGGCAACGAAGGAGTCTAGAAGGATGTATCCCCTTCTATTCATTTGCTTTCTTCCCGACTCGTAGTCCCATGCGCTGAAGTCCCCAGCCGCGACTGCTATGTGTTTTCTTCTCACAGCCCAAAAGAATTTGCTGATTAGTCCTTCGACTTCGTCGATTCTTAGGGTCGGAGCGGCATAGCAGCTTACATAGTATACTCCTTCCATTTTTGCCCAGTAAAATCCTGTAAGTTCTTCGATGTCTTTTCCTTGAGAGGACGACTTCCCAGTAAACCAGATTGCTGTTTTGCCAGTGGGGTTCTTTTTCATTCGGTGTGCATTGGAGGGACCTCTATTCGGCTCGCTCACCAGTAAAATGACGGCCGGGCATTCTAGTGTCGTTCGAGCTAGAACAAAATAAAAAATGTACGTAAAGTGCAAAAATGGAAACGACCTAGAATGTCTTGCGCGATCCGGCTTGTGTTACGGTTTACTTGGAGTAGGTGTATCTTTGATTTTCTTAAATCCATGCACCGCTTTCCTGTGCACTAGGCGTCTAGGACCAGTGACATGCTTATTACATTCTTTGGTGCCATCTAAGTATTTTGCGTATTTAGGTGACTTTGTGCATGTTTTTGTTAGGGATCTTTTCTATCCACACCTCAGATAGGTTCTAGATCGGTCGACCTCGTTTTTACACTGCCTTACTACATAACCAAACTCCGAAAGGTTGAAGAGTCGTGGGCTTGTCTATGGCCCTAATACGGATATAACCCATTCCACGCCTTTTGAAGGAAGGGACAGAAGTGCAGTTTGTGTATTGCCATGAGATTTCCTTATCTTTCCGTTTGCCTTTTCCGTATTAGTCCCTTTTCGAAATTTCTCAATTAGCGCGCTTACGAGCTCCTCCTTTGTGGAGACTCCATCGATGTCTCGGCACTTGAAAGTTCGCGGCGATAGGGGTTTTCCTGTGGTAACGTTCTCCCAATGCTTTTGCGCTTTGGGGAGTGGAGTTACTATATGCTTGAGCTAGAGGAGGAGGGCCTCTTTAGCTGCTTTCCTGATCTGACTAATATTTTATTTATACTGAAGTGTTAGGTGTTCCTTTCATTTCTCTTAACAAGCTTGAAAGTCTGTATGCCAAATCGCTGATGTGTAAACATTTTTTATTTACGAAACGAGTTCTGGGCCAAAACTAGGGTACTTATTAGACGATTGGCTTTTTGAATCAAAAAGTACATAAAAAAATTTGCGACTGAAGAATTCCTGTTGAGACATCCGAGGACTATGCCCTGTCAGAACCGACATGCGAAGATTTGTTAGGCATTTAAAAACATTGGTTTCGATCTTGATGATAAAGAATGCCTAAGGTTTGAAAGTGAAGAATTGGAGACATTACTTCGTGAAGACTCAAGTCAGACGTTAGCTTTGTTACAGAATCATTAGCAGATGAACATAAAATAATTACGAATAGTTTGCAAGTAATAGGAGTGGTTCAAAAGTAAGCCTGTATGAGTGAAACCTTATTCAGGGTCCAATATATTTTATAATTCACATCGCTTCATTTTTCATAGTATAAAAGCAATAACACCCTTATTGAATGGATATTAAAAACAAAATTCGGACTTCACGAATTGTCACTGTAGTGGTAATAGGCTTTTTCAGAGTTTATCGCCACACGTCCCACTGATCGCTATCAGATTATTTTATACCTGGTTATATTGTGTTTCTGTTTTTGTATTCAACTAACTATCGGTGGTCAATACTAGTATGACAACATTGTATATCTATCTATGTATATATCAGATGGTTAAGCGTGGACGCAGAGTGCAGGGAACGATGGTGTAGCCGAGTCAGTGAGGTTGTGACGGTTCCGCCAAACGCCACTGTCTACTTGCCCAATTACCCCCAAGCTTCCTGTGCTCCTGAAATTCCATCATTTCCCACTAATGCAATTGCATTAGCACCTGTAAAAGCTTCACGCATCAAGGTTATCTAACGCATATCCTAAAAGTTCCTGTAAAAGAATTTCCATCTTTTCACGCATCGCTACTGGGCGTAAATAATAGAAACATATACAAATCGTTACACATACGCGACTCCACACGAACTCACTTGACCTCACACCGGTTCAATTTAACTACCGCAAACCGGCACCTCACTTAACAACAGCTACTAGGCGTAGCAAACGATCAGTAGGACGCCCGGCTTTACCTCTTTGCACAGACGTCAGAGCCTCCCTCCTCAGCAGCACCGATTGGCAAAGCAAGCCGATACCACCGGCCTGAGACCCTACCCCAGAACATCCTACACAGGTGTCTCTACCCAGCTCCACCTCGGACCCATCCCAGCGGCTATCCCAACAAGCAAAACTCGCCTCAACCCAACTTTTTCTGCTCATTTTCCTAATACGAGGGGTACATTTTATATTTCGGGATTAGAGAACAAAAACAAATATTGATCATCGAAAATCACTTTATTGTTTTTCAAAATATTCCCCATGAAGATCTATACACGTTTGCATGCGTTTGAACCAATTGTCGAAGCACTTTTGCCACTCTGATTGAGGTATCTCCAACACATGCATTCTGAATGCAGCAACCGCTTCTTCAGGTGTCAAAAAACGTTGACCTCTCAGTTTGTTTTTTTCGTACGGGAATAAAAAGAAGTCATTTTGTGCCAAGTCAGGACTATACGGCGGATGACCCATCAAATCGATGTTTTGGGTGCTCAAAAATGCAATTGTCGCAGCCGATGTGTGAGAGCTCGCATTGTCGTGGTGAAGAGTGATCCGTCTTCGCCGCTTGGTTTTCCTGATTTCTTGGAAGACAACTGGCAAACAAATGGTTGCGTACCACTCAGAATTGACTGTTCTGTGTTGTTCTAGTGGTACGGTTGCGACATGTCCAGTTTTTCCGAAAAAACAGGCGACCATTTGCTTGAAAGTGCTTCGTGCGCGAACAACTTTTGTTGGATTTGGCTCATCTTGAAACACCCAGACAGTCGACTGCTGTTTTTCCTTTCGGGCTCATACGCGTAAATCCACGATTCATCACCTGTCACGATGTCATAGACGTGTTTCGAAGCACCGCGACCGTATTTTTTGATAGTTTCTTTCGACCAATTGACACGAGCCTTTTTTTGGGCGATTGACAAATTGTGTGGGATCCAACGCGAACAAATTTTTTTGACCGTCAAATGTTTATGCAATATTGAATGTATGCTGGTCCCACTAATGCCTAAGGTTGTCTCAATCTCACGATAGGTCACATGACGATCTTCCAATATCAGTTCGCGCACGGCATCAATGGTTTTCGGAACAACAACTGATTTTGGACGACCTTCACGAAATTCATCTTGGAGTGAACTACGACCACGATTGAATTCACCACACCATCGATAAACACTGGTCCTTGATGGAGCTTCATCGCCAAAAAATTTGAATTACGTTCATCCATGCACTGTTGCTCAGTTAATCCACGCCGAAAGTTGTAAAAAATAATCGCACGAAAATGTTTACGATTTAATTCCACTTTTGGGCTGAGATGAATCTTTTAAGTTACTGTAAACAACACAAATAGCGCTCGTATGTCAAAACGTTCTGAGTGCGTATAACCTCAAAAATGTCCAACTTTACGGCAGAGCTGTCAATTGCCGGATTGCAACACTAGGGTTGCCAAATCCCGAAACATAAGAGGCAACCCTCGTATTCGCACACAACGCTCCCACTCGACCCTCTCGGCTCCACCCAACTTTCACAACCTCGGCTCCTCACTGAACCATAGCCACTGCGTAGCAAAACAACCAGTAGGACGCCCAACCCACAGGCCGGCTCCCTGTTATCCATCAGTAGGATGCCCGGTTCTACCACTCTTACTCCCACGTAAGTTTCTTTTCCCTTGGGACTTTTAATGTCCCCCAAGCCACCACGGCCCAATTTAAGCGGCAGCCATGGGCTAAGCATGCCCCACTACGCCGTCCCAATTACCAGGTGCAACAACCACCCTTCGGAGCCCGCTTCCATTACCCTAGGGCGCCCTGCGGTTGGCCACAACCAACCATCTACCGGGAGCCCCCTCACTAGTCGCCTACCTCCAACCAAGCGCGACCGGGCGGCATCTCCTCATAAGTTGCTGTTCGATCGAGGTCGCAGCGACCATATATCGAGCTCCGTCGTCGACATCGGTGCCGATGTACCAGCTCCTCCCTCAACCGGTAAGCCGTGCAACTGAGTGCCCGGCCCCTTCACTAGTCACATCGGCAAAAATTCGCCATACTAACGTATGGACGAAAGACACCGACTCTGGACTCGGGTCCCCCCTCCATTCCGCACACGGTAACCCGTCGCTGCGGAAGCGAATAATCCTGGGATAAGTTCCCTCCACCCCGCACATGCCACTTCGCCACTGCGGATGCGAGCAGATTTCCGTAGGTTCCGTTCTACTTCGACGATAAACCTGTTAGTCCAAGCGACCCACAACAGGCCAGTGTACCACGCCGCACACCCCTTGCCCCTGCGGCATCAACGCGGTAATAACCCAGTCCACCCTAGTATCGACCCAGGCCCTTACCATGACCCAGGAACTCGTCACTCGAAGTTCCCCCAACCTAACCACAGCGCCTCCCGAAGTACGCAGGGCCACCTTGAATTCCAAGCGGACAGCCCTCCCCCCAGCACCGCACCAACCATTCGAGCAGCCCTCCAGCCCTACATTTTTTTCGCGACTATCTAACGCATAACCTAAAAGTTCCTGTAAAAGAATTTTTACCTTTCACGCATCAATTCGCATCCAAATTGCCTACAAGAATTCTTTTCATCATACAGGATCATAAATCTAAAACCTATTCGACACCTTCGGTTGCCAGGCAAATTCGAGCCTCCCGATATTTGCACTCCAATCTCCTCGCATACCTGAAACATTTCCCTTCTCAAGGGCAATTAATGCTTTCAACGCATTATCTAGAAATTCGTCTAAAGAATTTCTCCCACGAGGGCATTCATGCATGCATCAATGCATCTTTACATTAGCGACCAAGAACCGAATTCTCGTTTAGTGTAAATTCTCACACTAGAATTCGATCTTTGAGTTGCCTTAGATGCCATATACAATTGGCATAGATGTTATACAAACCGTCATTGTGTAACCATCTAAATTGCTTCGCAATGACTTGCAACTATTGATGCAGCTGCAAGCACTTTACCCAGAAATGCTCCTTTGTTTGAATCTCCAAACAATCATCAACTTTGCGCATAGCCGCCGGATTCAATTCAATAGCATCAACAAATGCAAATAAAGAATCCGTTTCTTACAACGACCAAAGATACGATATACAAATTGTATGATGTATCCCAAATGCATTCACTCCTAATGAGTTGCAGCTTATTTATTTAGCTGACCCTCATTACAGACCTCGTTTCAGGTTTCGTTTATCCTTTGCTGAAATGCATCGATAAACACTGTGATCTGTACGATCACCCATACATACATTCATTTCATTTCATTTTTACAACATTTTTTATTTCTTTTTATATTCTTATACATACATACATACCACCATGATATTCATTACGAGATCTGGTTTTCTATTCCACAAAGAGAGACTTTACGTTTCTCTTGTGGTAAATAAAACATATCCTTAGGCAAGAGGATATTCATCACCACCGAATCGAGGGTGAATCAAGAGCCAGATTCCAACCCTCGATTGAGTCGTCATTCATCCCTCAGTGCACGCACATTAACTTTTTTTTTATTTTTATCATCCGCCGTAGGGTGTGCACCGGAGTCTGCACCCCTGCGGGACGTGTCCCTTACGCAAATCGAGTTCTGAATAAGTATTGTTTTTTTATTTTTGTACTAGTTCATTAGCAGAATTAGCTACATTCGGCCGCATTTAGTTTCGTGTAGTAAGTCCCAGTCTATACACCCTATGTGACTAGTTTGAACACGAATATAAAAACAATAAAATGATATTCAGGGGGTTATAAAGTTAAAAATAAGCAACCGTTATTAATGCAAACATGCTGTCAACCTGGTAACCATAAATTGCACCTTAAACCTATTAAACAATGAAAAATCATTCATGAATGACAATCACGGTGTTTTATTTTTCACTTATGCGAGTTGTGTTTTCCTTCCCCTCGGTGACGTGCAGTGTTTTATAGGCGAACAATTTGTGAGGACGAGGTAGAACCCTGCGCCCATGCTGGCGCCACGACTTCGTCCCCCACAAGGTCATGAACTTCCGGGTTCCTATATGCCAATAAATAGTAGGAATAGTAGTATATCTATCATCCAAGAAGGCTGAGTACGTACATGCGTCTTATATAGGGTTTTTGAATAGGGACTTGACGACTTTGAATTTAATTTGTAACCGCACGATATGACTAATCATCGAACTGTTACTGTCAATTTATTCAGTAAACTCAACCTCTTCATCATGGGTAAGTACACGAACGAACAACGTCTGCAAATTATAAAAATTTACCACCGAAAAAAAGTTGTCAACTCCCTATTGGAAAACCCATTATTTCCATCTTTCCAGTGGATAGCTGGCGACATTTAAGCCACTTGATTTGTAATCTAAACTCAAAATCGTGTATCGGAGTTTTTTTAAGGCCGTTTTTATATTTGTTATTTATATAATTATATTAAAAGTAGAAAGAAAATGTTAAAATCTTAAACCGTAGTTAATATCAAGCTCTGGTGAGCTAAACCGTCAATGGAAAATAGTCGTAGAGGGTATTAAAGGACGTTATTCTGCAGATATATTGCCAGCGCGTGATCTCTAAGTACATAAAACTATAACTTCTTAATTATCATTTCATATAGAATGTGTTTAATGATCAACTCTTTATATGACATTGTCGTATTTAATTTGTTGTAGTTTACACGTTATTACACATTTTGTGCGTTCAAATGACCACAACCGTGCAGAGATATTAATAACATTATTAGCAATAGTGACTTACGTGTTAATTATAATACACACAGCATAGCACTGGTTGTAAAGTATTCAACTAGTTTGGGTAACAATGTCATTCATAGAGAAAAGGGCATGTACTTTTTTCCCAAGCCAATGGCACCTAATAATTAATTCGAATTGATATTATATCCAAGTATAACCGTCTAAATGAAGAAGTCGCTAAAGCCGAACTGAAGTCTTACCAAATATGTTCATGTAAGCCACTGCATATCATAATTCAACCCGAAAAGAAAAATGAACTAACTAACTAATTGTATTCACCACTAAGTAATGAGAGCTCCCCTGCTTACGTCGAGTTGGTAAAGTCAATTTCACGAATATCATAAACAGGCATAAAACACCGAGTCTCTCCGAAAACACCTTCATTTGCATTAAGTCACAATGTTCGTGTCAACACCTAACGATGGAAGTATCAAATTTGCTTAAAGGATCCTCTGTGTTAACCCTGTCAAAATCAAGGTATATAATGGTATCCTTCCGAACAACCGAATACATTAAGGCATTACGAAAAACATGCGTACTACTAGATAAAATTTGGGCGGGCGGTACATCATACAGCATACAAGGGAATCGATGAATGGCTCCATTGAGAATAGTACTAAACCGTTGACAGCTATGCAATGTGCCAGCTCCCGGAGACACGAAGGCGACGATGTACACATTAGACTACGAACGACAGCGAATTCTTGTATGTGAAAAGGATTTTCATTAACAAAAGAAATACCTCAGAGCCGTCAATTGAAGGCGAAGGAGCATGATTGATAATTCAAATAACTAAACAATCCGTTGTCCTTTACATTTGCTAAGGTAATGGTCTCAAATTTCGTCGCCCTAATTTGTTATCCTTCAATTCGATGGAATTTATGCAAATGTAGCTATGGCTAAGTAATCTGGTATGAGGATGCATTTATATTCATACGTTCGAGTACATATGATATCATGCATCACATCCTGCAGTCAACATTAGTAGCCAGATTGATCACATTGCAGGGATATTGTATTAACAAAAATGTGACCACATGACCTGATATCCTTTCTGGGAAGTTCGAAAATCACAATGTTTCTCATAAATCTTCAAACTTGGCCTCTGTCCAAATATCATGTTATTCAGCCACAAGTTTACACACAAAAATGAGTCCGCTTGGCTAAACAAGGACACAATTGATTTTATTTCTGTTGCTGTCTTCGTTGGAATTTTGTGAAGAATTCCTTTGGCTTCCGGGTTACGTTATCTTGAAACCTCGGTGAAAGGTTGCCTCATATCCGGATTGTGTCGACTGCTAATGATCCAGATACAAGGTGGTATCCATTTAATTATATTGACCCTGTATGGTGAAGGATCCATTTGGAAAATCGAAAATTTTATGGCGTCCATGAGATTTACGCCGTCAGCTGTATTGCATGTTATCCTTTTGGCAGGACCTCTTCGTTTTCGCCATTAGAAGAGAAAAATCTTTAAAAAAAAATAGTGAAGGACAGACTTGTGTCGACAATGTCAGGTGAGGGTGGTGCCCTTGATAAGCCAAGTTGTTGTGGCTATGATGGTGGGAGACTACAAAAGGTAGCCAGTTGAGAATTTATTGGGTCACGTAGATCTAGGCAAATACAGAAGAAGTCAATATCAAGCTGTCAAAGATAGCGGCAAAGTAGTTTTAGGTAGGACTCAAGAAGTATTAGGGACAAAAAAGGAACCGTCTGGGCAAAAATGGACTTTTAACATTCTAGTTAAATTCAGTGGGCCACTGCTACGTCTTGATTTTTCTTAAAATACGAGGGTTGCCTTTTATATTTCGGGATTAGAGAACAAAAACAAATATTGATCATCGAAAATCACTTTATTGTTTTTCAAAATATTCCCCATGAAGATCTATACACTTTTGCATGCGTTTGAACCAATTGTCGAAGCACTTTTGCCACTCTGATTGAGGTATCTCCAACACATGCACTCTGAATGCAGCAACCGCTTCTTCAGGTGTCGAAAAACGTTGACCTCTCAGTTTGTTTTTTTCGTACGGGAATAAAAAGAAGTCCGTTTGTGCCAAGTCAGGACTATACGGTGGATGACCCATCAAATCGATGTTTTGGGTGCTCAAAAATGCAATTGTCGCAGCCGATGTGTGAGAGCTCGCATTGTCGTGGTGAAGAGTGATCCGTCTTCGGCGGTTGGTTTTCCTGATTTCTTGGAAGACAACTGGCAAACAAATGGTTGTGTACCACTCAGAATTGACTGTTCTGCGTTGTTCTAGTGGTACGGTTGCGCAATGTCCAGTTTTTCCGAAAAAAACAGGCGACCATTTGCTTGGAAGTGCTTCGTGCGCGAACAACTTTTGTTGGATTTGGCTCATCTTGAAACACCCAGACAGTCGACTGCTGTTTACTTTCGGGCTCATACGCGTAAATCCACGATTCATCACCTGTCACGATGTCATAGACGTGTTTCGAAGCACCGCGACCGTATTTTTTGAGCATTTCTTTCGACCAATTGACACGAGCCTTTTTTTGGGCGATTGACAAATTGTGTGGGATCCGACGCGAACAAATTTTTTTGACGGTCAAATGTTTATGCAATATTGAATGTATGCTGGTCCCGCTAACGCCTAAGGTTGTCTCAATCTCACGATAGGTCACATGACGATCTTCCAATATCAGTTCGCGCACAGCATCAATGGTTTTCGGAACAACAACTGATTTTGGACGACCTTCACGAAATTCATATTGGAGTGAACTACGACCACGATTGAATTCACCATACCATCGATAAACACTGGTCCTTGATGGAGCTTCATCGCCAAAAAATTGAATTAAGTTCATCCATGCACTGTTGCCCAGTTAATCCACGCCGAAAGTTGTAAAAAATAATCGCACGAAAATGTTGACGATTTAATTCCATTTTTGGGCCGAGATGAATCTTTTAAGTTACTGTAAACAACACAAATAGCGCTCGTAAGTCAAAACGTTCTGAGTGCGTATAACCTCAAAAATGTCCAACTTTACGACACAGCTGTCAATTGCCGGATTGCGACGCTAGGGTTGCCAAATCCAGAAACATAAGAGACAACCCTCGTATACCTGCTTTATCAGAGTTCATACATTACATCAAGTTTCCTAACTTAACTACGTTTTCACGTGTGGTGGTGTTAGTTTTTTTTTTTTTTTTTGTTTTTTCTTTGTTTCCGTAGAAAGGTGGAAATCTTCAAAAGATACCTCTAGACCGATCCAGGGGCATACTGGGTTTTTACCGACTAAAACCACCTCCCGCCAGGCTCATATTCCCGTTGATCCCCGCGGAACTTTCTTTTAGATATTTCATCCCGGGGCGGGACAGAGTTTACCTGTTACTCCGCTCGTCACGTCGCAACTGCTGCATCATTTCACAGAGAATACCATTGGTTACGAACCATGCCTGTTTTGAATTAAGCATGTATTCTATTACTCCAGCCGGAGTAACTGTCCGTCTCGTGTGTCTCTCCAAAATCGTTCGTGCGGTCTCGAATCTCACGCGCTCGGTGAGTACGTGTTCCGCATTTTCTATTTTGCCTTCGCAATACAAGTAGTATGGGTGATTCACATGCTTATACTTGTGCAAGTATTGCCGGAAGCATCCATGTCCTGATATAAGCTGAGTCAAGTAGTAATTCAGCTCGCCATGTTTTCTTTTCACCCATGTTTCTATATCAGGTATCATGGTATGGGTCCATCTACCTTTGGTGGAAGAATCCCACCTTCGTTGCCATTCTCTTAGGCTTGAGAGCTCTAATTGTGACCGCATTCTCCAACGATTCTCTTGGGAGACCTTATGCAAGGCAGCGTTTTCTTTAGCTGCAATGTCAAGTGGTGTCCTCCCGGCCAAAACATTTATGGCATCTTCGGATACCGTTCGAAATGCACAGCATACTCTTAGTGAAGCTAGTCTATGCGCTGAGTTCACTGCCCTCATGTATGACTTATACTGTGCGGCTCCTGCCCATATGTGAGCTGCATACATTATAGTGGAGGTGTTGACATTGGTTATGAGTTTCCTTATGTGGGGACGGCGTCCTCCAACATTGGGTAGCAGTCTCGCCAAAACTTTGCATACTCTTGACGTTTTTTTCACTCGTTTTCCTCAGGTGTTCCTTGAAGCTCAGCCTGCTGTCGAGTAATGTTAGTGTACATTTGTACATTTGTACATTTGTATGCATGGCATTACATATTTCATAATCGAGTATTGTACATCGGTGTTGCCAATTATACTTTTTAAGGTATAATGTGTTATAGGTCCTCTTTCTTCTATAATATATATCTATCTATGTATATGTATGTATGATTTCTTAAAAACCGTTAGTGGGAGTGCGCGCGATTGGCGGAAATTGTGCGTCGCTTCATGCAAATTGCAAGTGTTGCCATTTGCTAAAATGTATGGCCCACCCTATATATATATATATATATACATAAGATATATATATATATATATGCATATATGTATGTATATATATATGGTATATATATTTATATATATGGTATATATATATATATATATATATATATATATATATATATATATATATATATATATATATATATATCTGGCGCAAGACTAATGACCTTGTCCGGAAAAAACAAATCATTATGGAAAATTTAACAAGCCTCAGGACTTGCTAAATATGTCAAGACCGGCTCCGGGAGAAATCCTTGAGCATCTTTCGGACCTTGGCTGATGGGCCCGGTCGATAAAAAACAGCATCTCAGGGTGCTGACTCAGCGTTACAGGATCACCTTTCCTGGGCAAATAAAATTAAAAAAAAACTACAAAATAAATAAGTAAATAAATGAATAAATAAATAGATAAATATATATATATATATATATATATATATATATATATCCTCAATAGTATACTGGTTAGTATACCCGCCTGTCACCCGGGAAACCGGGGTTCGATTCACCGTCGGGGAGCCTCTGGCCCAAGACTAATGACCTTGCCCGGAACAAACAGACCATTATGGAAAGTTTGACAAGCCTCAGGACTTGCTAAATAAGGCCAAGACCGGTTCCAGGTTGTAGTGCTGATGATGATGATATATATATATATATATATATATATATACCTTTATATATATATATATAAATGTATATATATATATATATATATATATATATATATATATATATATATATAATAGTGAAGATGTACATTGTCGTGCATATCGTCGAAAATATCGTAGCCACCAAATATCACCTGGCAACACTAATCCGTCGTTTGGTGTCGTATTTTGTTGAACACGGGATCGGATACAGGTCAAGCACTCGGCTTCGGAAGTTGTCAGTGCCAGTGCCAGATATCCGAGGTGATTATGCGAGTACCCTGGATCTGTTTTTGACATCCGAGCCAAGTGCTTATACCGTGGAGGTTGCTGCACCACTGGGAAACTCATATCACTGCTTGGTATCTGTAACGCAACCACTTGCCTTTCAAGCGAATAACCGACATATGCAGCTTCGCCATGCATGGAGGTATGGGGTTTTGGTGGATGTTAATCTTTGGTCGAAAGGAGTGTTCCGCCGAACACTGTTCGCAAAACAAAACGATACGAAACCAGAAAGAAACACACGAGCAAAACAACACAATTAAAACACTGAGATTTATCTTAAATTACTGCAGCTTAACGATTAGATTAGCCACTTACGGCCGCACATAAGATTCAGATACTTAGTATTGAACCGTCACCTGTTACAATGATAGTTCGGCAGGTCTCTACAGAAAATACACAAAACTTCCGCCACACCTAGAACCGTATTCCTGTTTAAAGGTTCTATTTTTATTCTGGTCTATCGCGCATAGTCTTTTACGATTTCCTGCCGCACAAAAGATGGCAACTTATCTAAACGAGGGTAGTGAACCGGCGCGCGTTGATAAATCAAATACATGTTTTGATGTTGCCGTCGGTGGCAGTTGAGACAATTACTTTAATTACTCGCGGAACTTAGTGTACGTTGAC
The DNA here is from genome assembly GCA_963931805.1 of Microdon myrmicae. Taxonomy (NCBI): domain Eukaryota; kingdom Metazoa; phylum Arthropoda; class Insecta; order Diptera; family Syrphidae; genus Microdon; species Microdon myrmicae. The sequence continues at coordinate 107,047,535 of OZ007502.1, forward strand.
GTCGTTACGTTCAACTTCGGTACGACGCGGACTGACCTCATCTAAAGGATTTTGTAACTGTACTCTGCGAATGCTCGAAGTAGACTAAATTCCAATTCCCCATCGGCAAGGGAAATCTTCCCAGCGCATCTCTGCACAGAACTTCCCATCATATCTGCTAACAGACTTTTCCATAGTATCTCTTAACAGCATAAATTTCCCATTGCATCTCAAAAGGAGAATTTCCCATAGTATCTGAAAATGAGAAATCTTTCCTCATAATCATCAACACCATTAGCTGTTGGTTATCGGAATCTTGTTGCTTTTGTTTTAAGATCGGATGCCGCCGCTTATTCTCCGATCTTTTTGTGGGATTTGTTTGGGTTATCCATCTGGCTTAAGATAACAATGTTCTTGTGCATTTCAGATGGGTAATAAAAGGAACCGTGGGATTGGTATAGTTCTTTTGTTAGGATTTTCGAACCATAAACATCTAGCGAGCGATCTACGTTAAGATGTATACCTTTTTTGCACAAATGTGTCTTTTGCGTATGACCCAAACCAAAGGGATTTAGGTGCTAATTGCTATTGGCTACCAGAATAGACATCCGCTGTTCGGTTTATTTACCGACAATGGTATTTCATGGGAAACATCGCGTTGATGCTTAGGATGGGTGAGTGATTTACATGCGCCACTTTCCTGCATGGCGCATTTGCTTAGATGCAATGCTTTTCTGCCTTTTGGAATTGGGTTGAATACAATGTATGGATGCGTTTAACTCGATATTGGGAACTTTTGAATGTTTAGTTCCTTGCTTTCTGATATCGGGTTCAACGTCGTTCCATGTCCTATAACCTTTTGTTTCAGGTATGGTTACTGACTATTGGGAAACGTGTCTGTGGGCACGTGTGCTGAAAAAGATGAGTAAAGTTCCTTGGCGGAAAGGGTACCTCAACCTGTAATGAGTTGTATGGTTCGTAGAACCGCTACAGGGCTGCCAACTGGGACGATTTACGAGATTTCTTGGCATCCTTTCCGTGGTCGGAGGTGTGCTTTGGAGACTCCAAAGTTAACGCATGCGCGGAGTCGGTTACGGAGATTATTCTTCTCTGACTGGAGATTTACATTCAGCATTGCATCAAACGAAATTCACCTGATAAACCTTGGTTTGATAAGAAAATGCTTTTAAAAAAATGGCACTCCAATCCCATCGATGTTAACAGAACGAATTTTATTATAATCAGAAACGGGTGCAACCAGGCAATTGATACTGCGAGGAGGCTTACAACAACAGAGTGACCAATAAACTGCTTGAGTGCCCAACAGGTTCGTGTCCCTTCTGGTCAATAGCAAGGCTTATCAGCAGTAACTTCGCTTCCTCCTGTTTTCCTCCGATAGTGGCGGACAGCGACACTCTAGTCACACGTTCAAAAGATTAAGCTAATGTTTTCGCGAGATTATTTTCCGTGAATTCAAACCTCGATGCTAATCTTTTGGAGATACTTGTGATCTCGCCGGCATGGTCTTCGATCCGGGATATGAGGTTCCGCCTGCGTACTATTTAAAGCATTCTGCGTGGACTGGTCTCTAACAAGGTAACCAACCCGGGCGGAATAACAGCTGTAGCCCTTAAGAACTGTGCTCCAGAATTGTCGCCGGCTCTTGGCAGGCTCTTCCGCTTATCTCATGCACGAAGGACATTTCCTACCTCTAGGCGGGTAGCTCAAGTTCGGCCAATCCCAAAGAAGGGGAAAAAGTGTCTCCCACCAAATTACCGACCGATAGCATTACTGTCTATGTTATATAAGATGATGGAAAAGATCATCAATGCCGAGTTAATTAAGTATTTGGAGTGCAATGAACTTCTGAATGATCGTCAATACGGACTCCGCGGCGGGCGGTCCACGGGAGACCTTTCGACCCTTATAACCGATATATGGACATCTACGATTGAGAGGCATGGTGAGTCAAGGGAGGTCGCATTGGGTATGTTCACGGCTTTTGACCGTGTCTGGGCCGGGGCATTGCTGAGCGAGGTCCTTTCATATCAAGTTTCCCAACAGGTTTGCGACTGGGTGAAGAGCTTCCTCGAAAATCGATCAATCCGGGTTGTTGTAGGCGGCGAGTGTTCGGATCTGTATCCTGTTATTTCGGGGGTGCCCCAAGGATCTATTTTTTGTTTTACATAAAGTATTGGTTGGAGTCAACGGATAACGTGGTGTTCAGTTTTGCGGATGATGGTACGCTTGTTTCCTCTTTTTCAAGTGATCAATCAATTAGTGCATCCACGTCGCATCGGGTGAGATGGAGCCAGATCGACTCTCTGAATCAGGACCTGGATAGGGTAGTGTAGTGGGGAAAGGCCAACCTCGTCGACTTCGATGCAACAAAGACACAGTATACAACATTTACAAGTAAAAGTGTATCATCGGTTCCACAGCTGCTGATGAATGGCCAGACCCTCGAATCCGGGGAAAGCTTGAAGTTGTCTGACATCACGGTCTGTGGGAATGTATCGTAGCATAAACACACGTGGAACATGGCCAGATCCCCCTCAGGAAAGCTGAGATATATTTTACTCCCGATCAACTTCTTCTCCTATATAAATCCCAAATTCGACCCGCGCTCGAACATTGTTCTCATGTTTGGACCTCGGCTCCTAAACATACCCTCGACCTGCTTAAGAGCATACAGAGATGAGCGATTCGCCTGATTGGGGACTCGGCGCTGACATCGGGACTACAGTCGCTATCACATCGAAGGCGCGTAGCCGACCTCTGTGTGTTTTACAGATATTATCATGGGTACTGTTCTTCGGAGAATCGTGGTATCGTTCGACGCAATTCGGTTTATATGCGCTCTACAAGACAATTCAACGGATCGCACCAATTAGGGGTTTATCTACCGACGGCGCGAACATCGCTGCATCAGAACTCGTTCCGTTATAGAGCGCAGAAGCTCTGGAATTCCCTCCCCGCGCGAGTTTCTCGGGGCGTTACAACCTGTTATTCGATCGCATCTCGGGGCGCCGTGTCGGCGCTCTAGGTTCGCCTCTCCAGAGAGAAGTATATTTAAAAAAAGCCGTTATAAGGTGCACATTTAACATATGAGTCAAAATTAATAAACCCTAGACGCGAGTTAATTCTATGTGTTGGTGAAAAAATAAAAAAAGATGAATTTTTGTGGGCCGAGGTCCTTTATTATTTCACTTCTTAACACTATTGGTCACATAGATCAATGAACCCCGTTCTGGGTTTTACATTTTGTATTTATACTTAAAACTATGTGTGCTATCTTGGATTGCCAATTCCTATCTTGGTTCCCAAGTGAGTCATTTTGTGTCAAGTCTTATCTTAGGCAAGTTTGTGTTATTCGTTATCTATGGTGGTCGTTAACTCGCGCGCATTAATGTACATATTTCAGTTAGAGATTAGAAAAATCATTATTTATTCTAACTCGTTAATGTACATTGATTCTTAGGGCCTCAGTATTGCCGCGGCCAAGGAAGGACTTTCCAGACAGTCACCAACAGTAGACTCTATAAGAATGCCGCATGGTGGAGGGTTCGCATTATTTATAGTAAAATGATTCCTTTATTCTGGAATATGTTATCTTTAATTGGGAATGTCGGCTATTGATTAGTCATGGAATTATGCTGATAAATGAAGGGTGGCATCCCGTTGGTCGTGGGAGAATTTTGATAAGAATTTCCATCTTAGGCTAAGTCATGATGAGCCATATGCGTCAAGGATCATCAAGGACTCACGGAATCAGCTAATACAAAATGGTGTTTGTTGTCAAGTTCGTAATAATAAATTCTGAATTAAAAATCTTTTCTGACTTCATGCAGTTAAGATCTAGATTACACTTTCCCATATTTTCTCCACTACATGTTTGCAATTTTATTTTACAGTCATATGAAGTAATATGCTCTCTCAATTTCTTTCTAGTGAGATTAAATTTATCTGAGCACCTGTGTATAATTGACATTTTAACATTTTGTTCGAAAATTCAATTTTTCTGGCCAAATATTTTTATCGTTTTTTTTTTGATTAACTTTATAAATTTGATATACATCGATAAAAAATTCTTCTTCCTTACATATTGGATTATCGTCGTTTTCCTCCATAGTCTGCACTGCTCGAATGCTCTTTGATAGACACATGTTGGCAAAATGATTGATCTTACCACATCGTTTGCAAGTATTCCCCACTGATTGGCAAATTGTATAGTGCCGTGTGTACCTACTGTAATACATGAGCGTGCTGAAAAGTTTCCGACCTCAGCATGAAGATGACAGCACTCATCAATAAAACCTAGTGAATGTAGTTGTCTTTTGTAAAAATTTCAGCCATTTTGGAGGCGTAGTTTTGTCTGACAGTCGTTTGAGTGATTCGATGTGAGTGTTTTTGTGAAAATGGACAAAATTGAGTATCGAGATGTCATTAAATTTTTGTTTTTGAAAAGCAATACGCCTACGCAAATCAAAGATGAGTTGGACTCTGTGTATGGGGACTCTGCACCATTATTTACCACCGTAAAATTTGGGCAGCTGAATTTAAACCTGGCCGTGAGAGCTTGGGAGACGGTGTACGTTCGGGACGCCCAAAAACTGCAACAACTGAGGATAACATCGCTATAGTACACCAAATGGTGCTAGACGACCGCCGAATTAAAGTGAGAGAGATAGCGGAGGCTATGAAAATGTCCAAAGAAAGTGTTTGTTACATATTAAATCAAGATTTAGGCATGAGAAAGCTGTCCGTCTGTTGGGTGCCGCGTTTGCTCACGTTACACCAAAAACGTGTTCAAATGAACATTTCCAACGCTCTGTTGGCGCAGTTTAAACGCAATAAATCCGAGTTATTGCTGTTTGGCGCCAATTAATTGCTGTCTATGAAATTTGGACACACCATTATACCCCTGAAACAACAATACAGTCAAAACAGTGGACTGCAAAGGGAGAATAGGCTCCATAAATAGCAAAAACTGTTTTTTTCGGCTGGGAAAGTGATTGGATAGAAAGTTTTTCGCGATAGTCATGGAGTTATCTTAATCGATTATCTTCACAAAGGAAAAACCATTACTACGCATCATTACTTGACCAATTGAAGGCAGAAATTGCGGAAAAACGGCTACATTTGGAAGTACTGTTTCACAACGACAACGTGCCGTCTCACACCTCAGCGGTTGCCATGCCGAAAATCCACGAATTACGGTTTGAACTGCTTTACCATCCACCTTACTCACCAGATCTAGCCCCAAGGGACTTCTTTTTGTTCCCTAATCTAAAAATTGCGCTCGGAGGTTAGAGATTTTCGTCAAATGAGGAGGCAATCACCTTTATGAATAGTTATCTTGCAGAGAAAAACGCCGAGTATTATTTGGACGGGTTAGAGAGATGGGAGCATCGCTGGGAGACGTGTGTAGAGTTACCAGGAGACTATGTAGAAAAATAAAAATAAATTTTAGGAAAAAATGTCTTGTATCTTTGTTAGGTCGGAAAACTTTCAGGACACCCTCATATGTAAAGTATATTCTCCAATTTAACTTCTGGCAGGGTCGACATGTAATAAATAGATCTTATAACGATCGGACTTAATTCGGATTGGCAGAATGTAAGTGAACGCAAGTCAACAGGATCGCCTTATAATGTTGCAGAGGCAGGATCACCATATAATGATGTAAAAAAAAGTTGGTACCAGGTAGGATAGGGCAGTACCAGGTAGGATAGGGCAGGAATACAGTTTCAACCGAAGACAGTATTTGCCTAAATAATAAAGGATGGTAATTAATGGGCAGGTCACGAATGCTGTAGATATCTGCCATAAAAAATAGTTGAGATGCAAAAGCCTTGAAGTTCGGTTTGTATCTGGTTTATTTGTTAAAAATCCGGTTCTCAAATATTAATTTTCCCATCAACATTTCTATAGCACACAATTAATAAGTGGGTCAGAAGCCAAGACTCCAAATGCATTGTATATCGCATGGCTAATCCACAATGCCTCACCTCCTAAATGACACGAAAATAGGTGAGTGTCATGCACCGTGATATCTACATTATTATACATGGTACACATCCATCGGAAACATCTGGACACTGGGCATTGTAATGTTATGCCTTTGCTTTGGCGTGTGACGTCAGGCATCTTGTTTCAATGAATTGAATAATGATTCTGTGGGAAAATGTGTTCAGGTATCAATGAGCACACTACACCACATTTGCAGCATATTAGTGCAGTTGGCTTGTGGGGAGGGTGGTCGCGACGCCAGCATGGGCGAGAGTTCTACCACTAACCCATTCGTTCACTAAGAGGTTACACGGGAGAGGCAACAAAAGAAAACCAAAACGCTACAGAAGGAAGGAAAACACATCAAAACACATTCGATTGTTGGTGGTGATTGTTTTTATTGTTTTTCTATTATTTAATTTTAGTGTCGTGACCACCATAACTCCCATTTTACTTTGAAGACAACACGCACTGAAACACAACCGATTAAAAATTAGAAGCTGGAACTTAGCACACACTCGACTCCGGGTATAAACGCATCCTCGGCGCGCGACGAGGGGCGGAAGCCGAATCGACCAGCGTGGTCGGCTGATATAATTGGACTCAGCGATAAACGGCTCGTGGTGAGCCGACTCGCTCATGGGGTGAGTTTTCCCGAGAGAGAAAGTGTTTCTCTCGTGGTGAAAACAAGGAATAAAGACTTGGCAATGTATGTGTATGTGTGAGTGAAGATCACATTAGTTTTTTCATACACAGGGCCATGGGAACGAATCTAAAAACCAGAAAAGGATTGTTGTGCATCAATGAGATGTGAGTTCGACTAAGTAAACAAGCCGAATCTCATTGGGTGCTAAATGTGGTTTCTGTTTGTTCAATGCCGCTAGTCATGAGAAACAGATCCAGAAATATGGGAAGGCAAAGAGATCGGGTAGATCATTGTCTAAGCTATGCATTGCAGCTGTAACGATAGCCGCAATGCCCATGCACATGGTGCTAATTGGTTCTAGCTTATTTACAGGGAATTGTATTTGGCATACTACAAACGATGTGAATTGTTTATGGTATCCCCGGAAAACTTTTGAAGGACAGCGTTCTTTTGTTTGCACATGGTGCGAGTTAGGGAAATTGGCTTCAGCGTCAATCGCGCTAATTATATGCAGCTGCTTGGGTTATTTATTGTTAGGAAAAAAGGCCGCCAGCCAATGTGTATGAAAAGTGATATGTTGTACACATGTTGAGGCTGGGATTAGCCAACTCAAGGGTAAGATTCCCTGATTATGCGATTGTATTATATATGAACCGATGAATTTTCTTTCAGGGAATTTATGATAAGCTTGGAGAGAATTTTTATAGGGGATTTTAAATGCAAAGTTATGCATGCAGGTAAGAATTCTCTTCTAGGGGATTTTAGCTAAATGAACTTGATCAATTTGATGCGTGAAGCATTTAAGGTGCTAATGGGATTGCATTTGCGAAAGCTTATACGGTTGGGTCGAAGTTATGGGGGTTCTTCAGGTAAGTATTCAGTGGAGTTTGGCCACAGACTCCTGCTGCTCACTTGTAAGGTTCTGGTCACGTAATGATGATGATCCACTGCCAATGCTGAACCATTTGCTCATTGTCAACAGCTGCATATTGTTTGGACATGCTTGTGAGTGGTCATGTCGGTAATCAGCTGTTTGCTGGTTTTATATGTTTTAAATATCTCTTTTGTGAGAGTTAATTTATCTTGTGTTAACAGCTTCTCTTTGATCACTTCATCCACTACACGAATGATAAACATATCTCTGATCTTTTTTTCCTCATCTGTGTTAGAACACGAAGCCACCAACATTTTCAGCAATTATAACAGGTCGTCGAAAATTTGGTGAGGTTTTTGTATATTCGCTATTATAATAGTTTTAATTTTTCTTGGTGGGGGACTTTCTATTCCTTTTACCTACTCTGTCATTAATTAAATTAAATTAAATTAGATTTCCTTTTATGTCTCGCCTAAAAAATTAACTGAAAATGGATTTTGGGACACGCTGTACCTGTTTGCAAAAATACGAACCTATAATACTGAACAGAAACATAACAAACACTTGAATACAATGTCTCTTGACGCACTCATATTTTTGCAAGTACTGTAGCGATTCTAACAGATACACACAATTCACAAGCAAAAATAGTGAAGAACACCGAACGAAAAAAAAAAAAAAAAAAAAAAAAAAAAAAAAAAAAAAAAAAAAATTTTACCTTAAGCGTTACACACCAGGCTACTGACCGAGTTTTGAATTTGATTTCCAAACTCGACTATATTCCACTGGTATGAATTATTTTTATTTTATCGCTTGGTATACGGTTCTGATGTATTTTTCTTATTCGATTTTTTTTTTTCGTTCGGTGTTCTTCACTATTTTTGCTTGTGAATTGTGTGTATCTGTTAGAATCGCTACACACTCCCGCCGCAGTAACTTCGTTACGATCAGATTCGTATGCGGACGACGGACGAACGAGAGAGAAGCGAGAAACCGTCGGAGGCTGGGCATGTTAAACTTTTATCGCCCAACGCTTCGAAACGCCGCACAGGTCCAGGCTCCTCTGAACGAATACCTAGTAGGAGCCAAACGAAACGACAAACGACCGATTCAATGGACCGAGTCAGCTGATCAAGCTTTTCGCTTATCAAAAGAGCAGCTGGCGAATGCAACTTTACTTCGACATCCCATCGAAGGAGCCCCATTGTCCATACAGTGCGACGCTTCCGACACTGCAATTGGGGCCGTACTCGAACAAGAGTGCGATGGTAAATGGGAACCGCTCGGCTTCTTCTCAAAAAAATTGAACCCGACCCAGCGACGATACAGTGCCTACGACAGGGAGTTACTAGCGATTTACTCCGCAGTAAAGTACTTCCGGCACATGGTCGAAGGACGCCAGTTGACGATCAAAACTGATCACAAACCACTGGTGTATGCTTTCCGAAAGAAAGCGGAAAGTTCAACCCCACGACAGGAACGGCACCTGGATTTCATCGGACAATTTAGTACCCAAATCGAATATGTTCCAGGTGCAAACAACGTAATTGCAGACGCTTTTTCGCGTATCGATGCAATTAAACTCCGTGCGCAAATCGATGATGCCGACTTGGCACAAGCGCAAGGAGAGGACCATCAACTCGAGTCACTACTGAAAGCGGAGACAGCACTAGTTTTGCGTAAACTCCCTTTCAACGACTCAAACGATGAAGTCTGGTGCGATGTTTCGACAGGGACAGCTCGACCCTACATCCCAGAAAATCTGCGAAGGAATGTGTACGAAACATTCCACAACCCAGCACACCCCAGCGGACGCGCAACCATTGCCGCAGTCCGACCCAAATTTGTCTGGCCACATATAGCCAAAGACATAACAAAATGCGCACGAACTTGTTTGCAATGTCAGCGTTGCAAAGTCGATCGACACAATGTGCTCCACCCAGGACAGTTTAAGCTCCCCGAGGCACGATTCGCCCATGTTCACATCGACATTGTGGGACCGCTTACGCCGTCGAGAGGTTACCTGTACCTCCTGACGATGATCGATCGTTTCACTCGGTGGCCAGAAGCAGTGCCATTACGAACAGTGACCGCAGAGAATGTAGCCAAAGCATTCTATTCGACTTGGGTCACACGTTTCGGCGTCCCAGCTACCCTCACAGCCGATCGAGGACCACAGTTCGAGGCGGCGATTTTCAAGCAGCTGACCGATCTACTCGGCTGCCAGCAAAGCCACACAACAGCCTATCACCCACAGTCCAATGGGATGATCGAACGTTGGCATCGCTCTCTTAAAGTCTCACTGATGTGTCATGACGACAATCAATGGCTGGACGCACTACCAACAGTTCTTTTAGGCTTGCGCACAAGCATAAAAGAAGACCTGGGAGCCTCAGCAGCAGATCTGACGTACGGAACCAATCTGCGCCTCCCAGGAGAGTTCTTCGCCGATGGAGAACCACCGCTCGAACAGTTGGCAAATTTGGAAAACCTACGCAAACTCATGCGTAAGGTCAGGGCAACGCCGGTCGCCAGACACGGTTCCAAGAGGTTATTTGTTCACCCAGATATGGACAGCTGCACGCACGTCTTCATCAGGGTGGACAAAGTTAGGAAACCTCTAGAACCGCCCTACGAAGGGCCATACAAGGAGCTGGATCGAATAAACGACCGAGTTTTCTCCGTAGACATCGACGGAAAGCCGTACACCGTCAGTGTCGAGAGATTGAAGCCGTGCCACCTGGAACTACCGCCAGATACCGTGCCAGGAGAGGTACACCACCAACCGTTGGCGGCAGCCGAAACCCGCCCTGTGTACCATCCACCACACTTCCAGGAAACACCAGGCACGGTAAGAGTTGAGAATCAACCTAACCCTCGCGAAATGGTTGCTCGTGGGGCATCGGATATCGTGCACGGACCGATAACGCGGCAACGCGCTCGAGATCTGCGCGCCCAAGAAGACGCCGCAAGGATTCTCAACTTACGGCAACCAATAACCGAAACCACCAACAACGAAAGCGCGACTAACACCCACAAGGAAACAACAAACGCGATTGTTTTCGCTCCTTTACCGCCTAAACACCGATCACGATGGAAAGGCGCACTCTCCGACCTTTAACAGCACCCTCCATGCTCCTACCTTTTCCTTATCGTGACTACGTCACTGGGGGGGGGGGGGGGGGGGGGCGTACAAATTCCCCACAGGAAAAGTCCAGACCAACTTGAGGTACCGCACTTACCTGGACAACATCACGTCCACAGACGCGGTCCCAAGCCCAGCGGGGGCCGCCAGTAACCCAACGTTGAGTCGACACCAGAAGGCAAGGAACTTAACGTCCCCAAAGCCTCGAATACCGAGCTAAACGCTCCATACCGCCCAGCCTCCGACGTTTTCTCGTTTCTCTCTCGTTCGTCCGTCGTCCGCATACGAATCTGATCGTAACGAAGTTACTGCGGCGGGAGTGTGTAGCGATTCTAACAGATACACACAATTCACAAGCAAGCAAAAATAGTGAAGAACACCGAACGAAAAAAATCGAATAAGAAAAATACATCAGAACCGTATACCAAGCGATAAAATAAAAATTATTCACACCAGTGGAATATACCTGAGTTTGGAAATAAAATTCTAAACTCGGTCAGTAGCCTGGTGTGTAACGCTTAAGGTAAAATTTTTTTCGTGATTCGAGCTGTCATAGCGTCAGTTCGAATCACACGATTTTCTTCACTATTATTTCAAACGCTATAGTACCATAGCAGTTGCTGGAAAGCTCGAGGGTGTAAATAATTCAACCTTCTACAGCAGATTGCCTTATGTTGTATATGCGTTTTATGATTGAAAAAAGGAGACATATATTCACTATTAACGATGTTTTGTAATACTGCTTAAAATTAAACAGACTTTGCTCCATAATTAAAACTCAGTCAGTCCGTGTAATAGTCGCTTCTTCCACATGTCACAAACTTATTCGGGGGGATGTATTTCAGTTTGTCATCCCAGTTCACTTAGCATTCTGATTTTCAGAGAGTCACAAATTGTTATACGCATTGTTAGCTCTGGAGTGAACTCGCTGTTACTGATGTTTTTAATAGTTACACTGATACCGTTGGATGCAGTTTACAACCGCGTTCTTTTCATTTCTGCAATTATCCTTCCAACTGTGAAACCGTTGAGTCTCCGAAGAATAATATTTTTATTTTCCAGTGCATTGCTTCTTTTGAAATATTGAAATTTTTTACGACCTTAACTTAACATTTCGTATGGAGCTGGTAACTATGGATTTCCAGCAAAGTATTTAAAAAATTGCGTTTTCCGCTGCAGAAATCCTTAAAATTGTTGGGTACTTGATGGGTTCGTTCTTGATGCTCTAAAATGTGATGATGACAATCCTTTATTCAAAAAAAAAAAAAGATCTGCTACGGACTTCTACCCATATTGAGTCAGTTTTTAGCAATATCGTTGAAAAACTTACAAAAAATTTATAAAACTAGGTTTTCCAATCCACTATAGTTTTGTTGCCAAAGGGGTAAGCCGAGGGAGAATAATTTCTTATAGCTGTGATGACGAAAAATGTCACGTTATCACATCATTGGCTCTTTAAAGTAAGGAAGTTGTGCCATACGTTTGATAGTGCATACATTACCGACCACTCTTTCTATCGTGTCTGTTCGGCACAATTAGAGAATGGTAGGTTGGGTCCCATTGTCTAGCGGCCTGGTAAAATACTAGCTCATCGGCCTAGAGGCTCCGTGAAATGGTTGGGAGAAATCCTTAACCATCTTTCGGAGTATGGTTGATGGACACGATTGAGAAGAAAATAGCATCCCAGGGCCCCGAACCAGCGCTGTAGGTTCGCCTGTCCTGAGAAAAATCAAATAAAGAATAATATGAGAATATTAAAATAAAAAATTATCATAATCTTCAACATTTTCAAACTAGAGTTTTTTCGTTCATTCTGTAAGTTTCCCTGAGCAGATATGGACGATAGTAATTATCGCGGTAAATGCGGTCCAACACATATTTCTTTGTTTATTTTTTTAGCACCTTATTATTAGGATACTCATTGCAACTTATTCTTAACTACAATTTTGATTAAAAATGCTTTAAGTCTCTTAGGCTCTCCTTTGAGACAGTTTGTCTCAAGTAAAGTTAAGATCCTTTCGCATATACGTAGCCGAAGTCTGATGTGTCAGTGCTGTAGTGCTCACATTTCCAGCGTAGGTCTGTGGGGATGATAGTCGCGACGCCAGGATGGGCGAGAGTTCTACCATCAACCCACTCGCCGTTTATATAGAGTTCCGCCGAACACTAAAAGAACTGAGTTCCAAGCACGATCACCAGGGGAACAACAATAGAAAAATGACACACTCAGGAACTGCAGCTTGGAATTAAAATACACTGAGTACTGTCTATTTATTAAGAAGTTTCTTTATTGTTCTTAATCAGTGTAAAACTATTTGTATGAATTTTAAAACATATAATGAACGTTCACTAAATAAAATTAACTCCTTGTCGCATTTTACAAGTCAATGTAGAGTTATGCTAAGTTAGGTTTAAAACGTTCACGACGGATATACACGATTTCGATTATACCTCCGGAAGACTTACGCAACACAATAACGGCACGCACCTCGGGGGATAAAAATCACTCGACTTTGCCTTATGCATCCCCGCACGCCACGGGAAGCGGGAGAAAAACCTTACGTCGCGATCGGTAGTTGGAATAAGACTCAGCGATAAACGGCTCGCGCAGAGCCGACTCGCTAATGGGATGAATTTGTAGTGTGGTGGTAGATATCCTCACCACTGAGGATATGTTTTTACTTACCACCAGAGAAACGTAACGTCTCTATCGGAGGAACAGAAAACTAGATCTTGTAATAAAGATTATGGCGGTACACATGTATGTGTGTACATTGGCTCATTCATGGGCCAAGGCCTTGAGAACGAAACTGAGACAAAGAAAGGGCATAATGTGCATCCATGAGATGTGAGTTCGGCTAAGCAAACAGGCCGAATCTCATTGGATGCTAATTGGGTTTGTGTTTGCTTATACCGCTGCTGATGAGAAGCAGATCCCGAAATATGAGAAGACAAGCGGAACGTTTCGGTCTTTGTCTGAGATGTGGATTGCGGCTAAATAAATAGGCGGCAATGCAATGTGGAAATGTGTTAATAGGTTTTAGCTGGATTACCGGGAAATGGTTCTTATGGCATCACTGGTAAGGGTAGGTATTGAATTCGTATTTGCATTTGCTTATGCTGTAGGATTTAATTGGTGCCAGAGACGCGAGATGCGAATGTTTGTTTTGATTCCTTGGGTGTAGGTCGCCACCCAATGTGTATGTATGGTGATTTATGATATACTTGGTGAGGACGGGAAATAGGCGACGCAGTGTTTATGGTCCCTGTTGTGATGGTTACATTGTATGTAAACCAAATCATTTTGTTTTCAAGAATTCCTCTAGGGGGATTTGCCTGGCACCGAAGGTGCCGAATAGGTTTTGGGATTCCAGATAATTAGGAAAGAATTCTTACAGGGAATTTGTATGCAAAGAGATGCATGAAAGGTAAGGATTCTTTAACAGGGACTTTTAGATTATAAATTTGATAACCTAGATGCGTAAAGCATTTAAGGTGCTAATGTGATTGCATTAGCGAAAACTTATGCAGATTGGGATGAAGTTATCGGGGTTTTTCAGGTAAGTGGGCCGTGGGGTTTGGTTGAATCGCCACAGGTGTTTGGCGATTTTTGAAGAACTGTTTACCGCCGAACGCTGTTTAAATGAAAGTCACTGTTTTTTTTATTTACTTTGATTAGTTTTTGTTTTTATGTGACACAGTCGCGATCAGTACAACACACTCGACAGAATAATTATGGTGGGATCAATGGCTGCGCGTTTCCGATTACATGATCTTTCTTCCTCCGACGTTATTGATAGTCTGACTAAATACTTTCCAGAAGAAAACTCGCCCGCTTGTTTTTCCACTTCTCTTAAATTCACCTTCCCCGGGATTCCTCTTTCTTCCAGGGAAAGTTACCTTTCCAGAAGATCGCATCCTCTCTTGTTCTACGCTTCCATATCATCCGTATTGATACTGTGTGGATGCACCCACACACACAGACGCCAACGTTGCTGTCTGTGTGGCCGAAGATACGCCGAGGATCGTTAGATTTTTTGAATTCCCCGGCATCTCTTTGTGTATTTTGCCCTCATATGGTTTATGGCCCTGGTGATTTCCTCGATCGTCTTCAGCTGCGATGTTTTTACAAGGTTTGTATCTTCTTGTAGGAACAGTGTTGGTCATTTATTGTTTATCTTCTTTTCCCCCAATGGTCCTTTCGGTAAAAGAAAACCAAATTGAAACCGGCCCAAAGGGAGGTCGTAAATATTGTTTATTTGCGTGGGATTTTTGTTGGCTGTCGGCGTCTGGCACTGCCACGTAAACTTACCCAACTAGTGGGCTTCCAAACAAATTCGTTCCTAGTGTTGCGTCCTTCAATGGCAGTGCAGGCATGAGGAATTGGTAGAGGAATGTAGCCCACATGTCTAAAGACACGTGGGGCTGAGGACACCAGGATGTATGTCTCCTTTAGCTGGGTGAAAAGGTATTTAACCCCACATTGATTTGTGAGGTTCCCGGGACTGCCACAGCATACCCACCGCGCAGTGACGCTGTCTCGAAGATCCTGCAAGTTAATAAATGTTGCGGGGGAGCGTAGTAGTTCGGTATGCGTCGGCCTTTCCACTTAAGTCGGTGTTTGCGTGATAAAAGACCAATGGAAGGCATTCTGGTTCTTTGTTTGAAGTTGGCGTGAGTTGCGATTCCCGCAAGTTGGATCGGCGCTCGCGCACATTTAGCGTCGTCGCGGCGTCCTATCGTGCGCGTTGATTGTAGGCGCTTTGCCGTGCCATGAGTCCGTAGAGTAATTCGTTTGTTTTGGATGAAAGCGTAGTGCAGTTGTTCGTTTCTTGGCGATCCTTGTATCGAAGTAGAAGATGGCAAATGGCACTCCGGGAAGTTTTCCACTGTAGTTCCTGCACTAGGAGATTTTTGACGCTGGTACCATCTCGGGTATTGGTTCGAAATACCACGGCTTTAGTCTTCCGACACTGACCGTGTACGGTTTTCCGTCGATCACAACGTAGAATGCCCGGTCGTTTATTCGTTCCAGCATCTTATATGGTCCTTCGTATTGGGGCTCTAAAGGTTTCTTACTTGCTTACTTTGTCCACCCTGCTGAAGACGTGTGTGCTGCTGTCCATGACCTTGCGCACGAGCTCGCTTTGGTCCTCCACACTTTGTAACACACCATGCGGCGATTCTCCATCTGCGAAGAATTCTCCTAGGAGGCGCAGATTGGTTCTGTAAGTTAAATTTGCTGCGGATGCGCCCCGGTCCTGTTTAATACTCGTTCGTAGACCTAAGAGAACGGCGGGTAGGGGGTCTAGCTATTGGCTGTCATTGTGACATATCAACGCTGGTTGGAGGGACCGGTATTATCGCTCTATCATCCCATTAAATTCGGGGTGATAAGCGGTCGTGTGACTTTTGTGGCAGCCGAGTAGGTCGGTCAGTTGTTTTGAAATTGTTGCTTCGGACGGTGGTCCTCGATCTGCCGTGAAGGTAAATGGGACACCGAAATGTGTGACATAAGTCGTGTAGAATGCTTTTGCTCTACTCTGCGGTGCTTCTGGTCACCGTATAAAACGTCGATCATTGTGAGGAGGTACGTATATCCTCTCGACGGTGTTAGTGGTCGCACTATGTCAATGTGAACATGGGAAAAACGTACCCCGGGGAGTTTAAACTGTGCTGGCTGCAACACATTGTGGCGATCGACCTTACAGCGTTGGCATTGGCGGCATTTGCGTGCCCTTTTGGTTACGTCTTTGGCCATGTGTAGCGAGACGAATTTACTACGTCGGATGGCTGCGGAAGTTGCACAGTCACTTGTATGAACCGGGTTGTGGTACGTCTCGGAAATACTCCTTCGAATTTTCTCTGGGCTATAAGGGCGAGCTACCCATGTTGAAATATCGCACCAAATTTTGTCTTAGGAGTCGTTGTAGTGATATCTCCGCTTTCAGTAAGGACTCAAGTTGACGACCTTCTCGTTGTGCCTGTGCTAGGCCAGCATTGCTAATAACAGCACGAAGTTGAATTGCGTCAGTTCGTAAAAAGGCGTCGGCAACCACATTCTGGATTCCCGGGAGGTAGCCGATACAGATGCTAAATTGTCCGATAAAGTCTAAATGCCGTTCCTGTTGGGTGGAGGCATTCTACGCGTTCTTCTGTAAGGCGTATACCAGCGGTTTGTGATCTGTCTTGAACGCGAGTTGACGCCATTCCATCATGTGTCGGAAGTATTGTACTTCATTGCGCTGTATATAGCTAGTAACTCCATGTCATAGGCACTGTAGCGTCACTGAGTTGGGTTCAGTTTTTTTGAGAAGAAGCCCAGCAGTTCCCAGTTTTCGGTGTACTCTTGCTCGAGTACGCCCCCCATTGCGCTGTCGGAAGCGTCACACTGTATGGATAATGGGGTTCCTTCGATGGGATGCAGAAGCAAGATGGCATTAGCCAGATTGTGGCATTTCTAACAGATACAGACACAATACACAAGCAAATTGTGAAGAACACCTAAAGGAAATTCGAATAAGAAAAAGCATCAGAGCCGTATACCATAGCGATAACATAGCAATTCCACATCAGTTGAGTGTACTTGAGTTTAGAAATCGAACTCGTACATGCGACCAGTTGCCTGGTGCTTCAATGCTTTGCTTTTCACTGGTTTCATCGTATGTTGAAATCACCATCTTATCTATCCTTGCTTAACGCAATAATAGGTGACCCCGACGTGATGTGTACACAACACACAATCTCCCATAGGTAAACAGAACTTTACTTCTCGATCACGACTTCCGCATAGAGCACCGGCACACTCGCCTGCTCCGAGGTCCTCTCGCTCGCTCGTTCTTCGCTCCGTCGTTCGCACACGAAGTTGCTTGTAACAAAGTTACCGAGGAGGGAATAGTGAGGCGTTTCTAATTCTATACACACAATACACAAGCAAATAGTGAAAAACACCGAAAGGAAATTCGAATAATCAAAAGCATTAGGACCGTATACCATCGCTATAACATAAAAATTCCATATCAGTTGAGTGTACTTGAGTTTAGAAATCGAATTCGTACACGCGGCCAGTAGCCCAATGCTTCAATGCTTCGCTTTTCACCCGTTTAATCGTATGTTCAAATCACCGTCGTCTCTATCCCTGCTTAACGCCATAAGCTGTTCTTTTAATAAGCGAAAGGCTTGATCAGCTGACTTAGTCCATGTAATCGGTCGTTAGTCGTTTCTCGTAGCCTCGATCAAATACTCGTTGAGGGCGGCTGGAACTGCACGGCGTTTCGAAGTGTTGTGCGATAAAAGTTTAATATGCCCAGATAATGCCTGAGTTCTCGCACATTGGCGGGACGAGGAAATCGCATCAGTGCGTCCACCCTGCCATGTAGTGGGCGAACGCCTTGTCCGATCATGCAGTAGTCTATGCACTTCACTTGCAGCACTCTGAGGTGGCACATGCCTCGGTTAATCACCAGACCGGAGTCTCGGAGGCGGTCGAACACCTGTCTTAAGTGGCAGCGATGTTCTGTTAAGTTCTACGATGCTTTAAGTACATAATCCATGTATGCATAGCAAAAGTCAAGTCCATGTAGCGCTGAAATATGTGTGCTGCATTTCTGAGACCGAAGGTTACCTTAAACTCAAATACTCTAAAAGGTGTCGTCACCGCTGTCTTGTGCATGTTCCTGGGTGCTACCGATATTTGGTGCCCCCCCCCCCCCCCCCCCCCCCCCCCCCCGCAAGGTTAAGGGTTGAGCAAATTGTGCACTCTTGGAGCTTATAGGTAAGGTTGTGCAGGAGTGCTGTAGGGTAACGATCCGGGATGGTTATGGTATTCAGCATCCTGTAGTCGCCATATGGGCGCCACTCCTCGTTGCTTTTTTTTTTTGACGAGGTGGAGTGACCTAGCCCATGGACTATCAAATGGCTGGCAAATTCCTATTTCGAATATCTAGTCGAATTTCGCGCGGACTTCGTACAATTTCTCTGGAGTTAAACGCCGTGGACGTTGATTCACTGGTGGGCCGCGTGTCTTGGTCTTGTAAAAGACGCCACCTTTAGCTCGTCGCAGATTGCTGAGCAATACAGTTATGTCCGCGAACTCTCGCAACACGTCACCGAAAGGGTACTTTGCAATGGTGCACGATAACGTCCACACTTCTTCGCCTTTGCATTTACTGGCTTGGAGAGAGACGTTTTCGTGCCCGACTCTAACAGATACACACACAATTCACAAGCAAAATAGAAAAGAGCGCCGAACGAAAAATCGAATAAGAAAATACATCAGAGCCGTATACCAAGCGATAACATAACAATTCACGTCAGTGGAGTATAGTCGAGTTTAAAAATCAAATTCAAAAATCGGCCAGTAGCCTAATGGGTAACGCTTAGGTACAATTTTTGGTGATTCAAACTGTCATAGCGTCAGTTCGAATCACACGTTCTTCTTCACTATTATTTCAAACGCTATACATGTACAAGCAGACCATCCCATATTCGGCAGAATCTTCCTTCAGCTGCCCTTCAATTCTTGGTCATTTGTGTCCCCCCGATTTCAATATTCATGAATTTTCGAACAATTTACATAATTTCATGCCCTCGCAGGATTCTGTGGCCTTTAAATGTATTATATTTCAAAACTTCAATAAGCGTGATGTATTAAATCATACACAATTTCAGAGATACTGTACTCAATCTTATTGTATATTACCCATTGGTAACGACTGTTGAGGTTGGCATTCTAAAAGTTAAACATGAACTAGTGTTTGAATGCAATGTCCACAGAATCTGGTATTGAATGCCGCCCCAAGGAATGTAGTCATCACCAAGACAGTGTCCTGGGTAGTCGGAAATAAGCCAAAAGTCGGGTACGAAGATGATACATAGTGTGCCTGAACTACGGTGCCATTCATGGCGCCAGCACTAGTTTTATGGTATGTAGATTTAATTCAGAACCACTTGCAATAACCGGTCAGAAATACGGTCCTGTCTCCAGTATTGATTATTCATGGGGTGAGTGCCAACTGTGTGAAATTCTTCTGAAATATATTTTGAAACAAAACATTAATACAGACAAAAAATGCATTGTGATAATCTTCCTTTCATCTGAATAATGTGAGTGAATGATCCCTTTCCAGGAAACTGTGCCATGGGATCCCCTGTGAGGGTAATCTAATTTAATATTGATATGAGGAAACAGCCGTATGGATGCTTTCCCGGGCTATTGGCCATTCTAAACTCCTAATATATTCTTGGAGGGTTCGGATGTACTGATTTACGCGATAATTGCCTTGTGCTTCTTGGTGGACGTCGATTTTTTTTTTACAATAACCCTCGTATAAAAGGGGATTTTGGAGTACCCTTAAATGTCAGAGTGCAGTGCGATAGAGCAAGTGGATAAGGAAAGGAGGTATCGATGTCCATTGGTCTTAAATGCCTGGACATTTTAACGACGAGGAAACAAATGATCAGGGCATTCCACATTCGTGTGGGTCGGCTAAAGAATGACTCTCTATATTCATTTGTGCCCCTGTAGGGGCTTTGGTTATGGTGCCTTCATGGGTACAGGTTCACTCATGCCCCCATCACAATAGTTCCGCCGAATACCAGGGAACCGAGTTCGCTTGCAAGCCGTCCAAAAGTGGAAAGGAAAGTAAAATCCACTAGTGGGGTTTGTTGCTTAATGTTCTTTCTTTATTTTAACTCATTTATTTTTACAAATTCCACCAAATTGCTGTAGCTTTTATTATAAGAATCACAAACGTCGTTATATTTCTGCTCACCATGTAAGGGAAAACTTCCGTACGCAAATAACACCAGGCGTGAACAACAATTAAGCCTTGAGTATTCGGCATCGGCACGTACACTGGTGCACTCGGCATGTCGCACTTAATATGTCGATTGTTTTACTGAAACACTTCCTTTCTTAATATTGTCAATAAAATGATGTCACAATCATTGCCTTTTACTATGTCTTTTGTAACCGTTGCTTACTTCCGCAGCAGACCATCCGAGTTAGAAAATGCGACAATCCATATGCCAGTCACTGTTTATGAAAGATATGTTCGTACCGCGTAAACTTAGCATTAATTAAACAGCACAGCACAAGCAGTAGAAGGGCGCGAAAATAGGACCCAACGGCCCGAGTGAAGATTCTATTTGACGCAAGTTGAGTAGGAGCTTGGTGCTGTATTAACGACTTAAGGGGGACTCCCAAGTCGCGCGGAGACTTGATACAACCCGTGATTAACTCGACTCGATCTGGTAGTAAAAAGCATGATGTTCAAGGGCAAGCAAATTCATGAAGTCACAAATTCATGAATATCACCCGACGGCGTTTGGATCGGATGGTCAAGCGTGGAAGAAGAGTGCATAGGACAAGGAACGATGGCGCAGCCAAATCGGTGGGGTTGTGGCGGTTCCGCGTCTCTTGCATCAATTAAATCCTACAGTATATTCAAATGCAAATAGGAACTCAATACCTACACTTACTATCGTATCTCATTAACACCTTTTTACCAACGTCCGTCGTAGCGACGTTGCATAAACATGACCCTCATTACGGCGCGAACCATTTGGTCGCCTTTTCCCTTGTTCTCGCCGACTGCCTTTCTCGTTGATCCACTGAACAACACGTTCGAACACGTGCAACAACATCGGATCTGAACGTCCACACACACACAACCATGATCTCAACTACGAGATCCGGTTTTCTTGTTCCCACAAGAGAGACTCTACGTTACACTCGTGGTAGATAAAACATATCCTGGGCAAGAATATATTCACACCCTTAAGAGAAAAGTTGTTCTCTCTCTTCCTTTTTTCCTTAGCGAAATCATCTCTGCATGAGATGACGATCGCTGAGTCCTTTACCATCCTTCGACCCGAGCGGGTCGAGGCTCCATCGCTACCCTGGTGCGCACAGAGAAGCGATAATGTAATAATTGTTTGTGTCGTTGTCCCCGCGAGTCGGTACGAATTTTCTCCTTAATTAAATACACAAGTTTCAATTATTTTACCGTTTGTACTTTGCCTTAGTGTTAACCGTTCGTGTGTAATTAAAATTATTGTCCTTCAGTGTTTGTTTAAGATTAATTAAAAATAAAAAACCTTTCACTAATAACAGTGACCAATGTTTCCTTTTACCTTTACTGTTTGTGAACGTTGTGTTGCAGTTTCCGAGCGTTTTCCGCGGAACTTTTGTGTTTCTCTTGTTGCGACGACGGGCCAATTAACTAATTTATGATGGAGGAGGAAGTGAATCGAGTGTCCGTGTTAGGCACATTACTTACTCCTCACAAGGTCATGAAGTTCCGGGTTCCCGTAGGCCAATAAATAGATAGAAATAGAAGCTTAAATGCTTGTATAGCGTTATCATCTTTCTTGTGCAGCACTTTTCCCGTCGTTGGGGCCGGATGCGTGCATTTATATTTCTGCCATGTGGGTCACCGTAGTAATGCGTTATTAATAACTTGGAATACTAGTTACTCGCAGTACCCTTCCTATATTATTACACTCGATGTTAATAACCCACCCGCTATCCGACCATCGCGGCTCTGGTGACTGAAACTCATCCGCAACTTTCCGTTTGCTGTTTCCTACTCGCATGCAATCGTGCATGGAATAACAGGCCAAAGAAGCCACGTTCGAAATCCTCCTCTTTATTCCTGCAGGAACGAAATTTGGCGGTGCGATCACAATGTACACATTCAATGCGAGCATTTGTTTGCAGTCCTAGCGCTAGGGTTTCTAAAGAAAGAAAGCAGACATACAAACATTGTACCGACTATTTTTCACTCTTATAGTTTGAGTTCCGGGAAGCAAGAGCCCAAGCACTGCGATAGTGATATGAAGCTCGCATTCTAAGTATTATAATCTTTTCTTTACGACCGACTGGTCTTCAAAAAAAAAAAAAAAAAAAAAAAACAAAACAACCCAAGCGTCGCAGTATTTTTTTTTTTTTGACACTGACGCACAAAAGGGAATTTTGAAGTACCCTTAAATGTCAGAGCACACAGCGAGCATAAAATGGGTATCAAATTTTGGGAATTTGCGGATCGGATTGTAATTGCGATCTTCTGGTTTTGATCGCGCCCTGTGCGATTCGGCTGTAACCATTTCAAAATAGCATTGTTTCTCCCAGGGTTATTTTAGACAAATGGCTTGCAGTTATGTGTTGCAAGTATGATCGTATATGGATCAGTTAACTTCCTGACTATTTAGATGCAGAAAAACTTTTTTTTTCCAAATATTGATCAAACGATTTCGATGGTTTTATTTTTTTTTTTTGTTGAAGCACTCTGACATTTGTTTTTTAAACTGCCGAACTTGTGGAGAAGTTTATAGATAGAGCCGCTCTTCTATGTACGCCTTTAATTTTCACTTGGGCTCTCTGGGAATAGTTTTTACTTCTTTTGTCTACTCACTGCTTTTATAACAAGTCCGTTTGCTTTGCTTTTGGGTGTAAGACGGTGGATCCCTCGTCAATGAAGGTTACCGCGCTGGCCCGACTCCTTCGATACGTACATATTCACCGGCACCACGACGTACTACGTGAGCTGAAAAAGTCCCACCATTTTTCAATATATGGTGCCACAAGAAAATGAGCTTGACTCTTTCGAGAAACTCATGTGTAACTAGTTTATGTATCAAGTTTTGTGACCTTTCGTCAATTCGTTTACAAGCTGCAGTCGTTTGAGTGGCGTTACTTTCATCTTCGTAAACAAAATGCAAAAACAAGAATATCGTACCTTGATCAAACGTTGTTTTTTGATGGGAAAAACTTCTGGACAATCATTTAGGTTTAGTGAATTTAAAATGGGTCGTACAAGCACCGAAGACGCACCTTGCTCGAATGCGGAAATCGTAAAGCAAGTGCATCGAATCGTTCTGAGTGATCGTAAAGTGAAGTTGTGCGAGTTAGCTGAGACCGTGGGTATATTAAAAGAACTGGCAAGACACATTTTGCACTATCTTTTCGAGATTAAAAACCCATCGGCGCAGCGCGTTTATAATTCAACGGACGGCGTGGCATCGTTGCAGCGTAAGCGGGCGGACTTTTTTCTGCTGCAACGTGGGTCCACTACCATATGCCTGAGTCCAATAGGCAGTCTGCAGATTGGGTGGAAAGCCACGAAGGCCGACCAAAGCGGCCAAAAGCCCAACACTCGGCCGGGAAGGTTATGGCCTCCCTTTTTTTTGGGATGCGCATGGAATAGTCTTCATCGATTACCTGCAGGAGGGAATAACGGTCACAGGAGAGTATTATGCGGCGTTATTGGACAAATTGAATGACGAAATAAAGAAAAAACGGCCCGTTGTGGTAACGAAAAAAGTTCTGTATCATCGCGATAACGCACCATTGGTGCCAAATGGGACCGATTACGATTTGAATTGATTGCTCACCCACCGTACACTCCAGACTTGGCCTCCAGCGACTATTATCTGTTCCCGAACCTCAAGCGGTAGTTCCAGGCAAAGAGATTCATATCGAATGAGAAAGTCATCGCGGAAACCACGACTGATTTCGAAGGCTTGGACGTTTCGTACTACAGAAGGCGCACCGACATGTTGGAAAATCGCTATACCAAGTGTATTGTCGTTGAAGGCAATAATGTTGAGGAATAAATTTAACTTTGCCCAAAATACGCTTATTTTCATTATAGATCCCAGGATTTTTCAGCCTATGCATTATATGCCTTTTCACTATGGATGGTGTGTAGAAAGTTGGTGATTTATTCATATATTCCTTCTGCTTCACCGCCCGAAGGAGGCATGGTTCAGTGGCTTGCAAAACTCTACTATTCCCCTGTTTATACTAACATCCCGTACCATTAAATAGAATTCATACCCAAAGCTAAATCAAAACTCAACATTCCCAAGTGATTCAATATAAAAGAGGTCAACTCGAGTCATCGTTTTACAATAAGGTAAGCAGGTGGTAGAAGTAAGAATAGCATAGTACGCAATTTGCATTTATGTGTTAGTGATGATCTGTAATTATTTGTATGGACGATCAATGGTATAAATACTCAGCCAACTTAAAAATAAAATTAATATTAGCCGAACCTTGGTTATAGATTCATGAATTGCTGCATTCTTTCCACCTTCTTTCAGCGAGCTACGCTTTATACAGCAATTATAGGACTTGTGGCGACTCTAACAGATACACACACAATTCACAAGCAAAATAGTGAAGAACACCGAACGAAAAATCGAATAAGAAAATACATCAGAACCGTATACCTTAGCGATAACATAACAATTCACATCAGGGGAGTATAGTCGAGTTTAAAAATCAAGTTCTAAACACGGTCAGTAGTCTGATGGGTAACGCTTAGGTTCAATTTTTTTCGTGATTCAAACTGTCATGGCGTCAGTTCGAATCACACGATCTTCTTCACTATTATTTCAAACGCTATAATTGGTGACTACCACGTGATCTGTACACAAAGCATACACTTTCCCATGGTAAGCAGAACTTCACACACGGTCACGACTTCCGCATAGAGCACAGCCTCCGACGTTTTCTCGTTCTCTCCGTCGTTCGCAGCGAAGCTGATCGTAACGCAGTTTCTGAGGAGGGGGTGGAGTGGCATCTCTAACAGATACACACACAATTCACAAGCAAAAATAGTGAAGGACATCGAACGAAAACCGAATAAGAAAATACATCAGAACCGTATACCTTAGCGATAACATAACAATTCACATCAGTGGAGTATAGTCGAGTTTAAAAATCAAGTTCTAAACACGGCCAGTAACCTGATGGGTAACGCTTAGGTTCAATTTTTTCCGTGATTCAAACTGTCATAGCGTCAGTCTTCACTATTATTTCAAACGCTATAGACTGTTTGTCTGGACGCCTGGATATTCTTTAGAGGTAAACCTTCCTGCATCGACAAGCAGTAAACATCTTTGGCGGATTATTTATTTGTCTATAATTGGTGCAGTGTCCCGCCGAACACTGTTCGCAGAAAAAAAAAACGAAACGAAACCAGAGCGAATGATGTGCTCTCCCAGCACTGTCGCCGAAACAACAAAAGACACCGGAGCGAATGCTGTCACTAACTAAAAACCGAGATAGTAGTTTTGTTTTATTAAACTCAGATTTTTTTATTACTATTTAGTCCTCTAGGACACAATATTCTTTTACCTCTCTTACAATAATAGTTCGGCTGGTATCTAACAGAAAACACAACAAACTTCCGCCACACCTCGAACCGTATTTCTATTTTAAAGATTCTATTTTATTCTGGTTTATCGCACATAGTCTTTCACGATTGTTTTCAGCACAAAAGGTGGCAACGTATATAAACGAGGGTAGTGAGCCTGCGCGCCTTGAAAACCGATTATATGTTTTGATGTTGCCGTCGGTAGCAGTTCAGCCAAATATTTTAATTACTCGCGGAACTTAGTGTACCTTGAATGTCGTTACTTTCAACTACGGTACGGCGCGGACTGACCTCGCCTAAGGGATTCTGTAACTGTACTAACCCGTAGGCTGAAAATTCTCATCCCCATTTCGAATTTTTCGTCCTCTCATCTGCAAAAGAAAAGTTCCCATCCAATCTGCAAAGAAAACTTCCCATCATCATGACCCTTCTCCTTTCCGTCTTCTTATCGGAATCTTGTTCCTTTGTTTGGAAGATCGAGCATATCGCCACTTATTTTCCGATCTTTTCGTGGGATTTGTTTGGGTTACCCATATGGCTTAAGCTAACAATGTTCTTGTGCGCTCCAGATGGGTAATAAAGGAACCGTGGGATTGGTATTGGTTTCTAATTGCATTTCCAAATCATAAACATCTAGCATGAGATCTACGTTAGGATGTTTATGATTGCATGACTGTTGGTCGGCGGCGAATCGCTATCCTTTGTTTCCACAAGTGTGCCTTTTAGGTTTTGGGTCATGCTAGGAATTTAGGTGCTAATTGCTATTAGCTACCAGCGGAGATATTCGTTGTTCGGTTTGTTCACCGAAGAACGCGTTTAATGGGTGCAATGCATTGATGCCTTGAATGGGTGCGTTGGCTTGGATGCGTCGAATTGGCGCGTCGAATTGGATGTGTTGGATTGGATGCCTTGCATGGATGCGTTGAATTCAATATTAGAGACTTTTGAACGTTTAGTTCGATTGATTTTTAGTATTGAATTCAATGTTGGTGTATGTAATGTTACCTTTTGTTTCAGGTGGGAATAGGGACTTTTGGGACACATGTTTGTGGGCACGTGTAACGGATAAAGGTGAGTATGTTCCTTGGCGGAAACGACATTTCAACCTATATTGGGTTGTGTGGTTCATAGAACCGCCACACATCCACCTTTTTACACTTTATACAGCGATAAAAGGGACGTTTGTCTGGACGACTATATATTTTAGGGGTTATCCTTCTTACATTGATAACCTGCCTTCCCCCATCACACTACGACAAAATTAATAAGCCAGTTACACAACGGTCACCATTCCGTGCTATAGAAGAAGCACGGTTATGACCGCAACACGAGATCTCAAAAGTCTCCGAAATGACTTGTTCCATTCAGAACAAGGCGATTTTTGGAGATCACAGTAATGAGAGTTCTATAACGACTCTAATCTAGCTGCCTTTAATTTTCAAAGTCTTAAATAACAATTTTAAGAAATAAAACATTTCACAGTTCTCTCTCTTGACGGTGTTGCTTGTGTTATCGATAATATGGTTTACGAACATATATGCGTAAATCGAATTTTCTAGAAAATTCGATGGCGTCGGTTTTTGTTTCAAAACGAATACTCGAAAGTCTCTTTTTAGTTTGGCAAAGTTGAGGATTTTCCGGCACATTGCAGCACACGGCTTTTGCGGAAGGTACATATCTTCCCGCGTGAGTGCAATCTGTCACAATAAGAGACATGGTAACGTCTTTTTTCACTCAACTAAACTGATGATGGACATTTTAAAACTCTCACTTTTGTGATTAAAGAACCAATAAATAAAATATATGGCAGACGGCTAAATAGGTTTTGATTGCAATCCTTTAATATATAGCAACAAAAGAACACTATATTTGAAATGATTGCATTTATAAGATTGTGTACTCATGGATGTATCAACTTTTGCTATAAAGGACTGGTTTCCAATGTCCTTGGTATTCTGTTTACCAATTGTAATATAACTGCCCTTGAACTTTTTCTCCATATGGATTGCAAAATGCTCCATGAAGCATTCACGAATGTTAGACAGGATTTCCCGATGTTTCAATATCAGCTCACCATCAAGAGCTGAATGGAGTTCAGATTGTGGCAACCAAATCATGACCTCTGGGTTTCCTTGCGTTGATAATTGACATTCATTGTAGAGTTTTAAGGAGTCTTAAGAATCACTATCATATTGAAAGGTAAATATAATACCCCTTATTGGCCGCTTGTCTAAGAAAAGAGAACTTCTATGAAATTTTACTCATTGCTTTTCTACAGTTAATAAAATAGAGTAATTACAGTTCTGTGTTTATAATAACAGATAACACCAATGTAGGTCATAATGGTGTCTCAAGCTCCACTTTCAAATAGAATCAATGGTGTCTCCAGTTCCACATTCAAATATATAAATAAATATAATCATCATCATCATCATCGGCACTACAACCGGGATCCGATCTTGGCCTTATTTAGCAAGTCTCGAGACTTGTTAAATTTTCCATAATAATTTATTTTTACGGGCAAGGTTATTAGCCTTGCGCCGAAAATAAATATAATGAAATATTTAAAATTTGCGGTAACATTGACAAACCGATGCACACAATACCTCAAATCTCTCAGATTAAAAATACTACACAAATATATAAAATAGAAGAAAAACGAATTGATCCACTTCTCTTGGTGACTCCATCGAACTACACAACGCAACCTTTTCGGAATCGCATCCTTGTGTATCCTTTCAATTTCAGGAAAAAAAAAACAATGCAATCCAGGAGATTAGTACGTCCAATGGATTTTGTATCGATATCGGTTGCAGAGATTCGAGCGTCAGTTGTTGGTCTCAGAAGCAGTCACAAGCATAATCGACTTCCAGGGAGATCCTTGTTTATCCAATTTGTCGTCTATTTGCTCAATAAAATGGATTTTCAACCAGACTTACCCATACACCTCTTGCTTGACTATTGCTTTCTTTACGAGAAAACTTGTGTTATGTGGCTGTAGTTTGATGAGCTCTCTGTGTTAAGTTAAATGATGTTTGTTTTACTAGCAACGCCCCGCTGATACTTAGTTACTTAGTGGGACATCAGTAAGAGGTGCTCGAGTAGAGGGATGAAGCGCCCAAGTAGCAATTACGTTATTGAGTGAAGTTTAGTGAGCACGAAAGGAAACAAATCATTCTCGAGATTGAATAAGGTGTCTGATTAAGGCGACACTATTTCCTTGTTCTTTCTTTAGTGGACATATGGGCTGAGAGTAGAGTAACAAGGTTACTCTAGTCTCTGGAAAAGGTTCAATGAATTGAATGAAACAATGGTAGTTTAACTGAGCATTACTTTAATAAAGGAATGCACGTTATTTTTATCTTGTTACGAATGTTCATCGGGGATCTGGACAAGGATGTACTACAATGACCTTGTGGCGACTCTAATATACGCCGCCTTTAAATTTCCAATTTGCACACAAATATGTTTCACCATCACAGAATTTCAGAGTGCTGTTTCTAAATGATTTTACATCCAGTTTTTAGACTATTTGGAAGAACCTACTTTGGTTCGATAGATAAATCGCCAAGCACGTAAACTTGTCGACAATATGGATCACAAAATAATAACCACCGTGTCGTGCTTATCTATCAATGACTCCTTTATTCTAAACAATGTTTTATTTTATATACTCATTTACGTCACAGAAAGCGTGGGAATAGGAAAGGGAATTGGACTGAAAGGTTCATGTAACTCAAGTGTGGAATTCGATACATTGGATAAAATCATTGTCTTGTTTTACCGCAATTCAAAACTTTGCCTGGCATTCGCTTCTTTCACATATCGCGCATTCAAATGTCTCATGGTATCCATAAGACATTTGGATACCTTGCATAAAATTGCTCTCATGAAAAGTTGATTACGCGTGCAATTGCAGAAATCCAAAAACTTCGCGTCTGTTCAGATTGTGGGAATGGTAATGGGAAAATGAATACTTAGGTATTTAACAGTGTGGCAGAAGGGAAATTAGAAATGTTATGCTAATGATTACAGTATGGTGTGCAAGCAAGTATGGAAGGTGCTATAACATTCTTAATTCTTGACATTCTTAACAGTTTACTAACATGCTTGAGTAAATTACGAGCGTGAGTGAATACTATAACGTGGTCACGTCAATCATTTAGAATATTCTAGGAAATTCGATGGCGTCGGGTTTCGTTGTTGTTCTCTGTATGCTGGTTAGTTGACTTCAATTACTCAGACTTTTTGTCAATCTACGTTTGCAAACCGTTACAGAGCTAAGAGATGAAATAAAAACAAAAATATATAAAATCAACAAAAATAGTTATATGAATGATTTGCAATTAAGATAAAAAATATATTATATTGCATAACGGATGTTTATGAGATTTAGTATATGAGAAAAAATGTTCGTTTGCAATCATTCTTGGGATTATGAATGTTATCGTAAAATGTGATTCTATGGTTGATATCATTCAGATTTATGAGAATGGCTTACAAATCAAGTCATAATTTGATGATTTGCAATTAAGATAAAATATATAGAAAAAATTTTCGTTTGGAATAATATTTGGGATTATGAATGTTATCGTAAAATGTGATTCTACACTTGAAATCATTCACATTTATAAGAATGGCTTACAAATCAAGTCATAATTTGACTATTCGTTTACATTTTTCATGATATTCTATATCGTGAAATTCATTTCTAGGTATTATGTATAGATATAGAGTTTTATTATTAAATCTGTACTTCTCAATTATTAAACAAATTTTAACATATAAATTTACAAACAAATTTATTTGGGTTTTAAATTAAAGATATTTTTTATCATTGCTAAAGCGATATATTAAGAATTTTGAATTCTTAATAATGAAAAAACAAAGAATTTACATATATATATATTGTAATTCTATGAATTGAAATAAAGCAAATATATAGCGAAATATTAAAATAGATAATAATATATCTTATTATCTCAAACTGTGTTAAAGTTTATAAATAAAGAAGAACATTTCTTTATTTACTATACTTAATATTATATTTTTATTATAAGGAAAAATGGTGTGAAAGTATAAAAAAAATAGAAAATTTTGATCATCATATTATAATATATGTATATATATATATGAAAATATAGTAAAAATAATTTATTATATATTTGAAAAATATAATAAAAGGAAATATATATAAGGAATTTTTCCTTTATATATATATATATATATCTCATATATATATATATATATATATATATATACATATATATAATTCTGCTTGATCCTGCCAGTAGTGATATACTTGTCTCAAAGATTAAGCCATGCATGTCTAAGTACAAACTAAATTAAAAGTGAAACCGCAAAAGGCTCATTATATCAGTTATGGTTTATTAGATCATTAACGGTTACTTGGATAACTGTGGTAATTCTAGAGCTAATACATGCAATATAAACATGAACCTTATGGAACATGTGCTCTTATTAGCCTAAAGCCAAGCGATTTTTCACAAAATCGTCATAATGGTTGAACTCTAGATAATTTGCCAATCGTATGGTCTTGTACCGACGATAGATCTTTTAAATGTCCGCCCTATCAACTATTGATGGTAGTATTTAGGACTACCATGGTTGCAACGGGTAACGGGGAATCAGGGCTCGATTCCGGAGAGGGAGCCTGAGAAACAGCTACCACATCTAAGGAAGGCAGCAGGCGCGTAAATTACCCACTCCCAGTTCGGGGAGGTAGTGACGAAAAATA